>VZQC01014680.1:479671-619464 GCA_009823505.1 Rhizomys pruinosus
ATTTTGTCTTTGTTTTGGGTGTCTAGCATTTTAACTATGATGTGGCGTGGAGAATTTCTTTTCTGATCTTGTCTGTTTGGAGTTCTATGTGCTTCTTGTATTGGTATTGGTTTGTCCTTTTTTAGTTTGGGGAAGTTTTCATCTATTATTCTCTTGAAGATCTGATCAATACCATTCTCTTGGGATTCTTCTCCCTCCTCTATTCCTGTGATGCAGAGGTTTGATCTTTTCATAGTGTCCCACAGCTCCTGGTTGTTCGATTTTGGTGTATTTTTAAATTTTTCATAATCTTTCCTTGAGGTTTTTAGTTGTTCTGTGTTATTTTCCAGGTCTGATATTCTTTGTTCTGCTTCTTCCATTTTGTTTCTGAGGCTTTTTCCATTCCTTTCTTCTTAAATGGATGAGCGTTCGATTTCCTTTTTCATTTCCTCTTCTGATTTCTTTAGTATTTCTACTTCTTTTTCGAGCTTCTCGATCTCTTTTTGTAACTCTTTGGTTCGCTGGTTGGTTTATTTATCTTTTTCAGCCTGGGATCTTTTCAGTGTTTCTACTTCCTTCCAGAGCTTGTCATTCTCTCTCTCTAGGTCCTCCTTGAGTTCCTCATTCTCTTTTCTTCATTCTTTAATTTGTTCTTTATGATCTTGTAGTTCTTTCAATATGTTCCAAATTGTGCTTCTGATTTCTGTGTCCTGGCGCATCCCCCAAGTAGTCTTCCATAGGGTTGGTAAAGCTTGGGACGGGATTATCCTGCCCCTTTCCAGTGTTGTCTCTTCTTCGTGATCCTGGCATATGGGCTTCTCCTTGCCTGTATTCCAATGTGAGTCCTAAATGCCTCCTCAGTGTGTTGAAATCTGAAGGCTTGCTTTGCTTGCCTCCTTCAGATGCCTCTTCATAATCCCAGTTGGAGGGTGGGGGGTCTTCTGCCCATGCCCCGGTACCTTCCGCTGGGCTCAGGAGATCTCAACATCCCCTTTTAAACTATGAGATGACTTATCTTTGAAGAAAGACTGGAGTTCACCTCTTCATCAACAATGAACCTCGGAACACCAGTTCCTGTATGGGTATGTAGTACTAAATTCTCCTAAAATAATGTAAAATTAATGTAATGGCCTCTAAAATACAGCTTAACTTCTTCCTTACATTAAGGGACATAACATCTCTTGGAGGGATATGCTATTTCTCAAAAAATCTATTAAATATGTATCAAAGCCAGGTACTGTACTGTCTGGGACTTCTCCCAACAGCAAATCATATCAGTAAAAATATTACAGCTGTCTTTTATCAAACTAACAATCAGGCCCAATGAATCTATCAAGGCTAAAAGGCCATGGGTAAACCCCAATTACAAAACTGGTATATTATTTTGTTTTTCAAACTTAATGTTAAAGGGCTAATATATTTCATTCTTACAATAACTTTAACTAGTCTTCTTCTGCTTATATACTGAAATGTTAAACGAAGTATTTTCTATAATACCCACAGTAATATAAAAGAATGGTATTTCTAACCACCTATGCCATGCCAACAGCAAAACCTAGTATAATAAAAAATATTTACTTAACTGCCTATCCTTTATCTATTCATATTTCATCTGTATATTTCAGAAGGCACACTCTGAAAGCCTAGACTCCAGCTCAGCCCAAGACCACCTGCAAAGCCCCTGCCTTGTTTGTCTCCAGGCCAACATCCAGCCCTCTGCCCTCTGGTAAAGACCTGAAGCCAGAGCTGACCCACCAACTTCCTGCTGGGAAAAAACAACAAAGAATGAGTTTCTCCTCTTCTCACCTGCCCTTCCCCCTTCCTCTCCAAAGCCTAGGATTTGCTGGCTAAAGAAAAATCGTACAGCAGCCCAAAAGGATAATTGTGACTGGAATTTGTCTCATCAATATAGTTACATATACAGATTTTTCCAGCCAAACTTAAAGACTTTGGTGGTACAAGTAAAATCACCATCTATGTTAAAAGGGATATCAAATAATATCTGTATGTCTTCATGTGTAGGACAAAAAATATTCTTAGAGGAAAATGTCATTCACATTTCTATGTCATAGGAAAAATGTTGTCTTCATGTATAGGAGAAAAATGTTATCTTTAGAAAAAATGTCACTCACATACATTTTGTCTTGGTTGGAGAAAAGATATTACTTTTGCTTTGTCATTTTTTAGATTTCCACCACTTGAGGGGAAAAGTTACACACTCAGTAAGCCTCTTTGCATGGTCAGTTTGTGATACACTGGTTTCAGTTTCTGTTTTAAATTAGTAGGTTTAGAAGCACTTGAGGCTTTGGGAGTTTTTGCAGCTGCCCTGAGGCCTTTTGCTGCCTCTATGTTAAGAGGGAAATCAAAGGATGCCTGTGTGACTTTAAACTTGAGAGAAAACTGTTACCATTTGTTGACAAAGCCCTGTTACCTGCAACCCAAGTCCTTCTAGGACACCTAGAAAATCCCTTTTGTTAAGACTAATCCCCAAATTAGGTGGTTGGCTTCCTGGTTTGTCAAAAGCCAGTTTTACAGCCCAGAATGTCTTAATTTAATATGAAGTCATCCCTAAATGTTCACTGAAAAAAGGATGACAAATCTGTACCATTTTAATTAAAGATGTAGGGAGCTAGCTGTGGGTCTGAGACTGCGTCTGGCTGGAAGTGTAAATCAGCAAAACATTGTCCCAGTAGCCTCTGTGAGTTATCTACTATTCTCCATGGGCATCTAGTAGCTCCATGGAGTCAGGATAATGGAGCATTCCTGCCTTGCCTGGGCAAAGCTCCAGACCCTCAGGTCTCTCTCTTTTGATTTACTAAGCAGATGTCACACTTGCAGCTTACTGTACATGTACCCAGGTTTTTTTGTCCCCAGTGGGAGCTGTGTTTAGTCATATTATTCCAGAGTATCCCCAATGGAAATACAATGTGACTATTGAGTGCTTTTTAAATAAATAAAAACAGGGAGATGTAGACTTTTTTTGGCAGAAAGAGAGTCAGCAAGCAGCCTCCAAGCCTGGACCACTGCTGATATCCTGAAAAACCTGTGAAACCTATGCTGGCGCTGGCACCCAGCAGTCTTTTGTGACTTAGGGCAAACCATTGATCTGGAGCAAATGCCTTAAAGTCCCACTTGCCACTACCGGTCCCAACCCCCAATTCTGTTTGTCACAGCCCCTTCCAAGTTTTGTATAAAATATCCTGAGTTACAAGATTAAAGCGAGTTTTCCCCCTTGTGTTATTAATCCTGTTCTCTAAGAGTCCATCTACCTTTTCTCTCCGGGTCAATTCCCACTGTTGCCTCATCCCCCTGGCTTTGGGCTCAAGCCTGGGGACTGTTAACTGGATGGCCAGGGACAGACCTGAGACTTGCAGTGTCACAGAGCTGTGAGCCCTTATCCAGGCAGAAGAACATCTAGTGGAAGGTGGAACATGAGTTATACATTTAAAGGACCACCATGCTTAAACTTCAGATGACAATACCTACACTGCCCTCATCAACACATATGAAGTGTGACCTCATTATCAGTGCGACAATAGCTCTACTGTGATCTCATCCCTCTGGGTTACACATCCATATTATAGCATCAGCCCTAGTGTGAACTCACCCCTACTCGACATCATCCCTACTTTGACATCATCCTTACTGGGACCTCATCTGTATTGTGACATCATCCTTTTTTGACCATATCCATAATGTTACCTCATCCCTTGTGTGAATTAATACTCACTGAGACATCATCCCTATTATGACTTCATCCCTACATTAACCTCATCCTTAGTTTGACCTTTTCCTTACCATGAATGCATCTTTTGAGTGACCTCATCCCTAGGGTGATCTTTTCTCTACAGAGTCCTAATACCTTTTGTGACCTCATGCCTACTGTGACCTCATCCCTAATGGGCACTCATTCCTGTGTGACCTCATATCTACTGTGAATACTTCCCTTACTATGACCTCATCCCTACTGTGAACTCCTCCCTACTGTGACCTCACCCTTACTGTGACCTCATACCTAGTGTGACTTTATTCCTACTGTTATCTCATTCCTATTGTGAGGTCATCATTCTTTGACCTCATCCATAGTGTGATCCAAATGCTACTGTGAGATCATTCCTACTGTGACCCCATCCCTAGTATAAACTCATCTCTACTGGGAAGACATCCCTATTGTGACTTCATGCCTACTATATAAACTCATCCCAATTGTGACAATGACCCCATAACTAGTGTGACCTTATACCTAACATGAAGGCATATTTAGTGTGACCTCATCCCTACTGTGTCCCAATCCCTACTGTGGCCTCATGCCTGGTGTGAACTCATCCCTACTGTGACATCATCCCTAGTGTGAACTCATCCCTACTGTGACAACATCCCTATGATGAACTCATTCCTTATGCGATCTCATCCTAATGTTATGTCATCTCCCCTGTGACTTTGCCCCTAATCTGAACTCATCCCTAGTGTGACCTCATATCTAATATGACATCATAACTGCTGTGACAACATCTCTCCTGTGATCTGATTCCTACAGGGACCTTATCCTTACTCTGACTTCATATCTTATATGATCTCTTTTCCTGTTTGACATCATACTTACTGTTTCATCATCCTTATTTTTACTTCATTCCTACAATGATTTATCCTTACTGTTATGTCATCTCTATTGTGACTTCATCTGCAGTGAGAACTCGTCCTTAATGTGACCTCAACCCCACTGTGACCCCATATCTATGTGACCTCAATCCAACTGTGACATCATCCTCATTGTGACATTATCCTTACTGTGACCTTGGTCCTACATTGACATCTTACAAACTGTTATCTCATATCTAATAGGACCTCATTCCTACTGTGACATCATCCTTACTCTAACCTTCTTCCTACAATGACTTCATATATACTCTGACCACATCTCTGATCTTACTTCATCCATTGTGAGAACTCATACCTAGTAGGACCTCAAATCTAGTGTGAGCTCATCCCTAATATTCTTTCATCCCTACTGTGACTTAATCCCTTCTGTGACCTCATCCCTTGTGTGCACTTGTCCCAAGTTTGACTTCATATCCACTGCCACCTCATCCCTATTGTGAGCTCATACCTACTCTGACCTCATCCCTCCTGTGAAACCATGCTGCATGGTAACTCATCCCTAGTGTAACCTCATTCCTACTGTGACCTCAAACATACTGTAACCTCATTCCTAATGTGACCTCATCCCTAGTGTGAAATCAGCCTTACTGGACCTCATCCATATTGTGAACTCATCCCTAGTATGACCTAATCCATAATGTGACCTCATCCACAGTTTGAACATACCCCACAATGACCTCATCCTTAATGTGTCCTCATCTGGAGTGTGACCTTATCTCTACTGTGAACTCATCCCTACTGTGACCTCATCCTTACTGTGAACTCATCCCTATAGTGACCTCATCCCTAGTGTGACCTCATCCCTACTGTTATCTCAACCCTATTGTGATGCCATAGTACTTTGTCTTCCTCCTTAGTATGATCTCATCTCTGCTGTGAACTCATCCATACTGTGACCTCATCCCTAGTATGATCTCATTTATACTGTTAACTCATCCCTATTGTGACCTCATGTTTACTATAACTTCATCCCTATTGTGACCACACCACTACTCTGACCTCATCACTAGTGTAACCTTATCCCTTATATGAGCACATATATAGGGTGACCTCATCCCTAGTGTGACCTTGTCTCTACTGTGATCTCATCCCTCCAGGTAACTCAACCCTAGTGTGTCCTGATCCCTAGCGTGAACTCATGCTTACTGTGACTTTATTCCTACTCTGAACTCATTACTAGTGTGTCCTTATCCCCTACTGTGCCCTCATCCCTAGTGTGAACTCATCCCTTGTGTGACCTTATCACTACTGTGACCTAATATTTATTGAGACCTCATCCCTACTCTGACCTCATTCCTACTGTGCCTCATCCCTAGTATCAACTCATCATTGCTGTGACCTCAAACATACTATGACCTCATTCCTTGTGTGACATCATACCTACTGCAACTTCATCCCTATCATGAAGTGATCTTTAAACTGACCTTATCCCTATTGTGCACTCATACCTACTGGGATCTCATCTCTACTGTGACCTCATCCCTACTGTGACATCATCTCTACTGTGATCCCGTCCCTACTGTGCCCTATTTCCTAGTGTGATCTCAACCCTACTGTGATCTCATCCCTACTGCTATCTCTTTTTATAAAGAAAATAGAAACAGTGCTACTTTTTTTAAAATACTGAGTTTATTCCACATGTATATTTTCGTCTCCCCACCATTTCCATGTCTGACCACCACTATTACTACAGCCTATCATAACATTCCATACATATTTAAAACCATGTAAAGGGTGGAGTTTCATCCTTAGAAACTAAACAGGCATTTTATTTTATTTTATTATTATTTTTGAAATTTTTATTTATTTTTCTCTATGTGTATGAATGTACTGTCTGCATGCAGATTTGTGCACCCATGTTGTGCAGTGCGGCGGAGGTCAGAAGAGGGTGTCGTATTCCCCTGGACCTGGAGTTCTCCTGGAATTGGAGTTTCAGATGGTTCTCAGCCACAATGTGGGTGCTGGGGATCAGACCCAAGTCCTCTGCAAGAGCAGTCAGTGCTCTTAACCGCTAATTAACCATCTCTCCAGCCCCCTAAATTGGCATTTTAGACAACACATTCTTGGCAATTTAACCTGGACAACACTTACCAAACACGGTAGGGAAAATTCTCATTTTGTGTCATAAAAAGTACAAGATATCAACTTTTACAGAAATGAGGATGGAATATTTCAAGCAATTTGAGCTATTTTCTTAAAGAGACTCTCTCCACTGCAAGAGATCTTGAATGGACTCTTGTTCTGTCATCCAGAAACAGTTCTTCACATAATTGATGAACTTGGCTTCCACCTTAGGAAGAGAGCCACCTTTTTCTGTACTTGCTTGCATTTTTGCTTTAACATCTTCTACAGAACTAGGTCCTTTTGGTGTTTTAGGAGGTTTTTCCTGTTTTTTGAAAGACTCTTGACCTTTGGATCTTGGTGTGGATGGTTTTAGGTTTTCCGTTCTGGTTTGATTTGTGTGCATGTTTGCTGGAGTATCATATTTCTTCACTGGAGCTTTTTATTCAGTTTCCTCATCATCAAAATCATCATCAATCATCATCATCATCATCATCATCATAATAATCATCATCATCATCTTCATCGTCATCATCATCATCTTCTTCATCCTCTTCATCATCTTCATCAGCAAATTTTACTTTTTTCTGTGGAAACTTGCTACCACTTCCAGGGCCAGATCGCTTTCCAGATATATTTAAGAGTTTCATATCCTCCTCCTCCTCATCTTCAGACTCTGCATCTTCCTCCACATGTGTGAGGTACTGTTCGCTAATATGTACAGGCCCTGAACCACACTTCCACCTTAAGACAACGGGTGGTGTAATTTCAAATCCCCCAAGGGAAACTGTTGGTTATGCGGACATTTTCAGAGTTGCCAGTGTTACTTTAATTGGACCACCTTCGTAATTCATTGCATTTGCGTCTACAATGTGTTGTTCATCCTTTGCACCAGCTCCTAAATTGACCATTCTCAATGATAACTGGTGTTAATTTTCATCATTATCCACCTTAAAGTGGTAGTTTTTATCAGCCTTTAGTTCACAGCAGAAAAGGTATTTCTGAGGCCTCAGAGGGCTCATGTCCATGTCCATAGAGTCTTCCATGAGGCAGAGGAGCTCACTTAGTCATAAGAGGATGGACAGAGATAACTGAATACCGCTACTCAGAAGAGATACACAGGACAGAATCCTGCAAAGCTGTTATCTCATCCTTATTTTGATGTCATCATATCTCATCCCTAATGTGATTTCATCTCTACTCTGAACTCATCCCTACTGTGACCTCACCCTAGTATGATCTCATCTCTATTGTAAACTCAACCCTATTGTGACCTCATGCCTAATATGACCTCATCCCTATTTTGAACACATTCTAACTTTGACCTCTTCAGTAGTGTACCTTATCCCTAACATGAATGCATGTTCACTGTGATCTCATCTCTCCTGTGAACTTTTCTCTACTCACCCAGAGTGTGACCTCAACCATAGTGTGAACTCTTACTTAATGTGACCTCATCTCTACTGTGAATTCATCCCTATTGTGTTCTTATCCCTACTGCGACCTCATCCTTAGTGTGCATTCATCCCTTGTGTGACATCATCCCTAATTTGACCTCATCCACACTATAACCTCACCCCTACTGTGACCTCATCCCTGATGTTACCTCATCCCCACTGTGACCTTAACCCTACTGTCACCTCAACCATTCTGATAACTCATCCCTAGCATGACTTCATATCTAAAAATACATCATTATTACTGTGACATCATCTGTCCTGTGACCTGATTTCTTTTGTTTTTTAATTTTTTTATTATTTATTTATTTATTTATTTATTTATTTATTTATTTATTTATTTTTGTATGTGTATGAATGTACTGTCTGCATGCAGGTCTGTGCACCCGTGTCGTGCAATGCCGCGGAGGTCAGAAGAGGGTCTCGGATTCCCCTGGAACTGGAGTTCTCCTGGAATTGGAGTTACAGACGGTTCTTAGCCACCATGTGGGTGCTGGGGATCGAATCCTCTGCAAGAGCGTCAGTGCTCTTAACCGCTAGGCTATCTCTCCAGCCCCCTGTGACCTGATTTCTACAGTGACCTCATTCCTAATCTGACACCATATGTAATTGGACCTCATCCCTATTGTGACATCATCCACCTTGACCTCATTTCTGCAGTGACTGCATCCCTACTGTGACCTTATCCCTACAGTTACCTCATCTGTATTGTGACTTCATCTGTAGTGAGAAGTTATCCGTAGTGTGACCTCAACCCTACTTACTGTCATGTCATCCCTACTGTGACCTCATCCCTACTGTTATCCATACCTCATCCCTACTGTGATGTCATCATATTTAGACCTCATCCATAGTGTGATGTCATCCCTACTCTGAATTCATCCCTACTCACCTCATCCCTAGTATGATCTCATCTCTGTAAACTTATTCTTAATGTGACCTCATGCCTAATGTTATTTCATCCCCTCTTTGACCTTATACCTCCTGTGACCTCAACAATCCTGGGAACTCATCCCTAGTGTGACCTCACACCTAATATGACCTCATTAATACTGTGATCTCACATGTAATTTGACCTCATTCATACTGTGACATTATCCTTACTGTGACCTCATTCCTACAATGACCTCATCCCTACTGAGACTTCATTGCGACATTGACCTCATATTTTTTGTGACTTCATCTGTAATGAAAACTCTTCTGTAGTTTGACCTCAACCCTATTATGATATCAAACCTTCTGTGACCTCATATTTATTGTGACCTCATGCCTACTGTGACTTCATCCCTAGTGTGGACTCATCCTAACTGTGAGCTCATCCCTACTGTGAACTCACCACACAGTGACCTTATCCCTAATATGTCCTCATCTAAAATGTGACCTCATCCCTACTGTGCCTAGTGTCAACTTATCATTACTGTGACTTCAAATATAGTGTGACCTCATCCCTTGTGTGACATCATCTGTACTGTTTCCTCATCCCTATCACAAAGTGATCTTTAAAGTGACACCATCACTATTGTGATCTCATTACTATTCTGAACTCATCCCTATTGTTAACTCATAGCTACTATGATATCCCTATTGTGACCTTATCTCTACCATGAACACATCTTTATAATGACCTCATCCCTACTGTGACCTATTACCTACTGTAACCTCTTCTCTACTGTGACGTCATTCATAATGTAACCTCATCCCTGGTGTTAATTAATCCCTATTGTGACATCATCCCTAGTGTGACTGTATCCCTACTGTGAACTCATCTCTAGAGTGACCTTATCCCTAGTGTGAATCCATTCTTGTTGTGTCCTGATCCCTATTATAACCTCTTTCTTAATATGACCTCATCCCTAATGTGTCCTCATCCCGAGTGTGACCTCTTCCCTACTGGGACCTAATCTGTAATGTGATGTCATCCTTTGTATGACCTCAACCCTAATGTTACCTCATCCCTGGTGTGAATTAATCCCTATTGTAACATCACCTTTAATGTGACCTAATCCTTACTGTGATCTCATCCCTAATGTGACTGTAACTCTACTGTGAATTCATCTTTAGAGGGTCTTCATACCCTGTGCGATGTCTTCCTTATTACCTCCTCATCTCGATTATAACCTCATTACTAATGAGTCCTCATCCCTCGTGTGACCACATGCTTAGAGTAAACTCATCATTACAGTGACCTCATACATTGTGTGACCTCATCCTTTTTGTGACATCATCCCTACATTCCTATCATAAAGTGATCTTTAGAGTGACCTCATCCTAATTCTGATCTTAACTCTACTGTGTCCTCATCCCTATTGTGACCTCATCCTTACTATTACCTCATCTATACCATGAACACATATTTACAGTGACCTCTATCCCTACTGAGAATTCATCCCTACTGGGACCTCATCCATAGTGTGACGTCATCTCTTGTATGACTTCATCCCTAATGTGACCTCATCACTGGCGTGAATTAATCCCTATTGTGACATCATCCCTAATGTAACCTCATCCCTACTGTGACATCTTCCTTACTGTGACCTTATCCCTACCATGAACTCATCTTTAGAGTGACCTCATCCCTAGTGTGACATCATCCTTACTGTGTTCTATCCTGACTGTTACCTCATTCCTACTTTGACCTCATATCCCTAACATGAATGCTTTTTTTGAGTGACCTCATACCTAGAGTGACTATATCTCTACACAGACCTAATACCTATTGTGACCTCATCCCTACTGTGCCTTAATCCCTACTGTGAACCAATTCATACTGTGATCTCATCCCTTATAGGCACTAACTCCTGGTGTGACCTCATCTCTACTGTGAACTCATTCCTACTGTAAACTCATCTCTACTGTGAGCTCATCCTAACAGTGACCTTATCCCTATTGCAAAGTCATCATATTTTAAACTTATTCCTATTCTGAACTCATGTCTACTGTGAATTCATTTCTACTGTGACCTCATCCTTATTGTGACCTCATGCCTACTATGACCATATTCCTAATCTGATCTCATCATTAGTGTGACCTTGTCCCTAACATGAATGTATATTTAGTGTGTCCTCATCCCTAGTTTGACCTTATCTCTACTGTAATCTCATTTCTCTGGGCAACTCATCCATAATGTGACCTCAGCCTTTGTGTGAACTCATCCTTACTATATCTTGATTCTTACTGTGAACTCATCCCTTGTGTGTCCTTCTCCCTACAGTGACCTCACCTCTAGTGTGAATTTACACCTACTGTGCTCTCATCCATAACTGTAACTCATCCCTAGTGTGATCTCATATATCAGATTATCTCATTAATATTGTGACAGCATCTGCACTGTGACCTGATTCCTTGAGTTACCTCTTTCATACTTTGACCTCATATTTAATATGACCTCATTCCTACTGTGACATCATACTTGCTGTGACCTCATCCCTACTGTTACATCATCTCTGTTGTGACTAAATCTATAGTGAGAATTCATACATAGAGTGACCTCAACCCTACTTGTTCTCATAGCTACTGTGACCTCATATCTATTGTGACTTCATCCTTTTGCTGCCTTCATCTCTAATGTGAACTCATCCCTACTGTGACTTAATCACTAGTGTAGACTCATGCTTTCTGTGACCTCATCCCTTCTGTGAACTCATTCCTAGTGTGAACTAATCCCTAGTTTGACCTCATCCAGGGTGTGAACTCAACCCACAATTACATCATTCCTAATGCATCCTCATTTGAGAGTGACCTAATCCCTACTGTGATGTCATCCCTTGTATGACATTATACCTAATGTGACCTCGTCCCTTGCGTCAACTCATCATTACTGTGACCTCCTACATAGTGTGACCTCATCCCTTGTGTGACAACATCCCTCCTGGAACATCATCCCTATCATTAACTGAACTTTAATATGACATCATCCCTAGTGTGATTTCATCTCTACTGTGACCCCATCCCTATGGTGACCTCACCCATGCAATTAGCTATTCCCTTGTGTGACATTATCCCTACCATGCACGCATCTTTAGAGTGACCTCACCTCTACTGTGACCTCATCCTTACTGTGCCCTCTTTCCTATTGTGTCACCATCCCTTTTGTGACATCATTGCTACATTGAAATCACCCTTGGTGTAAACTCATCCCTAATGTGACCTCATCCCTACTGGCATGAGGGCACAAAAAGGATTAGTTCAAAGATGAATGAAGCCACATTATGGTTGAGGTCACAGTAGGCATGAAGTTACAGTAGGAATGAGATTGCACTAGGGATGAGTACACAATGAGGATGAGGTCACACTAGGGATGAGTTTATAGTAGGGATCAGGTCTGAGTCTGGATGAGTTCACTCTAGGAATGTGGTCCAGGCTTGGATGCAGTCACAATAGCGATTAGGTCACAGTAGGGATAGATTCACATTAGGGATGAGTACACACTTGGAATGAGGTCACTGTATTAAATGGTGACACTAGAGATGAGGTCACAGTAGTCATATGGTCATAGTTGGAATGAGGTCACACTAAGTCTGAGGTAACAAAAGGAAGAGTTCAACATAGGGATGATGTCACACTAGGCATAAAATCACAGTAGGGATTCAATCAGACTCAGGATAAGTTCATAGTAAGAATGAGGTCTCATAAAAAATGAGAACACATGGAGCTGGAGAGATGGCTCAGCGGTTTAGAGCACTGACTGCTCTTGCAGAGGACCTGTGCTCAATCTCAGCACACACATGGTGGCTAAGAACTGTCTTTAACTCCAGTTCCATGGGAATCCAACACCTCCTCTGACCTCCACAGCATTGTAGGACATGGATGCACCAGCCTACATGCAGACAATACACTCATACATATAAAAATAATAAATAAAAATTAAAAAAAAAGAAATGAGAACACTATAGGGATCATGTCACAGTAGGGATAATCTCACACTATGGTGAAATCACAATAGGTATTATGTCACAATAGAGACAAGGTAACAATAAGGATGAGGTAACTCTAATTATGTGTTCATGGTAGGGATGTAGTCACTCTAGGGATATGGTCATAGTAGGGATGAGGTCACAGTAGGGATGAGGTCAAATTAGGGATGAAGACATAATAGAGATGAGGTCACAGTGGGATGAGGTCACACTAGGGATGAATTCACAGTAGGGATTAGTTCACACTATTGATTATGACACTTTAGAGTTGAGGTCACAGTAAGGATGAGTTCACACTTGGGATAAGGTGACATTAGGGCACAGTAGGGATGAGAGAACAATAGGCATGAATTCACATGGTGACCTCAACCTTACTGTGACCTCTTCCTTACTGTGACCTCATCCCAAATGTGACTTTACACTATGGTCACACTAGGGATGAAGTCACAGTAAACACAAGGTCACAGTAGGTATTATGTCACATTAGGGATTGATTAACAACAGGGCTGAGGTCCCACTAGGGATGCGGTCCCACAAGGGATGATATCACACTTGGTATGAGGTCACAGTGGGCATGATGTCCCTGTAAGAATGAGGTAAGAATAGGGGTGAGGTCACATTAGGTCACAGTAGAGATAAAGTCACACTAGCGGCAAGGTCACAATAGGGGTGATGTCACAATAGGGATGAGGTCATAATATGCATGATGTCACACTAGGGATGAGGTCAGAGTAGACATGAGGTTACACTAGGGATGAGATTACTCTAATGATGAGTTAATGTTAGGAATAAGGTAAGAGTAGGGATGAGGTCACTGTAGGGTTGAGGTCACATTAGGGATGACTTCATGGTAGGGTATGACATCATATTAAGGAATAATTCACACAAGTGATGAAGTTACATAAGGGATGAGGTCACAGGGGGGATAATGTCACCCTAGGCATATGGACACAGTAGGGATAAGGTAACAGTGGAATGAGTTCACACTGTGGATAATTTTACACTAAGGATTTTGTCACACTAGGGATGAGGTCACTCTAAAGATGAGTTCAAGATAGGTATAAGGTCATACTAGTGATGAGGTCACAGTGTGCATGTTTTCACAGTAGGAATGAGGATAAACTAGGAATGTTGTCACAGTAGGCATGTATTCACTCTAGGAATGATTTCACACTATTAATGAGGTCACAGTAGGTATTAGGTAACACTATTGATGAGATCACAGTAGGGTTGATGTCATAGTAGGGATGCATTCCCACTAGGGATGAGGTCAGTGTAAATATGAGTTCATGGTAGATATAAGTTCAGACTACAGATGAGGGCATAGTATGGATGAGGTCACAGTAGAGATAAGATCACTGTAGGGATGACTTGACACCATGGATGAGGTCACAATATGGATGATGTCACACAAGGGATGAAATCACACTACAGATGAGTTCACACTAGGAATGAGGGCACAGTAGTGATGAGGTCACACTAGAGTTGTGGACACATATGGGATGAGGTCATACGTTAGTAATGTCACACTAGGGTTTTTTTTCACAGTAGGGATGAATTCAAATTAGGGATAAGGCCACAGTATGCATGAGTTTCCACTAGGAATTAGGTAATATTAGGGATGAGGTCACAGTAGGAATGAGGTAACAGTAGGGATGAAGTAACAGTAACTATGAGGTCACTCTAGGTATTAGATCACAGTAGAGATAAGGTCACCCTAGAGATGAGGTCACTCTAAATATGCATTCATGGTAAGAGTAAGTTCACAAGAGGGATGTGGTGATAATAGGGATGAGGTCACCATAAGAATTAAGTCAAAAAAGGGATGAGGTCACACTAAGTATGAAGTGACAATAGGAATGAGGTCACAATAGGGATGAGGTCATAATAGATATGAGGTTGCAGTAGGGCAGATGTCAGAATACGTATGAGGTGATTGTATGAATGAGGTCAAAGTATGAATGATGTCAGAGTAGGAAAGAGGTAATTTTAGGTATTTGGTCAGAATATGGATGAGGTCACAGTACGGAAGAGGTCATTGTAGAAGTGAGGTCACAGTAAAAATGATGTCACAGTAGGAATGAGGCCTCAAGAGATGTGAGGTCACAGTAAGCATGAAGTCATATTAAGGTTGAGGAATATCTGTGGATGAGTTCTCACTACAGTGGAGGTAACAATAGAGATGAGGTCATAGTAGAGAAAATGTCGCAGTAGGGATGAGGTCATTGTAGGAATGAGGTCATAGTAAGTATTATGTCACATTAAGAATGAGGTCATATAAGATAAGAAGTCAGAGTAGGGATGAGTTCACAGTGGGGTTAGAACAGGGAAGGAATGAATGAGGTCACAATAAACATGATGTAACAATAAAGATGTCACAGTAGGAAAGAGGTAACATTAGATATGCTTTCCCATTAATTATGAGTTCATAGTAGGGATGAGGTCCCCCTTTGGATGAGTTCTCATTACGAATGAAGTCAAAATAGAGATGAGGTCACAGTAGTGAAGATGTCACAATAGGAATGAGGTTATTGTAGAAATGAGGTGAAAGTAGGATGATGTCACATAGGAAAGAGGTCATATTAGATATATGGGCAGAATACAGTTGAGGTCAGAATAGGGATGATGTCAGTATAAGAATGAGGTTACAGTAAGCATGATGTCACTATAGGTACAAGATGAGAGTAAGAATAATGGAAAAATAGTGATGATGTCAACATTAGAATTAGGTCACAATAGATATGAGGTCACAGTAAACATGAAGTAATATTATGGCTGAGGTCACACTAGGGATGATATCTCATTACAAATGAAGACACAATAGAGATGAGGTCAATTAGGGAAGAAGTCATAGTAAGTATGATGTTATAGTGAGGATGATGACAGATTAGGAATGAGGTCATAATAGATATGAGGTTAGAGTATGGATGAGGTCACTGTAGGAATGAGGTCACAGTAAGTATGATGTCATTGTATGTATGAGGTCATATTAGATATGAAGTCAAAATAGGGATGAGGTCACTGTAGGAATGATGTCTCAGTAAAAATGATGTCACAATAATTATGATGATAAAATAAGAATGAGGTCATATTAGATATGAGGTCACAGTAGGGATGATGTCACTGTAAGAACAAGGTCACAGTAAAGATGACTTCACAATGAGGAAGATATCACAGTAGGAATGAATTCACAATAGATATGAAGACACAGTAGAGATGAGGTCAGAGTAAGTTTGAAGTCACACTAGGGATGAGTTAACACTACAGATGAAGTCACAGTAGATAGGAGGACAAATTGTGGATGAGGTCACAGTAGGTATGAAGACTTTGTAGGCATGAGTTCACAGTAAAGATGATGTAACAGTAGGAATGAGGTCATATTTGATATTACATCAGAGTAGGTATGAGGTCACAATAGGAATGTGGTCACAGTAAAGATGATGTCATGGTAGGAATGATATGATATTAGATAGGAGGTCATAGGAGGGATGAGGGCCCAAAATGGATGAGTTCTCATTATATACGAAGTAACAATAAAGATGAGGTGACAGAAGAGAAGATGTCACTGTAGGGATGAGTCCATTGTAGGAATGAGGTCAGAGTAAGTATGATGTCACAATAAGAAAGAGATAATATCACGTATGTTGTCAGAATAGGGATGAAGTCACAGTAGGGATGAGGTCATTGTAGGAATCAGGTCACAATAAGCATGATGTCAGAATAAGGATGGTGCCATAGAAGGAATGAGATCATATTAGATATGAGGTCACAGTAGGGATAATGTCACTGTAGGAATGAGTTCACAGTAAGATTGTTCTCATAATAAGTATTATGTCACAGTAGGAATGAGGTCCAATAGTTATGAGGTCACAATATGGATGAGGTAATAGTAGGATTGAGGTGACACTAGGGATGAGTTCTCACTAGAGATGAAGTCACAATAGAGAAAATTTCACAGTAAGGATGATGTCACAGTAGGGATGAGATCAAAATAGGGATGAGGTCACAAGAGGGATGAATTCAGAGTTGTGATGAGTTCCAGTAGAAATAAGATCACACTAGGGAGGACCCTCAGATACAGGATACAGTCACAGAAGTGATTAGGTCATATTAGTAATCAGTGAACATTAGGGATGAGCTCATACAAGGAGTGATGTCCCTTAGTTAATAGTTCTCAGTATGTTTGAAGGCAGACTAGAGGTGAGTTCGCAGTAGGGATGAGTCAATTATAAGAATAAGGTTATGGTAAGGATGATGTCACAGTAAGGATGACGTCACAGTGAGCAGATGGCATGGTAGGAAAGTGGTTACATTAGATATGAGGTCAGTGTAGGGATGAGGTCACTGTATAAATGAGGTTAGAATATGAATGATGTCAAAGTAAGGATGTCACAGTAGGAATGAGGTCAGAGTAAAAGTAAGAATGATATCACAGTAAGAATGAGGTCAAAATAGATATGAGGTCACAATAGGGATGAGGAAATATTAAGGTTGACGTATCTCAATGTAGGAGTTGTCACTATGTTTGAAGTCACAATAGAGATGATGTGACAGCAGGGAAGATGAGGTTACAATATAGGTGAGGTAACAGTAGGGATGAGGTCATTGTGAGAATGAGATCACAGTAAGGATGATGTCATAGTAGAAAATGTCATATTAGATATGACATCAGAGTAGGGATGAAATAACAGTAGGGATGAGGTCAGCATAAGAGTGCAGTCACAATAAGAATGATTTCACAATAAGGATGATATCACAGTACAGTAGGAATGAGGCAATATTAGATATGAGTTCTCAGTAGTTATGAGGGATGGGCTTCCACTATGGATGTTTTCTCATTACTAATGAATGTTTTCTCATTACTATGAATGTTTTCTCATTACTAATGAAGTCACAATAGAGATGAGGCCACAGTAAGGAAGATGTCACTGTAAGGATGAGGGTATTGTAGAAGTTAGGTCACAGTAAAGATGAATTCACAGTAAGAAAGCAGTTATATCATATATGTAGTAAGAGTAGGGGTGACAGCACAGTAGGGATGAGGTCAGTAAGGAATGAGCTTACAATAATCATGATGTCAAAATACAGATGATATCACAGAAGGAATGAGGTCATATTAGATATGAGGGCACAGTAAGGATGATGTCATTTTAGGAATGAGGTAAGAGTAAGGGGGATGTAACAATAAGGTTGATGTCACTGCAGGAATGACATCACACTAAGCATGATGTCACAGTAGGAATGAGCTCATATTAGATGTGAGGTCATATTAGGGATGATGTAACTGTAAGAACAATATAACACTAAAGGTGATGTAACAATAATGATGATGTCACAGTAGGAATGAGCTCACAATAGATATGAGGTTACAATAAGGATGAGAATATAGTAGGTTTGAGATAACACTAGGGATGAGTTATAACTATAGATGAAGACACAAGAGAAATGAGGTGAATTATGGATGAGGTCATAGTAACTATTAGGTAATTTTGGAAATCAGGTCACAATAAGTTTGACGTCACAGTGAAGATGATTTCACATTAAGAATGAGGTCATATGAGATATGAGGTCAAAGTAGGGTTGAGGACACTGTAGGAATGAGATCAAAGTAAGAATTAGGTCATTGTAGGTATGAGGTATCATTAGATATGAGGTCAGAGTAGGGATGATGTCAGAGTAGGGATGAGATCACTGTAGGAATGACATAACAATGAGCATGATGTCACAATAAGTATGATATCACAGTAGAAATGAGGGCATACTAGATATGAAGCCATATTCGGGTTGAGATCATACTAAGTTTGTTGTCAGACTTGTGATGAGTTCTCACTACACATGAAGTCACAATAGATATGAGGACACATTGGGGATGAGGTCAGAGTAGGTATGAGTTATTTGTGGCCTGAGGTCAAAGTATGGTTGATATCATACTATGGATGATGTCACACTAGGAATGAGGTCATATTTGATATTACATCAGAGTAGGGGTGAGGGCATTTTAGGAATGAGGTCATAGTATGGATGATGGCATGGTAGGAATAGGGTCATATTAGATATGATGTCCCAGTAGTTTTGAGGTCATAGTAGGGATGATGTCCCACTATGGATGTGTTCTAATTATTAAAGAAGTAATGATGGAAATGAGGTCAGAGTGTGGAAGATGTCACAGTAGGGATGAAGTCATTGTAGAATGAGGTCACAGTAAGTATGACATCCAAGTGGGAATGAGGTGATTTTTGATATTATGTCACATTAAGAATGAGGACACTGTAGCAACAAAGTTGCAGTCAGCATGATGTCAGAATAAGAATGATGTCACTGTACGAATGAGAACAAACTAGATCTGAAGTGACAATAGAGACGAGGTCACAATACCAAATACGTCACAGTAGGGATGAGGTCATTTTAGGTATGAGGATACAGTAATGTTGACATCACAGTAGGCAACAAGTCATTTAGATATGTGGTAAATGTTAGGGGTGATGTCACAGTAGGGATGATGTCACTGTATAAATTAGGTCACAATATGCATGATGTAATAATGATGATGTCACAGAAGGAATGAGGACACAGTGGGGATGATGTTACTTTAGGAATGATGTCAACATCATCCTAAATGGAGAAAAATTAGAATCATTTACATTAAAGGCAGTGTCTTAGTTTGACTTCTATTGCTGTGACAAAACACTCTGACTGACACCAACTTGGGGAGGAAAGGGTTTATTCACCTTACATCTCCCAGGTCACAGTTCATCACTCAGCGAGCCCAAGGCAGGAACTCAGGGCAGGAACCTGGAGGCAGGAGCTGAAGCACAGGCCATGGAGGAATACTATTCACTGGCTTGCTCCACTGGCTCATGCCCAGCCTGCCTTCTTAAATGGTAAACAAAAACCTGCCCAGGGTGGCACTACTCATTGTGGGCTGGGCCTTCCCACATTGCATGATAATCAAGACAATACTTCACAGACATGGCCACAGGCCAATCCAATGGAGCCAATTCCCCAATTGAGGCTCCCTCAACCCAGGTGTGTCAAGTTGACACTAAAGCTATCCAGCACAATCAACTTGACACACAAAACACATCACTATTAAACCACCACCTTTACAGTTCTTATCCCCAAAATATGATGTTAACATTAATCACAACCTAAGACAGTACAAACTTAAAAGTCCCACAGTCCTTAAAATGTCCAAATACTTAAAAGGTCATAGTCTGTTTAAAGTCTCTTAACTGTGAGCTCCTGTAAAATCCAAAATAAGTACTGTCTTATTTCAAAGGGAAGAATCAGGCACACTCAAACAAAACCTAAGTCCAGCAAGTAGATCAAGGCTGGACTCCTGGGACTCACTCACAATCTTCTGGGCTCCAAAGGTTCTTGGCAGCTTCCCTTCTCTGCTCTGCCATCCACAGCACACACAGATCATCACACAGGCCCAGGATGACTCTGTTCCACACCTGCCACTGCTCTTGGTGGTCGTCCCATTGTCCTGGCATCTCCAAAAAGCTGGGGTTGCCACTGAAACTGAGGCAGCAACTTCACCAATGGTCTCTTCTGACCTCTCCTGGTGCAAAGCTTCAGCTTCTCTCCATGACCCCTGCAATCCTGGGGCCTTCACTGCAACCGAGGTGCACTTCCACCAATGGTCTTTCCTGACCTCTAAGTGCCATGCCTTGGCTGCTCTCTGTGACCCCCTCAAATTTCAACACCAGAACCATATAGGGGACTCTTACACTCTACCAAGTCCTGCTTCTGGCTTGAGATGGAGGCTCATGCACCTTCTGGATCACAGCTACTGTGTGCTGACCCTGAAGAAATTCTTCCCAGAAGAATCACGACAATGATGCTGGTATATTGTTACTTACAGCTGATTTTTCAGCCCCAGCTAACCAGCATCAATTATCCCAGTACAACAAAGTTTTCCCTTCACGTTCTGGTCTCTTGTTACTTACAGCTGATTCTTCAGCCCCAGCTTACCAGAACCCACAGATTAAACAGTTCTGCTGATCTCTTCTTCCTTTTGAAACTAGAAACTTCACAAGCCAGGCCTCCATCTTCTACAACTCAGCAAAACTGCTCCGAGCTCCACAACAATGATCTTTAGGAATTCAATGATTTTCCCAGCCCAAAGTTCCAAACGCTTCCACAATCCTTCCCCAAAACACCAAGGTCAGGTCTGTCACAGAAATACCCCACTCTTCTGGTACCAATTTCTGTCTAGTTTGTCTCCTATTGCTGTGACAAAACACTCTGACTGACACCAACTTGGGGAGGAAAGGGTTTATTCAGCTTACATCTCCCGGGTCACAGTTCATCACTTAGGGAGCCCAAGGCAGGAACTCAGGGAAGGAACCTGGAGGTAGGAGCTGAAGCACAGGCCATGGAGGAATACTATTCACTGGCTTGCTCCCCTGGCTTATGCCCAGCCTGCCTTCTTTTTGTTATTTATTTATTTTTATTTATTTCATATGTGTATGAATGTACTGTCTGCATGCAGGTTTGTGCACCCGTGTCGTGCAATGCCGTGGAGGTCAGAAGATACAATCAAGGAACAGAAGAGAAAAACCCACAGAGTGCGAGGAAATCTTCACTAGTGATTCATCTGAAAGAGCATTAACATCAAGTGTATATAGACTACTCAAAAAACAAAGAAGTAAGAAAACAAATGACCTACTCAAAAGATGGAGCAAAGAGCTTAACAGAGACTTCAGTGAGGAAGTAAAGATGGTTGAGAAATGTCTTAAAAAGTGTTCAACATCATTAATAATTAAGGACATGTGAATTAAAACCACTCTCAGATATCATCTCACTCCAATATGAATGGCTAAGTTCAAGAACACAAAAGATACCAAGTGTTGGAGAGGTTGTGGGGAAAGGGGAACATTCATCCACTGCTGTTGGGAATGGAAACTTGTTCAACTACTATGGAAATCAGTGTGGAGAGCCCTTAAAAGCCTTGGAATGAGCATAGCACCTGATCCTGTCATACAACTCCTGGGTATATAACCACAAGAGTCATCCTACTGCAAAGATACATGCACATCCATATTTATTGCAGCTCTCTTCACAATACCTAAGAGCTGGAATGTCCCTCACCTGATGAGTGGATGACAAAAATGTGGTACATCTACACAATGGAGTACTACTCAGTGGTAAAGAAAGATGACAATATGACCTTTGCAGGTACATGGATTGAACTTGGAGCAACTTTGCTAAGTGAAGTAACACAGTCCCAGAAAAAAAAAAGTGGTGAATGGTCTCCCTCATTTGAGGACGCTAACACCAAATCTCCAGATGAAAGGGATGCAGAAAAACGTTATTGTTATATATCTGTTTATTTGAAAGCAGCTATGTTGTTATAATATATATCTCATAACTGGCTCTAGAATTGATCCACCAATTATTCTCAGACTCTGTAATTACTGTATATAAGTGGAAAATATATATGCATATTTTAGTGTAATATAAAATTAAAGGAGGAAATGTGAATTCCTAAACATAAAAAAAAATAAAAATAACGAGAGAAAGATGCAGGATAGTTATGGCCGAGTGCATGATCTGGGGTGGGATGGGAGGAACGAAAGGGGAATATATCTAAACTGAACTTAGAAATGATATCTGAATCTGAATGTTATGTGTATAACATCATAAATGCATAAAAATTCATTCTGAAGTTGATATTTAACTCAGGAAATAATAAATAAAAATAAATAAATAAAAATGATGTTACAGCAGGAATGAGGTCACAATATATGTGAGTTCACAGTAGGGATAAGGGCATTGTAGGAAGGAGGTCAGAATAAAGATTATGTCTCCATAGGTATGATGTCATATTAGATATGAAGTCAGAGTAGGGAGGAGGTCACTGTAGGATGGTGTCACATTAAGCTTCATGTCATAATACATATGATGTCACAGTAGGAATGAGGTCAGTCATATTATATATGAGGTCAAAGTAGGATTGAGGTCACTTTATGAATGAGGTCATAGTAAGGATGAGGTCAAAGTAAACGTGATGTGACAGTAGGAATGATGTAAGAGTATGGACGATGACAATATAAGGATAATGTCACGGTAGGAATGAGGTCATACATGATAGGAAGTCACACTAAGGATGAGGGAATATTAGGAGTGAGGGACCACTATTTATTAGATCTCACTATGGATAAAGTCACCATAGATATGAGGTCACGTTAGGGACATGTCACAGTAGGGATGAGGTAATTTAAGGAATGATTTCACAGTAAATATGATGTTACTTTAGGAATGAGTTCATTTAGATATGAGGTCACAGTAGGGATGGGATCATTTTAAATATGAGGTCACCATAGGGATGAGGTCAGTGAAGCAATGACATCACAGTCAACATGATGTCACAGAAAGGATGATGTCACAATCAGAATGATGTCATATTCAATATTATCTCAGAGTAGGGATGAGGTCACGGTAGGAATGAGTTCATACTAAAGATGATGTCACAGAAAGGATGAGGTCACAATAATTTTGATGTCAAAATAAAATTGTCACAGTAGGAATGAGGCCAAAGTAGATGTGAGTTCACAGTAGGGATAAGGTCATTGTAGGAATGAGTTCACAATAAGGAAGATGTCCCTGTATGTATGAGGTCATAATAAATATGAGGTCAGAGTAGGGATGAGGTGATTTTAGATATGAGGCCACAGTAGGTATGAGGTCAGTGTAGCAATGAGGTAATAGTCAGCATGATGTCAGAGTAAGCATTATGTCACAGTAGGATTGAGGTCATACTAGATGGGAAGTCACAGTAGGGATGAGGGCATATTAATTTTGAGTAAACTACGGATGATTTCTCAGTACAGACAAAGTCACAGTAGATAGGAGGACACAGTAGAGCTTAAGTAAAAGTAAGTATGAAGTCTTTGTAGGCAGGAGGTCATAGTAAGAATGATATTATCATAAGGATGATATCCCAGTAGGAATGAGGTCATATTTGACATTACATCAGAGTAAGGATGAGGTCATGGTAGGAATGAGGTCACATTAAAGTTGATGTTAAAATAATAATGATGTCACATTAGAAGTGAGGCCACAATAGATGTGAGTTCACAGTAGAGATGAGGTCATTGTAGGAATGAGGTCAAAATAACTGTGATGCCCCTGTATGTGTGAGGTCATAATAAATATGAAGTCAGAATAGGGATAAGGTCATTGTAGAAGACCACATAACAGTAAGTATGAACTCCTAATAAGTATGATGTCACAGCAGGAATGAGGTCATATTAGATATGAGGTCACAGTAGGGATGATGTCACTGTAGGAGCAAGGTTCTAGTAACACGATGTCACAATAAGGAAGATGTCAGTGTAGGAATGAGGTAACAATAGATATGAGGTCACATTAGGGATGAGAACCTGGTAGGGTTGATGTAACTGTAGGGATGAGTTATCACTAAAGATGAAGTAATAATAGGGATGAAGTCACATTAGAGATGAGGTCAGATTGGCTATGAAGTCATTTTAAAAATGAGGTCACAGTAGGAATGAGATCAGAATAGATATCAGGTCACAGTAAGACTGAGATTACTGTAGGAATGACGTCAGAGTAAGCATGATGTCAAAGTAAAAATGGTGTCACAGTAGGTATGAGGTCAGGTCAGTTTATTGATGATGGTAATGGAAAGATAATGTAACAGTAGGAATGAGGTCACATTTGATATGAGGTCACAATAAAGATGAGGTAATATTAGCCCAATATTGATGAGTTCTTTCTATAGATGGAATCATCATAGAAAGGAGGTCACATTAGAGAAGATGTCACAGTAGGGATGAGGTCATTGTAGGAATGAGGTCACAGTAAGTGTGATACCACATTAGGATTGAGGTCATACTAGATGTGAAATCTCAGTAGAGATGAGGTCATATTAAAATTGAGGTAGTATTAGGGATGAGTTCTTACTACAGATGAAGTCACAATAGATATGAAGACACACTAGGGATGATGTCACATTAGGTATGAAGTCATTGTATGGATGAGGCCACAGTAAGTCAAAATAAAAATGAGGTCACAGTAGGATGTGACTTCACTGTAGGGATAAGGTCATTGTAGGAATGAGGTCACAATACCATGATTTAACAATAATTATGGCGTCACAGTAGCAATGAGGTCATTTTAGATATGAGAACACAGTACGGATTAGGTCAGGGTAGCAAGGAGGTCACAGTCAGCATGATGTCAGAGTAAGTATGATATCACAGTAGGAATGAGTTCATAATAGATATGAAGTCACAGTATAGATGACATCATAGTAAGTTTGAGGTCACACTAGGGATGAGTTCTCATTACAGATGAATTCACAATAAATATGAGGACACAGTAGGGATTAGGTCACAGTGGTACAAAGTTTTTGTATGCAGGAAGTCACAGTAACTATGATATCTTTATAAGGATGATGTCACAGTAGTTACTAGGTAATATTGGTTATAAAATCAGAATAAGGATGAGGTCAGAGTAAGGATGAGGTTACTATAGCAATGGCATTCCAATAAGCCAGATGTCACAATAAGTATATTGTCACAGTAGGAATGAAGTCATATTAGACTTGAAGTAACAGTACGGATGATATCACTACAGGAACAAGGTCCCAGTAAACATGACGTCACAATAAGGAAGATGTTGATGTAGGAATGAGGTCACAATAAATATGAGGTCACAATATGGATGAGGTCATTGTAGGGTTGATGTCACAGTAAGGATGAGTTCTCACTCCATATGAACACAATAGAGATGAGGTCATATTAGAGATGATGTCACAATTACTATGAAGTCTTGTAGGAGTGAGGTCACAGTAAAAATGTTCACAGTAGGAATGAGGTCATAATAGATATGATAGCACAGTAGGATTGAGGTTAGAGTACGAATGAGATCAGAGTAAGTATGATGTCCAAGTAAAAATTATGTCACTATGGGAATGAGGTCAGAGTATGGATGATGACAAAGGAAGTATAATGTCACTGTTGGAATGAGGTTACAATTGATATGTGGTCACAGTAAGGGTGAGGTAAAATTAGGGGTGAGGTCCCACTATTGATGAGTTCTCACTTTGGATGAAGTCACCATATATAGCAACCTCCTCTGGGCCAGCCAGAGAGGTTCCAGGCCCTGACTGAGGAGGGGCCAAGTAGAAGATGGAGTTAGCATGACAGAACCTAAGAGTTGGGTGAAAAGCAGGGAAATTGCAAGCTCCTGTGACCACCTTCTGCTTCTTTCATGAACGTGTCAGGTGTTAATCATTGGCCCAGGTCACCAACTCAGCTGCTGCCATGGTTAACTTCTGAAAACAGGTTAAGCATGTTTGATAGATGAAGTGGTAAACATGCTGGTGTTCAGACACGTAACACTCTACACATTTCACCCCTTTGCTTTTAAAGAGAGAGAAAAACATAGTGAGAACCTGAGTGCATAGCTCAGACATTGTTGGCCCTACCTCTAGCATTCTGACATCTGACTGTGCCTGTCTTAGTTTGTCCTGATAAACAGGATATTACCTGTAATTGACTAACCAGTCACTGAGGGAAGAGGCTAGGAAGTTTGTCTGGGTGGAAGTAGAGCAATGGGGATTTACCCCCATGAGTCAGGAATGACAGAGAGCCAAATGCGAAGATGATATTTCCAGGAACGCTCAAGCAGGTGTTCTCATCAGCACCAATAGTCATCCAGTCTTCAGGAAAAACAGAATATTTGATGGATTTGCAGTAGAGATTGAAGTTACAAATCATGCAACTGCAACACTTGAAGGCAATCATATTTTAACAACCGATTTGGAGGCTTATTTTTAACAACTGGTGTTAATGTGACAATGAAAGATTACAAAATAATGAACATTCACTTTGCAGCACAACTGACTTCCCTCTCCAAAGAAAATCCTGCCATTCCAACCGTTTTTTAAGATTAAAATCCAACAAACAAAGAAAACAATGGAACAAAAGGTCAGCTGACACTATGAAGCTCAAGCTACCGAAAAGAAAGTGGCAATACATTAATTCAGGATCTCAAAGCTGGCTTTTCCAGAATTACTGTGTAAAGACTTTTGAAGGATCAGAAGTGAAGAAAATAAGCTGCAGTTTTGCACAGTCACCGATTTTCTGAAAAGCTGGTTTCTCTCCAACTAGCATTGAATGCAGTCGAATCCGAAGTAGCAATACCCAACAGACAAGCAATAAACAACAGACCCCCCACCCCCTGAGGGGTCGATGATGGCCCACAGCTTGGAACAGACCTAGGTAACAAAATAATTTAAATAGACTAGTCATTTGGTCTTTAGATTCTAATGCCTAGGACTTTGGTTGAGCATTCAAAGCAAGTAGTAAACTTTTGATAAAGAGTATCCAAATTTTGTGGCCTTTCAACGCATTTTTTAAATATTCACATTTTAAAGTTTGCATGTGCATATCAATTTTTGCATGCCAAAATGAATAATTCTGTGCACATAAAGGATGGAAACTTGAAATTGCCAATTTGTTTGACAGAACCATCATAAGACAATTACAATAACTGACAAACACACATGAAAACTTAGACTGAGAGGACACTATACACACCTTAAACACAAAAACTTGGATGTACGAAGAACATGACTATATTAATCTTAGACACACAGAAGAATAGTCACCGTAAAAAAAAACATAGTTATTGCCTTCAAATCTGGAAAGGTTGGAGCTCTTTCTTGTTGAATGTTTTTCATGGGCACCCACAGCAGCTTTCCAGAGGACTACGGAAAGATATAAGCAAAGCTTTGGCCCTGTGTCAACAGGGGGTCAGCTAGATGAACAGGATAGCTCAGTCAACTCTGCAGCTGGCTGCAAGCTCATGGTTTCTGGGACCACCCAAAGTTCTACAAACCCTCCCAGGCACCCAGGGCCAGCGGCCAACAGCTCCACACACAGCACGGTCAGTGGGGTTAGTGGGCCACAGCAAGGGCTTGGGTCAGGCACAGCATAGGCATCGTGTCTCCTCCTCCTTGGGTGGCTTACTAACTGCAGCAGCAGCAGACAGCAGTGTGTTCTGTGGTTGCCAAGGCCACTGTGCAGATGAGCCGCAGAGGCTGAGAGCTCAGGGAGCCTCTGCCTCATGACCAAGTGGGGCGATGGCACCAAGGGTGCACAGTTGACATGGTACAGCCTGGCACGCTGTCCTGAAGTGCTCTCTGGCCACGGATTTTCCGGGCAGTGGTGGCTCCTGTTCCTTGGTTTTGCGGCAACAAGCGGCTGGTGACCATGCCCAAGAAGAAGGTGGCAGTGGCAGCCTGTGGCAAGGGGATCCCCACAAAGGGCCCTTGATCCTCACTGCTCTCCAAGAACCATGCTGCCTTAGCCATGCTTGCAGTCGGGGCCACAACTCCATGACTCCCTAGGTTGTGGATTTCTGTCACCTCCTGCCTGGCTCTAGTCCCAACTTCTCCCTTGGCCATGTTGCAGGCCGCTATCAGGTGTTCAGTTTGAGCAGGGCATGAAGAGAAAAGGACCAGTGAACAGTGCCAAGGCTGTCAAGCCATGTGGTCCAGGCCAAGCCAGTGGGTACAGAGAATTATACCCATTTGCCTGGAAACCAAGCATTCAGGGAAGGGCTGGCTGAGCCACGCCTGTGCAGAAGTCCACCTTCGAGGAGCATGCAAGGCTTGCAATCATGGCAAGGAGAATCAGAATGAATGGGGCCTTAAGGGGGTCCGTCTGAGGCTCCTTAAAATGAAGGCAGGGAGAGGAGCTAAGACAAACAAAAATTTGGCCACTCCACCCTCGAATGGCTGCAAGCACAGAAAACAGAAAGGGGTCTACTTACCAAAAACAGCACTGAATCAGAAAATCGGTGTCAAGAAAACACCATGGAGAATTTTATAAATGCCAGGGGGCCATAAGCCCAAATCAAAGAAGGGTGGATATATATATATATATATATATATATATATATATATATATATATTAATCTTCTGCTTCTTCCGTGAAGATGCCAGGTGTTCATCATTGGCCCAGGTCACCAACTCAGCTGCTGCCATGGTTAACTTCTGAGAACAGGTTAAGCCTGTTTGGTAGATGAAGTGGTAAGTATGCCAGTGTGCAGATGCATAACACTGTACAAACCATAGAGATGAGGACACATTAAGAAAGCTGAAAGAGTAGCAATGAGTTCATTGTAAGAATGAGGTCACAGTAAGTATGATGTTACAGTAGGAATAAGATCATTTTAAATATGAGGTCACAGTAGCGATGAGGTTAGTGTAGCAATGAGGTTACAGTCAGCATGATGTCAGAGTAATGATGATGGCACAGTAGGAATGAGGTCATACTAGATATGAAGTCACAGTAGAGATGAGGTCACAATAGGAATGATACAATACAGATGAAGTCACAGTAGAGATGAGGTCACAATAAGAATGATACAATACAGATGAAGTCAAAATAGATATAAAGACACAGTAGGGATGAGTTCAGAGTAGGTATGAAGTGTTTGTAGGCATGAGGTCACAGTAAGGATGATATGATTGTAAGGATGATGATATGGTAGGAATGGGATTACTTTCAGCTTGAGGTTACAATAAAAAGGATGTCACAGTAGGAATGAGTACACAATAGATGTTCACAGTAGGGATGAGGTCATTGTAAGAATGAGGACACAATAACTATCATGTCCCTTTAGGAATGGTGTCATAATAAATATGAGGTCAGTGTTGGAATGAGGTCAGAGTAGGGATGAGGTCACTGTAGGACTTGATAAAACAATGAGTGTGAAGTCACAGTAATTATGATGTCACAGCATGAATTGGGTCATATTAATTGATGTCACACTAGGGATGAGTTCTCACTACAGGTAAAGTCACAATAGAGATGAAGTCACATTAAGGATGAGGTCACAGTAGCTAATAAGTCATTGTAAGAATGAGGTCACAAGAAGGATGATGGCACATTAGGAATAAGGTCGGAGTGTGCAGAGCTTAGACCATGGACTTCCGAGAACCACTTGAAGCACAGAGTATCAGGGTGCTTGCAAAGCCAGGCATATCCCACTCCACCAACTAGAACTGCTGAGGGAGTGTCCAAGTGGATTTTTGGAGAAACTTCAGAACAGAAAGTGAAGAGTGAGTTGAACTTCCAGTTGAAAGCCTAAAACATAAAAAAGACAACACTCCATAAACAAGGAGAAAAACAAATCAAAGAAAAAAACAATGAAGGCATCTGAAGGAGGCAAGCAAAGCAAGTCTTCAACAAAGTGAAGAGGCATTTGTGATTTGCATTGGAATACAGGCAAAAAGGGAAACCCACATGCCAGGGACACGAACAAGGGACAATTTAGGAAAAGTCCAGGATAATTCCACACCAAACTCTACCAACCCTTTGGGAGATTCCTACAGTGGGAACCCCCTGGGGATGGCCCAGAACACAGATCTTAGAGGAACAATTGTGGAAGTATTCAAAGAAATCAAAGAATATAAAGAACAACTCAGAGAACTAAGTAGAGAGAATGAAAAACTCAAGAAAGACCTAGAGGAAGAGGAAACACTGAAATAGGAAGCCAACAAGTGAAACAGGGAGCTACAGGAAGAGACTGATTGGCTCCAAAGGGAAGTGGAAATAGTAAAGAAATCTCAGGATGGAATCAAAAAGGAAATAGAACACTCATCCAACCAAGAGGAAAGGAATGGAAAAAGCCTCAGAAATAGAATGGAGGAAGCAGAACAAAGAATATCAGACCTGGAAGACAACAGAGAATAAATAAAAAGTTCAAGCAAAGATTATGAAAAATTTAAAAATACAACCAGGAAAATACGGGACACTATGCAAAGATCAAACCTCAGCATCATAGGAATAGAGGAAGGATCAGAATCCCAAGAAAATGGTATAGATCATATATTCAACAGAATAATAGATGAAAATTTCCTCAAATCAAAAAAGACAAACCCATACAAATACAAGAAGGACATAGAACTTCAAACAGACAAGATCAGAAAAGAAACTCCCCACACCATATCATAGTTAAAACGCTAGACGCCCAAAACAAAGACAAAATTCTGAAAGCCAAAAGAGAAAAACAACAAGTTACATACAAGGGGAAAACTATCAGATTTACAACTGACTTCTCAATGCAAACCATGAAAGCAAAAAGAGTATGGAACAAAGCATTTCCAGTGTTAAAGGACTATAGATGCCAACCCAGGTTACTATACCCAGAAAAAATGACAATTATAGATGAAGGAGAGAGAAAAATCTTCCATGCTATAAACAAGATGATAGAATACATGTCCAGAAAACCAACCATTCAGAAAATACTTGAAGCAATTCAAAGGGCAAAAGAGAGGATCAACTATCCCTAAGCACCTAGAAAGAGAAATTAATAAAAACATAACTGAAGAAGTAGAAACTGAGACTAAAAATGCAAATGAATAATAAGATGAAAGGAAGTGACACACATCTTTCAATTATAACCTTAAATATTAATGAACTTAACCACCCAATCAAAAGACATAGATTGGGAGATCAGATTAGGAAACAAACCCATCTATTTGCTGTCTGCAAGAAAACCCATCTCGCTTTCAAGGATAGGCACAAATTTAAGGTGAAGGGATAGAAAAAAATATTCCAAGAAAATGGTACCAAAAAGAAAGCAGGTGTTGCTATTTTAGTATCAGACAAAATAGATTTCAAAGTAAAAGAAATCAGAAGAGACAAAGAGGAACATTATATCTTTATCAAAGGAACAATTGACCATGAGGATTTCACAATCATGAATATATATGCACCAAACTGTGGTGCAACAAATTTTATAAAGACCATTCTCTAGGATCTCAAGGCACAGATTAAGCCCAGCACAATAAGAGTAGGGGACAGCAATACCCCACTAAGTGCTCTGGACAGAATGATTGGACAAAGAATAATCAGAGAGACATCTGAACTGAATAATACAATACAACAAATGGACCTCACAGATGTCTACCAAATATTCCACCCAAATACCAGAGAATAAACTTTCTACTCAGCATCCAACGGAAAATTCTCCAAAATCAACCGCATACTGGGACACAAAAAAACTCAACAAATACAAAAAGATTGAAATAATTTCATGCATTCCATCAGACCACGGTACAATAAAGCTCAATATCAACACCAGGATAACTCCTAATATATACAGGAACACATGGAGAATAAACAGCTCACTCCTGAATAGTGAATGGGTCAAAGAAGACATAAAGAAAGAAATAAAAGCATTCCTGAAATTGAATGACAATGATAATACAGCACAACACAACCTGTGGGATACTTTAAAAGCAGTCCTAAGAGGGAATTTTATAGCCCTGAATGCCTAGATCAGCAAAACAGAAAGAGCAAAAGTGAACGATCTAACACTGCAGCTAAAAACAATTGAGAGACAACAACAAATGAACCATAACAGCAACAGAAAAGAAGAAATAACAAAAATCAGAACAGAAGTCAATGAAATAGAAACAAAGTAAACAATACAAAAAAAATCAATGAATCCAAAAGTTGGTTCTTTGAGAAAATAAACAGACAGACCTCTAGCCCAGTTAACCAAAAGAAAGAAAGATCAACTCCAAATCAGTAGAATTTGTGATGAAAAGGGAAACATCACAACAGGCAATGAAAAGATCCAGACAATCATGTGGGAATACTTCAAAAACCTGTACTCTACTAAGTTTGAAAACCTAGAAGAAATGGACGAATATCTGAAATCCTGGGAATCACCAAAGCTTAACCAAGAGAACAGCAGCTTAAACATACCCATAAAATATGAAGGAATTGAAGATGTAATAAGAAACCTCCCAACTAAAAAATGCCCTGGCCCAGATGGCTTCACAGCAGAATTCTATAAAACATTTCAAAAAGATTTACAATCATTATTACTCGAATTGATCAGAAGGATTCAAGCAGAGGGAACTATCCAAAATTCCTTCTATGAAGGCAGCATCACTCTAATACCAAAACCTGGCAAAACTACAACCAAAAAGGAGAAGTATAGATACATTCCTTAATAAATACAGATGCAAAAATTCTCAAGAAAATACTTGCAAACCACATAGAGATCCACATCTAAAAGATCATCCATCATGACCAAGTTGGATTCATATCAGAGATGCAGGAATGGTTAAATATAGGAAAATCAATAAATACCATTAAAAGATAAATGAACTGAAAGACAAACACCACACAATCATCTCAATTGATGCAGAAAAATCATTTGACAAAATCCAGCATCCCTTTATGTTTAAAGTCCTAGAGGGAATTGGTTTGGAGGGATCATTCCTCAATGTAATTAAAGCCATATACAGGATACCCACAGCCAAAATCATCCTAAATGGAGAAGAGACAGAAGCATTCTCCTTAAAGGTAGGAACTCAGCAATGCTGCCCCCTGTCACCACTCCTCTCCAATATAGTGCTTGAAACACTTGCTAGGGCAATAAGGCAAGAAAAGGAAATTAAAGGGTACTAATTCGAAAATAGGAAGTCAGGCTCTCCCTTTTTGCTGATGATATGAATTTTTTACCTATGAGATGATAAAACTCCACCAGAAAGCTCCTAGAAATGATTAAGTGTTTCAGTAAAGTAGCAGGATATAAAATTAACCTAGAACAATCAATAGATTTTATTTACACCAACAAGCAACTGAAGAAGGAATACACGGAGACCTTCCCATGCACAACAGCCTCTAAAACAGTAAGATAGTTAGGAACAAACTTAACCAAAGACACCAAAGATCTCTACAAAAACAAACAAACAAACAAACAAACAAAAAACCTTTAAACCCCTGAAGGAGGAAATTCAAGAAATTAGAAGATGGAAAGACGTTCCGTGTTCATGGATTGGGAAAACTAACAGAGTAAAAATGTCAATTCTACCTAAACTAATACACAGATTCAATGCAAATCCAATTAAAATACCCAAGAGTTTCTTCAAAGGCTTGGAAAAAAGTCCTTAATTTCATTTGGAAAAACAAAAGGCTCCTAATAGCCAAAGTAACCTTGACTGAAAAGAGAAATACAGGGGGGATCTCTATACCAGACTTCCAACTATACTACAGGGCTATAATCATAAAAATGGCTTGATTCTGGCAGAAAAACAAACCTGTTGACCAATGGAACAAAACTGAAGGTCCAATCTTGATCACATACAATATCAGCCATCTCATATTTCACAAGGGTCCAAGAAGACACAATGGAGGAAAGACAGCATCTTCAACAAGTGGTGTTGCCAAAACTGGATGACCACTTTTAGAAGAATAAAGTTAAGCTCCTTACTCTTGCTCTGTACAAAAGTTAACTCCAGATGGATAAAAGACATCAACGTGAAACCCACAACTCTGAAGGTGATAGAAGTAAAAGTTTGCAGCAGCCTACAAGACATAGGCATAGGAAAAGACTTCCTAAATCAGACAGCACCTGCACATGAAATAAGTCTGTCAATTGACAAATGGGACCTCATTAAAATCAAAAGCTTCTGTACATCAAAAGAAAGAATCAAGAAAGTGAAGAGAAAAGTCACAGAGTTGGAGGAAAACTTCACTGCAGATACATCTGACAAAGCATTGATTTCCAGAGAATATAAAGTAGCAAAATCAAAGAAAAAAGAAAACAAATGAATCACTCAAAAGATGGAGCAAAAAGACTAACAGAGACTTCACAAGTGAGAAACATCTTTAAAATATTCAACATCGCTAATAATTAAGGAAATGTAAGTGAAAACCAATTTAAGATATCATGTCACTCCAATAAAACTGGCTAGGTTCAAGAAAACATGTGATACCAAGTATTGGAGAGGCTGTGGGGAAAGGGGAACACTCATACACTGCTGTTGGGAATGTAAACTTGTACATCCACTATGGAAAGCAGTGTGGAGAAACCTTGTAAGACTTAAAATGAGCTTACCACCTGACCCCCTGATGCCACTCCTGTTTATATACCCACAAGACTCATCTTACCTCAGAGATACATGTACAGCCATGTTTATTGCAGCTCTCTTTACAATAGCAAAAAGCTGAAACCAATGCAATGCCCCTCAAATGATGAGTTGATAGAGAAAATGTGGTACATCTACACAATGGAGTTCTATGCAGCAGTAAAGAAAGACGACATCATGAACTTTTCAGGTAAATGGACAGAGCTAGAAGATATTATTTTAAGTGAAGAAACACAGTCCTAGAAAAACAAACAAGGAATGGTATCCCTCAACTTTGAATGCTAGCACCAATTACCTAGTTGTAAGTATTTCTTGTGTACTTCCCCTTTAGCTTTTGTCCAAGTAGTTGGGAGTGACGCATATACTGGAAAGAACAGCAGCAGCAGCAGCAGCAACAACAACAACAACAACAACAAACAGAAAAGACTGCCTCAATGAGCTCACTGAAACGGTGAATTTTTTCTCAAAACAGTCAACTTCCACATCAAGGATTCTGAGAAAGACTGAGCAAAATATGAAAAACATGTTTGGCAGAATGCATGAGCTCTGGTGGGGTGGGGGGTAGGGTGAGGGATGTGGGTCTAGATTTGATTAGTAACAAAATCTTGTAAAAAAAAAAAATATATATATATATATATATAATAAAAAATAAAAAGGAATGAGGTTAAAATATATAGGATATCACTGTAGGATTGCAGTCACTGTAGAAATGAGGTCAGAGTAGGTATGATGTCAAATAAAAAGGATGTCACAGTAGGAATGTGGTCATAGTATGCTGGATGACAATGTAAGGATACTGTAAAGGTATGAAAGAGGTCATATTTGATATGAGGTCCCAGTAAGAATGAGGTCATAATAGTTTTGAGGGCCCACTATTGATGAGTTCTCACTATGGATGAAGTGAGATTAAGTCACATTAGGAAAGATGTCACAGTAAGAATGAGGTCATTTTAGGTATGAAGTCACTGTAAGGGTGATGTCACAGTAGGGATGAAGTCATACTAGATATGAAGTCACAATAGAGATGAGGTCATAGTAAGTTTCAGGTCACATTAGGGATAATTACTCATTACAAATGATGTCACAATACATAGAAGAACAACGTATGGAAGAGGTCACACTAGGTTGAAATCTTTGTATACATGTGGTCAGAGAAAGGATGATATCATCCTAAGCATGATGTCACAGTAGGAATGAGTTCATAATCGATATTACATCAGAGTAAGTTTGAGGTCATGGTAGGAATGAAGTCACAGTAATGTTGATGTCAAAATAATAAAATGATGTCTCAGTAGGAAAGGTCACAACAGATATGAGTTCACATTAGGGATGAGGTCATAGTAAGAATGTGGTCACAATATGGATGATGTCACCATAGGAATAAGGTCATATTGGACATGAGGTCAGAGTAGGGATGAGGTCAGTGTATGAGTGACATCACATTAAACATTACATCTCAGTAATTATGATGTCACATTGAGAATGAGATCATATTAAATATGAGGCAACAGTAGGAAAGAGGTCATAGCAGGGTTGATAATAATACCACAGATCTGTTCCCATTACAAATGAAGTCACAGAGAGAGAGACATTACATTAGGGATGATGTCACATTAGCTATGAATTCAATATATGCACGAAGTCACAGTAAGTATGCTGTTACAGTAGGAATGAAGCCATATTAGATATGAGATCCCTGAAAGGATGAGGTCATAGTACCAATGATGTCCCATGAGGAAAGAGTTCTCACTACAGATAAAGTCACAAGAGAGATGAATTCATATTTGGGATGAGGTCATATTAGCTCTTAAGTCAAGTACAGAGTAAAGAAGATTTCAAAATAAAAATGATGTCACAGTATTGTGGGAATGGAACTTTGCGTGAGGCTTGAAGCTAGAAATTGTAAGACCTGTCCCATGAGGTCTCCAGTTATCTGATATCTCTGTGGGCTTCCAGAGTTATCTGTAGCCAGAGATTTGGGATGTTACAATGATTCTTGCTTCGCCTTATCTCCGCAAACTTCCAGGCCCCTTCCCTTGAAGCATTGAGCAGAATGTCACACCTCTAGTTACCTGTTGCACAAACCAGAGTTCTGCAGCCTCCCCATTAGAACCAAGTTGGATCACCCCTCCCTTCCGCCTGCTCCCTACTTCCTTGCCCAAAGCACAGTAGTCTTGAATATATAGACCTCACTGACAGTAAATAAACGGAGTTCCTATCCTCCCCAGTTCTCCACACATGTGTGTGTGAGTCTGCTTATTTTTCCTTCAGGTTATCCCCGGCGGTATTCCATCCACCACCCTCCCCCCTTATTGCTGGAGCACAGCCCAGAGACTGCTGGCCTGCAGGCAGGAGACAAGTCCTGGAGCTGAGCCACGAAGGCAAGGACAGTGTGTGGAAGTTGGTCACACATGACGCAAATACACGACACCGACACCCAACAACTGGAACCAAGAACATGCGGCTCGACATTCCACCAAAGGAAGTAGGAAAAAAGGTATTTATTGGGCTGTTTCTCTTAGCCCTGGTTTCCCCCAAGCAAGGAAAATCTCAGAGGGTTTTACCATAGAGACAGGGAGATACACCCCCAACCACGGTAGTCACGACAAGGTATGGTATATCTCCATGGAATTTAACTCGTTTCCCAGGAGAGATTAATCTTTGAATCTGATTTAAGTCTTTGTCCTCTCTAAAGTCAGCTTTGACACATCTCCGGGGAATTATCTCTTCCCGTGAGATTAGTCTTTTTAAACTGTCTCTTTCCTTAACCACTAGCACTTCCTATCTCTATCATGGGTAACAAACAGACACATCAAAAAGACCCACAGGCTAAGAGAATAAAATCACTCCTCAAGAGTCGAGGATTTGGGGCTGAAGAGATAGCCTAGTGGTTAAGAGCACCGACTGCTTTTGCAGAGGAGCCAGGTTTCATCCCCAGCACACACATGGCAGCTAAGAACCGTCTATAACTCCAATTCCAGGAGAACTCCAGTTCCAGGTGAATCCAACACCCTCTTCTGACCTCCATGGCATTAACCAACACAGGTGTACAGATCTAAATGCAGACAATACATTCATACACATACAAAAATAAATAATTAAAAAATGAAAAATAAAAGAGTCGAGGAGTTAAAATTTCCAGGGAGGAAGCTGCCTCCTTTTGGAATGGGACTCTTAATATTATTCCGTGGATGTCCCCTGCAGAATTATGTACTTCAGAATCCTGGACGCGTGTGGCACAGGAAGCTAGATAGCGAGAAAATGCCCCAGCATATCTCACATTCTTGCCTCTACTAGCTGTGGTGAGACAATGCTTAGAGCCTTCTCACCAAACCATGCCAGGAAAGGTAAACAACAAAATTAAATTGCAGACACCCTCCTCCCAAGAAGCTTCTAAAACTGCCCTTGAGAACCCAAATATAATTCCCTCTGGAAGCCCCCAAGCTTCAGACCCAGTAAAAATAGAACAGGATAATAAAAACATCCAAGCAGCTAGCCTTAACCTTTTCCCTAGTTATCAGCCACACCCTGTCAAGAGGTCAGAAACACATTCACCCTCAACCTCCCCTCTCTGCTACGGAAAAACTTTGCCAGATTCAGGAAAACCCAGATCTTCAATTACAGGCATACCCTGTTAATTTAGCTCTCACTAGGGGTCACCCTCTAAACTGGTACCCGTACCAGGCAAGTGAGTTAAAAGGACTCAGGCAAGCAGTAATTGAGGATGGCCTTTAGGCACCATGGACAAAATCCATTCTCCAGAGCTTTTCTGCTTCTCTTAACACCCCACAGGACTGGAGAGATATCTGTAGATCTGCACTCCCATGTCCGATATTTTTACAAACAGAGAGACGACTGTCTCCAGCAGTTTTGGAGAAATCGAGGGCAACCTAACATAGACTGGGGTGATGAGCAGCTCTTGGGAGAAGGAGATTTAGCACAGGGATGCAACAGGCTCGACTGGCCCCATGGTACTTTGACCAGGTCCACCTTTGTGCCCTACAGACTTGGGATAGAATTACACCACCCACTGACTCTCAGGCCAGTTCATTGTTATTTCCTAGGCAAAAACCTGAGGAACTCCTGTCTGACTTTATCTTAAGAACTAAAAGCAGCCTAGAGAGGAAAATCCCCAATTTTACAGCCAGAGAGTTACTCCTCAAAAATATTGTTTGGGAGGGAATGAATTCTGAGTACAGACAAGGATGCCAGGGCTTAAAAGATGACCATTATGACAGATGGATAGTGGCAACTCAGGACATGGGCACAGCCTCCCACAAAGCTAATTACCTAGCTCAAGCCTTTGTGGCTGCTGTCACCACAAATGAAAAATCTATTAACAGTGGAGACAGAGGTCATTGGAAAAGAAAGTTCCTGAAAGCACGAGTCTCTCCCCGAGGCCCTCCTGAATGCCCCACACATGTTCTCTGCCCCCAATCTAAATAAAGATATCATTGCAGGAAAGATTGCCACTCTAACCTATTAGAAAGATGGGAAAAATTGCCACCTTTAAACTCCTAGATGGGTAGCCCCTAACCCAGGGAAAAAAAGGGGGAAAAGGAGTCAGTGCATGCCTTCTGGGCAGCCCCTATTTCAGAAGGCTCACATCCTGCACTGATGATTAAAATTGGGGGGAGGTCTATTAAATGTTTGATAGATACAGGGGCAGATAGAACCATTATAAAACAGCAAGAAATACCCCCTGACTGGCCCTAGCTCCCAGGACCTAAACTTCTAGGAATAGGAGGGCCCTCACAGTCTTACATATCTAAAAATGTTTACATCTGGGAAGACCCCGATGGAAACACGGGTCAGATTTGCCTATTAATAGCACCCTCTAATATCAATCTGCTAGGGCGAGATATTTTAGAGGCATTGGATGTGCGTATTGCCACTCCAAATGAGAAAAACCATGCCTCCATAATCTTAGCAAAAAGCACCCCCAATTCTGAGGGTCACTGCAGACAATTCTCCCCTTCATCTGGAAGTCAGATGATCCAGTCTGGATTTAGCAGTGGCCCTTACCAGGGGAGAAATTACAAGCTCTCCAAGGCTTAGTCAAGGAACAATTTTCATTGGGAGGTATCCATACAAATCTCAGTCCCTGGAACACCAATGTGTTTGTCATAAAAAAAAAAAAAAAAAAAACAAAAAAAAAAAAAAAAAAAAGAACAACAGGAGGTTGGCGTCTCTTACAAGACATGTGAGCAATTAATAGAACTATGCATATGTGGGCGGTCACTGCAGAGAGGTCTCCCCCTTGCCTCTTCTATTCCAGCTAACACCCCTCTGCTAGCTTGAGATATAAGACTTTTTTTCCATCCCCCTCCATGCTGAGGACTGCAAGCGGTTTGCTTTCTCAGTTCCTACAATTAACAACTCAGGTCCAGCAACTCATTGCAAGTGGACAGTCCTGCCAAAAGGCATGGCGAACAGTCCAACACTCTGCCAAGAGGCAGTAGCAGCATCTCTTAAACCCCATATGGAACAAGTTCTGCAAGTCTTCCATTACATGGACAACATTTTAGTTTGGGACAAATCATCAACTGACCAGGCAACTTTAAAGGACAGGCTTGTACCATACTTAGAAGCTTTTGGATTTAAAATAGCCCATGCTAAGTTTAAAATGATTCTCCCACTTCGTTTCCTAAGCACTGAAATTTCTCTCACTACAGTGAGACCCCTCAAACCTCTACTCCCCCTTCCTCCAAAGCTCATGCTAGCATGCCTTCAGTCCTTCCTAGGAAACCTTAACTGGCTCTGCCCATGGCTGTCCATCCCCACCACAATGCTACAGCCTCTCTTTGACCTTCTTTGAGGCAACAGGAGCCCAGCTTCCTGGAGAAAGCTTACATCAGAAGCCTCAGAAGCTCTGGCTGAAGTCAACCAAGCTCTCCAGAGCATGGCTTTAGCACGTTTCACACCCTCCCTTCCTGTGCATTTGTTAATTTTAACACTACCCCCATGCTGATAGGGGCCCTTTACCAATCCAGGGGAGTACTAGAGTGGCTGCACACGCTCATAGCAGGGACTCCCTGACTGTTAACTGGAATGGATTCTTTAGCTGCTATGATAAGAAACGGGAGGGAATGTTCCCTGTAGACACTGGGGAAGGAGCCTGATGCCATAGTGACACACTTCTCCCTCCTGGATATCCAGTGGCTGATTCGAAATCATGTTCATATAGCTGTAAGCCTCATGGGACTTCCAGGAGAGCCAGAAAATCACGACCCTAAGGATAGGTGGGTCTCTGCTCTCCCATTGCTAAACTGGCTTTCTCCCCACCTTTTCCAAGATGCGCCTATAAGGCAGGCCACATCTGTTTTCACAGACAGAGGGAAACGAGGGGCTTCAGCCATCATTTATGACAACCTGGATAAAGCCCCTCAGATCTTGTTTCACCCACTCCCTGACCATTCCTCACAGTACAGAGAACTCTATGCTGTTTATCTAGCTCTCAAAGAAACCAACAGGCCTCTTATTATCTTCTCAGATAGTATCTATGTGATCTATCTGCTGCCCTGGCTATCCAGATCATTTGTCCAATGAGAGAAAAATCCCCTCTCTCAGCTTCTCATTGCAGTTTCATCCCTCTTACAGAATAGGAGTCATCCCCTATTCATACAGCACATCCATACCCACAGCCTCCTGCCATGACCTCTCTCTGAAGGCAACTCTCTAGTAGACTGAGTCTCCTCTACAGGGGTTTATGTCCTATCCCTCTTTGAAGCAGAAAAATTGCACTCCCTCACCCATGTTAACCTGAAAGGCCTCTAAGCTCACTTTCCTACAATTCCCTCCGTCCAACTTTGGAGAATCCTCAGAACTAGTTCATCCTGTTCTCCTCTAGTTAAAACACCTGCACTTCAGGATATGAGAATTAACCCCAGGGGATTGAAAGCCAGTGCACTCTGGCAAAATCACATTACACACATAGCTTCATTTAGAAAACAAAAATATGTATTTGTCACCATAGATACTTATTCCAGATTCATCTGGGCTACTCCTTATACAGGAGATCAAGACAAAGACTTCACTACTCACCTACTTTTTACCTTCGCTACGATGGGGCATCCCCAGATTAAAATGGACAATGGGCCAGCGTTTGCTAGCTCTTGCTTTAAATCATTTTGTCAATTATGGAATACTGCACATCACACAGGTATCCCTCATAACCCACAGGGACAAGGCATCATAGAAGGGACCCATCAGGTCCTAAAAAATCAATTATTAAAACAAAAGGCAGGAAAATACCCTCCTAACATCCAGCTGGCAATGCCATTGGCAACTCTAAACCTCTTTAACATTTACGGAGATTCAAAATGTCCAGACATAATCAAACATTGGCGGACACCCAGCACTGTTCCTCAAATACTTGTCAGATGGAAAGACCCCTTAAACAATCAAAAGAAAGGAACTGATCCACTATTAACAACTGGGAGGGGCTTTGCTTGCATATTCCCACAGGACTGCCCCAGAACCATTTGGATTCGGCCAGAAATGTCAGATTCATCACCACTAACCAAAAAGATGACACACATTTCGCTCTGGAAGAAACTAGAACAACTCCTCACTTCTACAAAATCCATGTGTCCCCCCTCTGCACCCTTGTCTGCCATCTTTTTAGCTGCTCTAATAATAGTTCAAACTAACTCTATCTCTTCCCAGCTTGAGAACAGACTTCTGACCTGGACCCATGTCTGGTGATTTTTGTCAGAGAAACTTGGGAAGGAAGAAATCAAGTAATTGGAACCAGCGACTGTCTTTTGCAAGGCTGCAATCACTACCTCTCAGGCACCCTTTATCTGTTTCCCCCATCTTAACCAAGGACAATGTTTGCAGATTCCAGTCTTGCAGGTTGGAGAGTGTTCACAGGCCAAGAAGCCTATTTCAAATCCAAAATAACCAGTTTAAAATTAATATAAAGAAACCCTGCAATGAGTACTGAAGAGCTGGAGAACAGAGAAAACTACCCTTACAGCAACGCCTGATACACCAAGGCAGATATTTGTATGTCTCGCCAGCTTGTTCTAGCTCCTAAACCCATCCTCACTCAATCCCACCTTCTTTTACAGGAGTCCAAAATATAAGGAAAGCTGCAGTCCACTGTACAACATGGCCTCAGTACATTGAATATGCCAGAAATTTCCTCAATTACACCACCCATCCTAATGTCTCCCAATGTTTATTCTGTGCATCACTCACACACCCTCTTTTCACTGCTGTCCCCTCTAACACCTCTTTACAGGAATCTGCCTCCATGGAGACAGAGCCAGTGTTTCACTGCATTCCTCTCTTAGACTGACTGACTACACTTCCCATTTGTTTAGTAGGAGCTGCAGCAGCCCCAGATCCCAGGTGCCTCCGCAGTGTCCCTCTCGACAGGACCCTGTGTGTCAAATCACCATTCTTTCTCTGGTGTGATGACACCACATTCCACTGTGCAAATGCTACTGGTTCTGGAATTTGTTTGCCCGTAATTATCACCCCTCAGCTCTTCATTATGAGAAGGAGGAAGTCACTTGGATGCTGCAGCCAGACCCAGACCATTAAAAGAGAGAGATTTTCATCCTGATTCTGGTCAGCCTAGGCCTCGCCCTCTCCATGGCAGCGATGGGAACTGCGGGCAGAGCCTTAGCGAAGGTTCACAGCATGGAAGTGGACTGCCAAACTAAGCTTCATGAAGCAATGGTGTCCACAAGAACAACCTTGAATCTCTCCAGAGACAGATAACTTCTCTGGCCAAGGTGGTGATGCAGAACAGGCACACCCTGGACTTGTTAACTGCAGAAAATGGGAGAACATGTGTGTTCCTGGGAGAGGAATGTTGTTTTTATTTAAATGAGTCTGGTATTGTTGAGCAAAATGTTAAAACTCTAAGAGATCTCAGGAAAGAACTCCATGATAGATACTCCACACAAGTTTCTATCCCATGGTTTTCCAATCCCCTGACTTCCTGGCTACTTCCCTTACTGGGATCCATTGTCACCCAAGGCATTCTCCTGACTGTCGCACCCTGTGTCCTCTGGTTTATCAAAAACCGAATCAATGCACTCACTGAGGTTGCAGCCAAGACTGTTCTACTGCACTACCAAGCCATCCCAGGGGATTCCCTAGAGGACCTTGACATTATTGCTTCATTTTAATTAAAAAAAAAAAAGGCGGGATGTGGGAATGGAACTTTGTGTGTGGCTTGAAGTGAGAAATTGTAAGACCTGTCTCAGGAGGTCTCCGGTTATCTGATATCTCTGTGGGCTTCCAGAGTTATATCTAGCAGGAAGATTCCGGATATTACAATGATTCTTGTTTCGCCCTATCTCTGCACACTTGCAGGCCCCTTCACTTGAGGCACTGAGCAGAATGTCACAACTCTAGTTACCTGTTGCACAAACTGGTGTTCTGCAGCCCCCCCCATGAGAACCAAGTTGGCCTACCCCTCCCTTCTGTCTGCTCCCCTCTTCCATGCCCAAAGCACAGTAGTCTTGAATATATAGACCCCACTGACAGAAAATAAACGGAGTTCCTATCCTCCGCAGTTCTCCACGCATGTGTGTGAGTCTGTTTATTTTTCCTTCAGGCGATCTCCGACAGTATCCCCCCCCTCCTTGCAGGAGCAGAGCCCAAAGACTGCCAGCCTGCAGGCAGGAGGCAAGTTCTGGTGCTGAGCCAAGAAGGGAAGGACAGCATGTGGAAGGCATTCATGTGTGAATCAAAGACAAGGCACCCAAAACAGTAGGAATGAGATTAGAGTATGGATGATAAAAAAGTAAGGAAAATTTAAGCATAGGAATGACGTTACAATTGTTATGAGGTCACAGTAAGAATGAGGTCATATTAGGGTTGATGTCCCACTGGTGATGAGTTCTTGGTTGCGATGAAGTAACCATAGAGATTAGGGAAGATTTCACAGTAGAGATGAGGTCATTGGCATGAGGTCACTGTATGGATGATCTCACAGTAGGAATAATGTCATTTGAGATATGAGGTCACAGTAGGGATGATGTCAGTTTAGCAAGCATGCCATAGTCAGCATGATGTCAAAGTAAGGATGCTATCACAATAGGAATGTGCTAATACTACATATGAAGTCACAGTAGAGATGCAGACATAGTAAGGTAGAGATCACAGTAGGGATGAATTCTCACTACAGATAAAGTCACAATGTATAGGAGGACACATTAGGGATGAGGTCACAATAGGTATGCAGTCTTTGTTGGCATGAGGTCACAGTAAGGATGATATCATCATAAGGATGATGTCACAGTAGGAATGAGGTCATATTTAATATTACATCAGAGAAGGGATGAGATCACCATAAGAATGAGATCAGAGTAAATATGATATCACGGTAAGAATGAGTTCACTGTAAGTTTGATGTCAAAATGAATATGATATCACAGTACGAATGAGGTCACAATACATGTGAGTTCACAGTTGGGATTAGGTCATTGTAGGAATGAGATCACAATAAGGATGATGTCACTGTAGATATGAGGTCATATTAGATATGATGTTAGAGCAAGGATGAGGCTTTTAGTAGACATGAGGTCACTCTAGGAATGACATCAAAATAAGAATGATGTCACAATAATGATGATATCTCAGTAAGAATGAGGTCATATTAGATATGAGGTCATAGTAGGTTCCATGTTACTGTAGGAACAAGTTCACAGTAAAGATCACATCACAATAAGGAGGATATCATAGTAGGAATGACATCACAATCGATATGAGGTCATAGTAGGGTTGATGCCACTCTAGGGATTAGTTCTCACTACAAATGAAGTCACATTAGAGATGAGGTCAGATTAGCTATGAAGTCATTGTAATAATGGGATCACAATAAGGATGGTGTCACAGTGGGAATCAGGTAATTTTAGATATGAGTTCACAGTAGGGATGATGTCAGTGTAACATTGAGGTCACAGTCAGAATGATGTCAGAATAAGGATGATGACAGTAGGAATGGGGTCATACAAAATGTGAATTCACAGTAGACATGAGGTCATAGTAGAGCTGAAGTCACACTGGAAATGTTTTCTAACTACAGATGAAATCACAATAAATATGAGGATACAGGAGGGATGAGGTCACAGAAGGTATGAAGAATTGAAGACATGAGGTCACGGTAAGGATCCTAGCATTATAAGTATGATGTCACATTAGGAACGAAGTCACACTCGATATTACATCAGATTATGGTTGAGTTCAAGTTAGCAATGTGGTGACATTAAAGATGATGTCAAAATAAAATGATGTCACACTAGGATTGTGGTAACAATAAATGTGAGTTCACAGTAGGGATCAGGTATTATAGGAATGAGTTCACAATAAGGATGCCGACACTATAGTGGAGGTTATATTAGGGATGAGCTCAGAGTAGGATTGAAGTTCAACTCTAGGAATGACATCACAATAAGCATGATGTTACAATAATTATGATGTCACAGTAGAAATGAGGTCATATTAGATATGATGTCACAGTAGGTATGATGTCACTGTAGGAACAAGGTCAAAGTAAAGAAAACACTACAATAAAAAAGATGTCACAGTAGGAATGATGTCACATTGATATGAGGTCACAGTAAGGATGAGGTAATAGTAGGCTTGATGTCACACAAAAGAGTTCTCTCTGCATATGAAGTCAAATTAGACATGAGGTCACATTAGTGATGAGGTCAGCATAGCTATGAAGTCATTGTAGGAAAGAGGTCACAGTAAGAATGATGTCACAGTAGGAAGGAGTTCATAATAATATGATGACACAGTAGGATTGAGGTCACTGAAGGAATGAGGTCACAGTAGGAAAGGCATTACAACAGATGTGAGTTAATGGTAGGAATGAAGTCAAAGTAGTAATAAGGTTATAATAAGGATGAATTCACTGTTCTTATGAGATCATAGGTAAGATGATGTCATGGTAGGAATGAGTTCAAAATAATGTTGATGTAAAAATAAAAATTATTTGAAAGGATGAATGAGGTCACAATAGATGTGAGTTCACAGTAGGCACGGGGTTACAGTAGGAATGAGGTAATCATAAGGGTGATGTCACTGTATGTTTGAGGTCATCTTAGGTATGAGGTCAGAATAGGGGATGAGTTCTCTGTAACTATGAGGTCCTTGTAGGAATGAGGTCACAGTAAAGATGTTACAGTAGGAATGATGTTATAATAGATATGAGCTCACAGGAGTGATGAGGTCATATTAGGGTTGAAGGCCCACTATGGATTAGTTCTTGCTACAGATGAACTCACTATAGAGATGAGGTCAAAGTAGGTAAGATGTCACAGGAGAGATGAAGTCATTTTAGATATGAAGTCAGAGTAGGGATGAGGCCAGTGTAGCAATGAGGTCACAGTCAGCATGATGTAGGAGTAAGAATGATGTCACAGTAGGAAAGAGGTCATACTAGATATGAAGTCAAATTGGAGATGAGGTCTTACTAAGTTTGAGGTCAAACTAGGGATGAGTTCTCACTACAGATGGATTCACAATAGATAGGAAGACACAGTAGGGATAAGGTCACAGTGGGTATGAAGTCTTTGTAGGCATCAGGTCACAATATGAATGATATCATCATAAGGATGATGTCACAGTAGGAATGAGAAAATATCCAGTATTACATCAGAATAGGAATGAGGTCATGGTAGGAATGAGGTCACAGTAAGTGTGATGTTAAAATAAAATGATGTAACAGTAGGAATGAGGACAAAATAGATGTGAGTTCGCAGTAGAGATGAGGACAATGTAGGGATGAGGTCATAATAAGAATGATGTTACTGTAGGTATGAGGTCATATTAGATATTAGGTCATAGTAGGAATGACATCACAGTAAGCATGTTGTCACAATAATTATGATGTCAGAGTAGAAAGGAGATCATAATAGATATGAAGTAACAGTACAGATAAAGTCACTGTCAGAACATGGTCACGGTAAATATGACATCATAATAAGGAAGATGTCACAGTAGGAATGAGGTCACAATTGATATGAGATCACAGTATGGATAAGGTCATAGAAGGGTTGATGTCACACTAGGGATGAGTTCTCACAAGAGATGAAGTAGCAACAGAGATGAGGTCACATTAGGGATGAGGTCATAGAAGATATTAAGTCATTATAGGTATGAGGTCACAGTAAGGATGATGACAGAGTAGGAATGAGGTCATAAGAGATATGAGGTCACAGTCAGATTTAGGGCACTGTAGGAATGAAGAAACAGTAAGGATGATGTCAAAGTAAAAATGATGTCACAGTAGGAATGAGGTCAGTGTATGGATGACGACAAAGCAAGAGTAATGCCACAGAAGGAATGAGGCCACAATTGATATGAGGTCACAGTAAGGATGAAGAAATATTAGTGTTGAGAGCCCATTATTGATGAGTTTTCCATTGGGATGAAGTCACAATAGATAAGAGGACACAGTAGGTATGGGATCAGAGTAGGAATGAAGTCTTTGTTGGCATGAGTAACCACTAAATATGATATCATCATAAGGATGATTTCACAGTAGGTATGAGCTCATATTTGACACTACATCAGAGTAGAGATGAGGTTATGGTAGGAATGAGGTCACATAAAGATGATGTCATGTAGGAATGAGGTCACATTAAGGTTGAAGTCAAAATAAAAATGATGTCAGAGTAGGAATGAAGTCATAACCGATTTGAGTTCACACGGTATGAGGTCATTGTAGGAATGTGGTCACAATAAGGATGATGTCACTGTAGGTATGAGGTCATGTTAGATATGAGGTCAGAGTTGTGATGAGGTCACTGTAGGAATGATGCCACATTAAGCATGATGTCACAATATTTATGATGTCATATTAGGAATGAGGTCACATTAGATATGACGACACAGTATGGATGATGTCACTGTACAAAGAAGGTCACAGTAAAGTTGACATCATAATAAGGAAGATGTGAAGATGTCACAATAGGAATGAGATAACAATTGATATTATGTCACAGTGGGGATGAGGTCATAATAGGTTTGATGTCACACTGGGATGATGTGCGACTGAGATTTTTCTGGCTGGAAGCAGGTATCTGCAAATACTCTCCCAGTACCTCCATGGACATTGGGAAGCCCCCTGGGGTGGGGATAATGGAGAATTCTTGCTTCACTTGGACAGAGCTCTAGACCCTAATGGCTCTCTCTTTGATGTACCAAGCATATGTCACACCTCTAGTTTACTATACACACAGTCAGGTGTTCTATTGCCCCCGGTAAGAGCCAAGATGGCTAGCACTTCCCTTCTCCTCATTCACAACCTCCTGCTACCACTTCCTTGCCCAGTGCACAGTAGCTTTTGTATATACACATTACTGTTATCAATAGAGTCTTTTCCTCGTGGAAATTCTCCCAGTCTCTTGATTCCATCTTCTCCTTTCTTTTGCTCTGGGTCTTAATCCCTATCTCCCTCCCCCTCCCTGCTTGGGCTCAAGCTAGGACTGTTAACCAGATGGCCGGGGACAGTCTCGAGGCTTGCAGTACCATGGAGCTGTGAGCCCTGTTAGAAGGGAGAAGGACATCCCATGGAAAGGAGCTCACCAACATGATACATTTTAAAGGAATATCAGATGACAAATATCAGATGACAACTGGCAATGCAATGTGAGGCTTGACCTTTCACAAGAATGAAGAAGGTATTTTGGGCTCTCAGGCTTTCTTCTCAGCTCCACTTTTCCCTCACAAGTAGGAAAAATTTCTCAGTCTTCAGAGTAGAGAAGTAAACCCCCCCCCCCGCAAAAGGAAAATTCAGGGTAGAAGCCAGGCTGTGGCCCATCCCCATGAATCTTCTCGTGTAGGATAAGTTTTCAACCTGTCTTTCAGCTTCTTTTCTCTAAGGCCGGGCTGTGGCCCATCTCCACGAATCTTCTCATGTAGGAAAAGTTTCCAATCTGTCTTTTCCCTTCTTTTCCCTAACTTTGGTTCCCACAGAGGGGAGGCTATCATGCCTCCTGGAAACCTTCTGCTTCTAAGTGTTTCTCTACTCACTATCATTTCCTTTCATCTATCATGGGAAACAAACAGGCACACTAAAAGGACACACAAAATAAGAAAATAAAAATAAAAACTACTCAAGAGCTGAGGAGTTAAAATCTCCACGTGGGAAGCTGCCTCCTTTCAGAGCAAAACTCTTAATATAGCTCTGTGGATGTCCTCTGTTGACTTGTGGAATCCAGAATCTTGGACCCGTGTGGCACAGGGGGCTAGGCAGTGAGGAGGGGAAGAAGCACCTGCATGTCGCAAATTCTTGCCCCTCTTAGTCTCAGTGAGACAATGTCTAGGCCCCTCCCATCAGGCCACACCAGGCAGGGATTCTAACAAAAACAAACTGCAGACTCTCTATTCCTAGGACCCTGATAAAACTCCTCCTGAGGACATTAATAAGCTCCTCTCTGGAAACCTCCCAGTTCCAGACCTGGTGGTAACTGAACAAGTTAAAATATCCAAACACTGGACTCTGACCACTCCCTCCATTCTCTGCTGCCTTCGCTTAAAGGGACATAATTAGCATTTCCTTCAACTACTTCTCTTTCTACCACGGAAAAACTGTGCCAGATCAGGGACAGTGAAGACCTTCATTCACAGGCATGTGCCATTAGTGTAGCCCCAACATGGAGTCAACCTCTGAACTGGTACCCATACCAGGCTAGTGACTTGAAGGAACTTAGGCAAGCAGTTCAGGAGAACGGTGTTCAAGCACCATGAACAAAGTCCATTCTCCAGAGCTTTTGTGATTCTCTTAACACTTTAACACTCCGCAGTACTGGAGGGATATTTGCAGATCTTTACTTCCGGATCCACTAGTCTTGCAATGGGAAGAACTGTACAGAGATGATTGTTCCCAGCAGGTTTGGAAAAGTCAAGGGCAACCAAATGTGGAATGGGTTTATGAACAGCTTCTTGGGGAAGTAGATTTTAGCACAGGGATACAATGGACTGGGCTGGCTCCATGTTACTTTGATCAGGTCCAAATTTGTGCCCTGAAAGCCTGGGACCAGATTACCCCAGTGTCTGAATCTCAGGTGAATTCCTCTTTACTATTTTCAAGGCAAAAACCCGAGGAACGCTTGTCTGACTTTATCTTTTTTTTTTCCTTTACTATTCATTTTTATTTATTTTTATTGATATTTTGTGTATTTCATACATCGTTTTTCAATTCAGTTCAGCCATATTCCCCTTTCCCTTCTCCCTACCCCACCCCACCCCATCCCAGCTCATGCATGATGCCATAACTGTCCTGCACCTTTCTCTCAATCTTATTTTTATGTTTAGGAATTCACATTTCCTCCATTAATTTTGTATTACTCTAAAATATGGATGCATACTCTCCATCCATATAGTTATTACAGAGTCTGCAAATAATTGGTGGGTGCATTCTAGAGCCCATTGAATGATTCACATTATAACAACATAGTTGCATTCAGATAAACATAAATATAACCATAATGTCCTTCAGCTTGCATTTCGTCTGGGGGATTTGATGTTGGCATCCACAAATGAAGGAAACCATTCTCCATTTGTCTTTCTAGGAATGCGTTACTTCACAGCATAATGGCTTTGAGCTCCATCCATTTACCTGCAAGGTTCATAATGCCATCTTTCTTTACTGCTGAATAGTACTCCTCTGTGCAGATGAACCACATTTTTGTCATCCATTCATCTGTGGAGGGTCATTTGGGTTGGTTCCAGCTCTTTGCTATTGTGAAGAGAGCTGCAATAAACATGGATGTGCATGTATCTTTGCAGTAGGATGAGCCTTTGGGGTATAAACCCAGGAATGGTATGACTAGGTCAAGAGGTAGGCTCATTCTGAGTCTTTTAATGGTTCTCCAATCTGATTTTCATAGTGGGTGTACAAGTTTACATTCTCATCAGCAGTGGATGAGTGTTCCCCTTTCCAAACAACCCCTCCAGCATCTGTTGTCTTTTGGTTTTTTGATCTTAGCTAGCCATATTGGAGGGAGATTATATCTGAGTGTGATTTTAATTTGCATTTCCTTAATTATTAATGATGTTGAACGCTTTTTAATATGTTTCTCAGCCATCTTTAATTCCTCACTGGTGAAGACTCTATTCAGCTCTTAACTCCATTATGTGTTTTATGATATTTATTGATTTACATATGTTGAATGATCCCTGCATCTCTGGTATGAATCCAACTTGATCATGATGGATGATATTTTTGATGTGTGTCTGTATGCTATTTGTAAGTATTTTGTTGAGATTTTTTGCATCTATGTTCATTACTGCAATCAGTCTACAGCTTTCTTTTTGCTTGCATCTTTGCCTGGCTTTGGTATTAGAGTGATGCTGGCTTCATAGAAGGAGTTTGGGAGAATTCCCTCTGTATCCTTCTAAACAGTTTGAATAGCAGTGGTTGTAGAACCTCTTTAAATGTTTTATAGATTTCTGCTGTGAAGCCATCTGGACTGGGGCTTTTTTTAGTTGGGAGGATTTTAATTACATCTTCAATTTCCTCTATTATTATGGGTCTGTTTAAACTGTCAATCTCTTCTTGGTTAAGCTTTGTTACTTTCTAGGATTTCAGATATTCATCCATTTCTCTTAGGTTTTCAAATTTAGTGAAGTATAGATTTGTGAAGTATTCCCATATGATTGTATTTATCTTCTTTGTCTGTTGTGATGCTTCTCCTTTCATCACGAATACTATTGATTTGGAGTTGCTCTCTCTTTTATTGGTTAACTGGTCTAGAGGTCTGTCTATTGTGTTTATTTTTTCAACGAACCAGCTTTTGGATTCATTGATTTTATGTATTGTTTACTTTGTTTCTATTTCATTGATTTCTGCTTTGATATTTCTTATTTATTCCTGTATGTTGGGTTTGGGGCTCATTTGTTGTTGTCTCTCAAGTGTTTTTAGCTACAGTGTTAGGTCGTTTATTTGTTCCCTTTGATTTTTTTGATGTGGGCACTTAGGGCTATAAATTTCCCTCTCAAGACTGCTTTTAAAGTGTCCCACAGGTTTTTTTGTGTGTTGTATTGTCTTTTACTTTCAGTTCCATGAATACTTTTATTTCACTCTTTATTACTTCCCTGACCCATTCATTGTTCAAGATTTTGTTGTTTATTCTCCGTGTGTTCTTGTAGCTAGTTGGACTTATTCTGGGATTCATATTGAGCTTTCTTGCACTGTTGTCTGATAGAATGCATGGAACAATTTCAGTCCTTTTGTATTTGTTGAGATTTCTTTTGTGCCCAAGTATGTGGTTAATTTTGGAGAATGTTCCTTGAGGTGCTGAGTAGAAAGTAACTTATCTGGTATTTGGGTGAAATATTCTGTAGATGTCTGTGAGGTCCATTTGGTGTATTGTATTGTTCAATTCTGATGTCTCTCTGTTTATCTTTGTCCCTTTGAACAATCCAAGGGGCTCAATGGGGTGTTGGATTCTCCCACTATTAGTGTGTTAGGATTAATCTGTGTCTTGAGGTCCTGCAGTGTTGTGTTTATAAAGTTAGGTGCACCAGAATTTGGTGCATAGACATTTAGGATTGTGAAGTCTTCATGATTCATCGTTCTTTGACGAGGATGTAATGGTCCTCTATGTCTCTTTTGATCAATTTTACTTTGAGATATATTTTGCCTGATATGAGTATAGCCATTCCAGCTTGTTTCTTGGTACAATTTGCTTGGAATATTTTTCTATCCTTTCACTCTAAGGTGGTGTCTGTCTCTCAAGAGTGACATGGGCTTCTTGTAGACAGCATATAAAAGGGTTCAGTTTCCTAATCCATTCTCCCAGTCTATGCCTTTTGATTGGTGAGTTTAGACCATTAGTATTTAAAGTTATTATTGAGAGATGTGTGTTGCTTGTTTTTACCTTATTTTTGTTTGCATTCTTGGTCTAGGTTTATATTTACTCTGTTATGATTTTGTTGTTTTTCTCTTTCACTGCATAGGGATACTTGCTTCTTTCCTCTGTTCTTTGGATTGCTTTAAGGATTTTCTGAAGCATTGGTTTCTTAGACATGTATTCTTTCATCTTGTTCATGTCATGAAAGATTCTTCTTTTTCTTCCAACTATGATTGATATTTTTGCTTGGTGTAGTAGTATGGGTTGGCATCTAAAGTCGTTTAGTACTGGGGATATTTCGGTCCACATTCTTCTAGCTTTCATAGTTTGCGCTGAGAATTCAGGTGTGATTCTGATGGGTTTCCCATTATATATAACTTGTTGTTTTTCTCTTGTGGCTTTCAGTATTTTGTATTTGTTTTGAGCATCTAGTGTTTTAATAATTATATGTCATGGGGAATTTCTTTTATGGTCTTGTCTATCTGGTCTTTGTGCTTCTTGTATTTGTATGGGTTTATCTTTATTCAATTTGGGGAAATTTTCTTCTATTATCCTATTGAAGATCTGTTCAATAGTGTTGTCTTAGGATTCTTCTCCTTCCTCTATCTCTATGATGTGGAGGTTTTTTTTTTTTCATAGTGTCCCACATTACCTGGTTGTTCCACTCCTGTGCATTCTTAAAATTTTTCATAATCTTGGGCATTCTCGTCGGACCATGTTACCCTGCAGTTCTGATTTTTTCTGCTTCTTCCATTCTACTTCTGAGGCTTTTTCACATCCTTTCCTGTTGATTGGATAAATGTTCAATTTCCTTTTTCATTTCATCCTGTGATTTCTTTTTTTTTTTTTTTAATTTTCCAACAGTGTAGGTACACTTTCAGTTCTCCTGATTCTGCGTTTTTTAAGGTCAAAAGTTTTCTTTATTATTATTATTATTATTTTTTTTTTTTATTTTTAAGGGATTCTACTATATAATGACACAGTTGTTTGCAGAAAACATTGATGTTACACAGTATGTCATACAATTAGGTAATTGGTGCATTTTGCAAGTATCTATGTCCAAATTTTGAACAACCCAAGGTTCCCATAGTCCAGTTGGAGAAGCTTGTATGCACAGGCCATGTGATCAGTTAGGATTCCAGGACTATATTCCTGTAGTCCTCACGATCATCCCATCTCTCTGCAGCCCTTCACAATATACCACACCTCCTCTTCTGCAGTTTTTTTCCCTTGGGCTTTGGGAAAGGGGCACAAGGTGGGTGAGAAGAAAAGGGTCTAATTTCCTTGGAGTTGTCATTTTGGAACTCCAGTCTGTTCAGGTTTGTTTCCCTTCATGGGTTGACAGCTTTTCAGTGAATACCCTTTTAGTCATGCTAACCAAGCACAAGCTATTGGATGTACAGTATTTAAGCATACCATTATTTGTCAAGCTATAGCTGTGAGCTAGACACAGAGCTTGGATGTATGATCTAATCTTAACAAACTGTGGTTTCTCTTATAAAGGGTGAACAAGTTTCTTATTGTGCTTATAACATCTCTCTAACCACTAGAGGACATAAGTTGTGGCATCCGCTGTGAAGTTTATTCCTCCAAGGAGAGATCTAATAGCCAAATAGATTAGGATATTATATAGACACTTGCGCCACTGTTTCACAGTATCTCAGGCTGTTGAGGTGTAGCTGATATTGATCGGAGGAGTCTTGCTGTTCTCAGGGAGACCAATATTTGCTGTATTGCTTAGTGGCCTTTGGTAACACTACATTTACAGAGGCCAGTTGTTACGCTACCAAGTGTGTCTCATAACATTTTTTCATATCTCAACCAGGTCTTCGACACAGGGACTTACTGCCTTTCTCCTTGCATATATCCCACTTATAGGCAAAAGGCTTTATAATTTAGGGGGGGGGCGGGTTTGAATTCCCTAGCCAACATCATCCTAGGCAGAATAATTCATGTTGTGTCAGAGCTTTCCTGTAGTAATATATTTTGCTTAATTACGCAACTTATAAACAACTTACTTTGAATTTGGCTCTAGATAGAGAAATATCCTTTCACAGTTCCTATGCCTATCAGTCAATTAATAAAGGTAGTTATGCCTGTTTTATAGGAATTACCACTGTACACAATTGGCCCTAGTTTACAGTTAGGGAGTGGTTCATTACCATCATGTTTTTCTTTTTCCTATAAAGGGGGTAGGTAGGAAGGTTCTCAGATATCTGGAAGTAAACTTCATTAGTGCCCATTATAAACAGTTAACCTCAATACTATTCAGAGAGATTCTCAGTGTCTGTGACTCAGGCAGTCGAGGTTCCTCTTTCTTTATGTTCAGTAGGGTCAACCTCTCTGCTGGCATTTCCCGTCACATCCTGCATAGCCATAAATTGTGTGTTTTCAGAGCATTTAGATTGGTATTCTTTACCTGTGGGAACATAAAATTGGTCCTCGCCATTGTTATTTTAAAGATCAAAAAATGAAAATTATATTAAATAGCTTGGAATCACAGAGTTTCCATTTGGTATTCCCAGAAACAAGAAGTAGTCTTCCCGGTTGTGTCCACTCCCACCTCCCCTCATTTTTTTTTAGGTTTTTAATGTTTTGACCTATAGTATGCCTAATGTTTGTTATTCCAACACACATAAACAGACCAGTATCGCATAAGTGGTTTCAGTTACATTTATCTGCTAACTGTGTTCTTCTATGACGTATTGCTAACTTATTTGGATTAGGAAATTATAAGCTATGTTCTTAAATTGTCCTACAGTAAGAAAGTGTTATAATGTGATAATGTGTTATTCAGAAAAAAAAAAAAAAAAAAAAAAAAAAAAAAAAAAAAAAAAATAAAAATAAAAAACATTTATTTTTGTCCAACAACCTACACCTAAATTTAACTAATCTAAACAATTCACTAAGCCTTAAAATATCCTATACTTTGTGGATAAAGCTTGGGCAGAGTTGAGTACCTGCTAAATAAATTTTACCCAATAAACACTTTGCTCTTTAACGCTATATGACTGGACTATGACTTCTACTTATTTGGGAAGTAAAATTTAAGCTTAATTCATTTAAATTGCCCTACAAGTAAAAGAAAATGTTTCACTGTGATGTTGTATAATTCAGAAAAATATAGAGAGCAACCCCAATACAAACTATAAAAAAAACAACTAGCATTTTATATTCCCAGTTAGTTCAAAAGTCAGTATCTAGCTCCTTTTTTTTTAGCACAAGCATCCTTCATATAAAACCAATTTGCAAGCAGTTGTGCCCCAGCCCACACAGCCCAAGGCTCCCACCAACCAGCTGGAGGGGCTTGCTCCAACAAGAAGGGGGGAAGGAAAACTAAAGGACATCAACTGTGGAAATGAATGGACTCACACATGCAGAGAGCTGGGGAGATAGTAACTCCATTTACTTTATGTCAGTGAGGTCTATATAATGAAGGCTACTGTGCTCTGGGCAAGGAAGTTTGGGGGGGTCAGGCAGAAGGAAGGGGTGAGCCTCCTTAGTTCTAATTAAGGGGCTGCAGACCACCAGTTTGTGCAACAGGTAACTAGAAGTATGACATTTTGCTCAATGCCTCAAGGGAAGGGGTCATTTGGTTCTGTAGCTTTGCAGAGAAAGGGTGAAACAAGAATCATTGTAATATCCCAAATCTTCTGACAAAGATAACGCTGAATGCCAACAGAGATATCAGATAACCGGAGATCTTCCAGGACAGCTGTTACAAGTTCTAACTTCAAGCCACACAGAAAGAAAGTTTCTTTCCCACAACCCATCCCGTGCTTTTTTTAATTAAAGTGGAGCAGTAATGTCAAAGTCCTATAGGGAGTCCCCAAGGATGCCCTGGTATTGTACTAGAAAAGTCTTGGCCCAAAGCTCAGTGAGTGTAATTATTCAGTTTTTGATAAACTAGAGGAAACAGGGTGTGATAGTCAGGAGGACTCCTTGGGTGAAAATGGGTCCCAGTAAGGGAAGTAACCAGGTAGTCAGGAGGTTGGAAAACCACGGGACAGAAACTTTTGGGGAGCATCTATCACAGAGTTCTTTCCTGAGGTCTTTTAGGGTTTTAACATTTTGCTCGAAAGTATCAGAATCATTTAAATAAAAACAGCATTCCTCCCCCAGGAACACGCAGGTCCCCCTGTTTTCTGCAGTTAACAAGTCCAGGGATTATCAGTGCTCCATCATCACCTTGGCCAGAGACGTTATCTGTCTCTGGAGCAATTCAAGGCTATTTGTTGTGGACACCATTGACTCATAAAGCTTATTTTGGAAGACCACTCCCATGCTGTAAACTCTTGCTAGGGCTGCAAGTCCCATTGTTGCCATAGAGAAAATGATGCTTAGGCTGACCAGAAGTGGACTGAATATCTCTCTTTTCATGGTCTGGGTCAGATCTTAGCATACAAGCGACTTCCTCCTTCTCATAAAGGAAGAGCTGGGGAGTGAAAATTATGGGCAAACAAATTCCAGAACCAGTAGCATTTGCACAGAGGGTTTTGGTGCCATCACAGCAGAGAAAGAACAGGTATTTGACACACAGGGTCCTGTCAAGAGGAACACTTCAAAGGCACCTGGGGTCTGAGGCTTCTGCAGCTCTTACTAAACAAGTAGGAAGTGTAGTGAGTTGGTCAAAGAGAGAAATGCTGTGAAACATCAGCTCTGTCTCCATGGGGTCAGATTCCTGTAAGGAGGTATTAGAAGGAATGGCAGTGAAAAGAGGGCGTGTAAGGGATACACAGAAAAAAACATTGGGAAACATTAGGGTGGGGGCATGTTAAAGTGGACTACAGCTTTCCTTCCATTTTGGATTCCTGCAACAGAATGTGGGATTGAGTGAGGATGGGCTGAAGATCTAGAACAAGCTGACAAGTGATACGGATATCTGCCACAGGGTACCAGGCGTTACTGTGAGGGGAGAGGTATCCCTGTAATCCAGCTCTCCAGCAGTCACTCCAAGGGTCCTGTATATTAATTTTAAACTGGTTATTTTGGATTTGAAACAGGCTTCTTCAGCTGCGAACACTCTCCATCCTGCAAGACCAGAATCTGCAACCACCATAAGTATCAGTTTCCTGTGACACTGTCCTTTATTAAGATGGGTGAAGCAGATAGAGGGTGCCTGAGAGGTAGTGGTGGAATTGGGAAACATGGTAATTGTGAATGCCTTGCTGCTGCCTTTCGAAGGACAGTTGCTGGTTCCAATTACCCGATTTCTCCCTTTCCAAGTCTCTCTGACAAAGAATCGCCAGACATGGGTCCAAGTCGGTGGTCTGTTCACGGGCTGGAAAGAGACAGAGTTTAGCTTAGCTTGAACTATTATGAGAGCAGCTAAAAGGATGGCAGGCGGTGGTGCGGGGGGGGGGGGCGCACATGGATTTTGCAGAAGTGAGGAGTTGTTCAAGTTTCTTCCAGAGCAACATACATGCCATCTTTTTGGTGGCAGGGATGAATCCGACATTTCTGACTGGAATCCAAATAGGTCTCAGTCAATCCTGTGGGAAGAGGCAAGCAAAGCCCCTTCCAGTTTTTAACAGTGGATAAGGTCCTTTCCACTGATTGTCTATGAGGTCTTTCCATCTGACATGTATTTGAGGAACAGTGTTTCCTTTCTGCCAATGTTTGACTATGGCTGGACGCTTTGAAACCCCATAAATGTTAAAGAGGTTTAGAGTTGCCAATGCCATGGCCAACTGGATGTTAAGAGTGTATTTCCCCGCCTTTTGTTTTAATAACTTATTTTTTAGGACCTGATGGGCTCATTTTATGATGCCTTTCCCTGTGGGTTAGGAGGAATACCTGTATGATGTGCAATATTCCAAAAGTGACAGTGAGAACTAGCAAAAGGTTGTCCATTGTCCATTTTAATCTGTTTAGTAATGCCCATGTTAGCAAAGGTAGGAAGGAGGTAGGGAGTAAGGTCCTTGGACTTTTTCTCCTATGTGGGCAGTAGCCCAAATGAATTTGGAATAAATTTCCATGGTGACACATACTTTTGTTTTCCAAAGGAAGCTATATGTGTAACGCCGGTTTTCCAGAGTGCATTGGCTTTCAATCCCCTGGGGTTAACTCCCAAAATTTGTAGTGCAGGTGTTGTAATTAGAGCAGAACAGGAGTAAAAAGGTACTGAGAAAATGAACCGCTTGCAATCCTCAACTTGGAGGGGAATTGAAAAGAAACAGATTTTGATATCTAAGGCTAGCAGAGGGGTGTTAGCTGGTATAGCAGAGGTGAGGGGGAGACCCCTCTGCAGTGACCCCCATATATGCATAGGTCTTGTAAGAGATGCCAAACTCCTGTTGCCTTTTTATGACAAACACAGGGGTGTTCCAGGGACTGAGAGATGGACGGATGTGTCAAAATGAAAATTTCTCCTTCACTAAGTCTTGGAGAACTTGTAATTTCTCCTCTGGTAAGAGCCACTGCTCAATCTAAACTTGATCTTCTGACTTCCAGTCCAGACGAGAGGGAGCATATTCTGTAAGGACCCTCAGGATTAGGGGTGCTTCTTGCTGAGATGATGGAGGTGTATTTTTGCCAGTTAAATGGTCTGTCTGGGCATGGTTGTTCTCATTTGGAGTGGCAATAACCACATCCAAATCCTCCAAAATATCGTGCCCTAGCAGATGTATATCAGTGGGTGCTATAATGGGCGAATCTGACCCATGTTTCCATCAGGGTCTTCCCAGGTGTAAACATTTTTAGTTATGTAAGACTGTGAGGGCCCTCTTATTCCTAGAAGTTTAGGTCCTGGGAGCAATGGACATTCAGGGGTATTACTTGCTCTTTTATAATGGTTCTGTCAGACCCTGTATCTATCAAAAATTTAGAAGACCTCCCCCCAATTTTAATCGTCAATACAGGATGTGAGCCTACTTAAATAGGTGCTGGCAAGAAGGCATATACTGATTCTTTTTTCCCCTGTTTATCCTGGGCTAGGGGCTGCCCGCCTAGGAGTTTAAAGGTGACATTTTTTCCCATCTTTATCATAGGAAGCACTCTTTCCTCCAATGATATCCTTTTTTACAATGGGGGCAGAGAACCCGTGGGGGGCGTTCTGGAGGACCTCTTGGAGAGACTGGTGCTTTGGGGCACTGACTTTTCCAATGACCTCTGTGTCCACAGCTAAAACATTTCTCATTTGTGGTGACAGCAGCTGAAAAGTCTTGAGCTAGATAATTAGCTTTGTGGGAGGCTGTGCCCACGTCCTGTGTTGCCACTATCCATCTGTCATAATGGTCATCTTTTAAGCACTGGCAAGCTTGCTTGCATTCTGAGTTCATTTCCTCCCACACAATATATTTAAGTAGTATCTCTCTCCCTGCAGAGTTGGGGATCTTTCTCTTTCGGCTGCCTTCGGTTCTTAAGATAAAGTCAGACAGGGGTTCCTTAGGTTTTTACCTAGGAAATTATAAGGAGAAACTGGCCTGGGATTCAGATGGTGCTGAATAATAGGAGTAGAGGAATGAGAAGAATCCCAAGAGAATGGTATTGATCAGATCTTCAACAGAATAAATAATAGATGAAAACTTCCCCAAACTAAAAAAAGACAAACCACTACAAATACAAGAAGCACAAAGAACTCCAAACAGACAAGATCAGAAAAGAAATTCTCCACACCACATCATAGTTAAAATGCTAGACACCCAAAACAAAGACAAAATCCTCAAAGCTGCAAGAGAAAAACCACAAGCGACCTATAGGGGGAAACCTATCAGAATTACAACTGACTTCTCAACGCAAACTATGAAAGCAAGAAGAACCTGTTGCAAATCAAGGACAATAGATGTCAACCCAGGTTACTATACCCAGCAAAAATATTGATTATAATTGAAGGAGAGAGAAAAACCTTCCATGACATAAACAAGTTGAAAGAACACATGTCCAGAAGACCAACGCTTCAGAGAATACTCGAAGCAATTCAAAGAATAGAAGAAAGGAGCAACCATCCCCCGGCACCTAGAAAGAGAAATCAATAAAAGCATAACTGCAGAAGGAGAAACCTAAACCCAAACCACAAATGGATAACAAGGCAAAAGGAAGCAACACAGAACTATCATTCATAACCTTAAATATCAATGGACAAAATTCCCCAATCAAAAGACATAGAGTGGGAGATTGGATTAGGAACAGAATCCATCCATATGCTGTCTACAAGAAATACATCTTACTTTCAAGGACAGACACCATCTTAAAGTGAAAGGATGGAAAAAAATATTCCAAGCAAATGGTACCAAAAAGAAAGCAGGTGTTGCTATTTTAATATCAGACAAAATAGACTTCAAAGTAAAAGAAATCAGAAGAGACAAAGAAGTCCATTACATTTTTATCAAAGGAACTCATCACCAAGAAGATTTCACAATCATGAATATATATGCCCCAAACTGTGGTGCAACAAACGCTATAAAGACGATTCTCCAGAACCACAAGTCACACACTAACCTCAGTACACTCATAGTAGGGGACTTCAATACCCCACTGAGTCTTTGGGATAGGTCAACAGGAAAAAGAATAAACAGAGAGACATCTGAACTGAACGATATGATACACCAAATGGACCTCATAAACCTCTACCGAATATTCCACCCTAATACCAGAGAATACACTTTCTACTCAGCACCCCATAGAACATTCTCCAAAATCGACCTCATACTGGGACACAGAAGAAACCTCCACAAACACAAAAGTACTGAAATAATTTCATTCATTCTATCAGACCACAGAGCAATAAAGCTCAACATCAACACTAGGATAAGCCCTACTGCCTACAGGAACACAAGGAGACTAAACAGTACACTCGTGAGTAATGAATGGGTCAAGGAAGAGATAAAGAAAGAAATAAAAGCATTCCTAGAACTGAATGACAATGACAATACAACACAATAAAACATATGGGATACCTTAAAAGCAGACGTAAGAGTGAAGTTTATAGCCCTGGGTGCATACATTAGAAAAACAGAAAGAGCACAAGAGAATTATCTAACACTACAGCTAAAAGCACTTGAGAGGCAACAACAGATGAACCCTGAACACAACAGACAGGAAGGAATAACAAAAATCAGAGCAGAAATCAATGAAATAGAAACAAAAAAAAATACAAAAAAATCAATGAATCCAAAAGTTTGTTCTTTGAAAGAATGAATAAGATAGACAGACCTTAGCCCAGTTAACGTAATGAAAGAAGGAACAACTGCAAATCAATACAATCCGTGAGGAAAAGGGAAATATCACAACAGACAAGGAAAAGTTCCAGAAAATCATATGGGAATATTTTAAGAACATATACTCTAGCAAGTATGAAAACTTAAAAGAAATGAATATCTGAAATCCTGGGAGTCACCAAAGCTTGACAAAGAAGAGATAGGCAGCTTAAACAGACCCATAATATATGAAGAAATCGAGGATATAGTAAGAGACCTCCCAACTAAAGAAAGCCCAGGCCCAGACGGTTTCATGGCAGAATTCTATAAAACATTTCAAAAAGACCTACAACCATTATTACTGAAACTGTTTAGAAGGATACAATCAGAGGGAATTCTCCCAAATTCCTTCTATGAAGCCCAAATCACTCTATTATCAAATCCAGGCAAAGATACAACTAAAAAGGAGAATTATAGACCCATCTCCCTAATGAACACAGATGCCAAAATTCTAAACAGGATACTGGCAAATCGCATACAGACCCACATCAAGAAGATCATCCATCATGACCAAGTTGGATTCATACCAGAGATGCAGGGATGGTTCAACATAAGAAAATCAATAAACATCAACAAAAACATAAACGGAATCAAAGACAAAAACCACACCATCATCTCAATTGATGCTGAAAAAGCCTTTGACAAACTCCAGCATCCCTTCATGCTTAAAGTCCTAGAAGGAATTGTATTGGAGAGATCACTCCTCAATGTAATCAAAGCCATATACAGGAAACCAACAGCCAACATCATCCTAAATGGGGAAATGACAGAAGCATTCCCTTTAAAGATAGGAACTCGGCAAGGCTGACCCCTGTCACCACTCCTCTTCAATATAGTGCTTGAAAAACTTGCTAGAGCAATAAGACAAGAAAAGGAAATTAAAGGAGTACTAATTGGAAAAGAAGAAGTCAAGCTATCCCTATTGCTGATTATATGATTGTTTACTTAAGGGATGTTAAAAACTCTACCAGAAAACTCCTGGCATCTATTAACAGCTTAAGCAAAGTGGCAGGATACAAAACTAACTTTAAAAAATCAATAGCCTTTCTTTACACCAAGAACAAGCAACTGGAGAATGAATTCAAAGAGACCTTCCTATTCACAATAGTCTCAAAAACAATAAAATACCTAGGAACAACCGCAACCAAAGACACCAAGGACCTCTCCAAAAAAAAACTAAACCTTTAAAGAAAGAAATTGAAGAAGACATCAGAAGATGGAAAAACCTCCCATGCTCATGGATTGGGAAAATTAACATTGTAAAAATGCCCATTCTACTGAAACTCTTGTAGATTTAATGCGATGCCAATCAAAATCCCCAAGAGTTTCTTCACAGGCTTGGAAACAAAAGTCCTTAAATTCATTTGGAAAGACAAAAGACCTCGAATATCCAAAACAACCCTGAGAGAAAAAGATCTATACAGAGGGGATATCTATACGAGACTTCAAACTATACTACAGGGCTATAGTCATAAAAACAGCCTGGTACTGGCACAAAAACAGACCTGTTGACCAATGGAACAAAACCGAAGAACCAAATCTGAGCATATACAATTTCAGCCATCTTATATATGACAAGGGGGCCAAGAGGACACAATGGAGAAAAGACAGCATCTTCAGCAATTGGTGTTGGCAAAACTGGATCANAGACCTCAACGTGAAACCCCAAACTCTGAAGGTGATAGAAGAAAAAGTTGGCAGCAGACTACAAGACATAGGCGTAGGAAAAGACTTCCTAAATCAGACAGCAGCTGCACAAGAATTAAGGTCGACAATTGACAAATGGGACCTCATCAAACTCAAAAGCTTCTGTACATCAAAAGAAACAATCAAGAAAGTGAAGAGAAATCCCACAGAGTGGGAGGAAACCTTTACTCCAGATATATCTGACAAATCATTGATTTCCAGAATATATAAACTACTCAAAAAACAAAGAAAAAAGAAAACAAATGACCCACTCAATAGATGGAGCAAAGAACTGAACAGAGACTTCACAAATGAGGAATTATAGATGGCTGAAAAACACCTCAAGAAGTGTTCAACATCACTAATCATTAAGGAAATGCAAATCAAATCCAATTTAAGATACCATCTTACTCCAATAAGACTGGCTAGGATCAAGAAAACAAATGATACCAAGTGCTGGGGAGTTTGTGGGAAAAGGGGAACACTCATCCACTGCTGTTGGGAATGTAAGCTCGTACAGCCACTATGGAAACCAGTGTGGAGAACCCTTGGAATACTTGGAATGAACTTGCCACCCGACGCAGCCATACCACTCCTGGGCATGTACCCTTAAGACTCACCCCACCACAGAAATACATGCACGGCCATGTTTATTTCAGCTCTCTTCACAATAGCAAGGAGCTGCAGCCAACCCAAATGTGCCTCAACTGATGAGTGGATAGAGAAAATGTGGTTCACACATTTTCTTTCTTTATGCTGCATAGAACTCCACACAATGGAGTTCTATGCAGCAGTAAAGAAAGAGGAGATCCTGAGATTTGCAGGAAAATGCCTGGAGCTAGAGGACATCATGCTGAGTGAAGTAACACAGTCCCAGAAAAACAAACGACAAATGGTATCCCTCATCTGTTGATGCTAGTGCCAATTACCCTGGGTCCTTCTGACCTGGCCACAAGCTGCCATGGACCACAGATACCAAGAAGACACCCTGAGCTGGAACCTGCTGGACGGCCTGGCCAGATCCCAGGGTGTGGGCAGCTGCTGAAAGCAGGGCAGAGATCCCCCCTTTAATTTTTGCCTTCTTTCTTTCTTTCTTTCTTTCTTTCTTTCTTTTTTTCTTTCTTTCTTTCTTTCTCAGTTTCTTTTTCTTTTGAGACAGTGTCTTCCTGTGGCCCCAGTGGTCTGCAACTCTCTATGTAGACTAAACTGTCCTTGAACTCAGAGATCTACCCGCCTCAATCTTCCAAGTGCTGGGATCAAAGGAGTGCAAAACCACTCCCCACGGAACCACTTGCATTGTTACCTGGTTTGGGAACCATCAGGCTTTTCCCCTAAAGAAGAAATTCTTAGTTAAAACTGCTTAATTTGGAAATGGATTTCAAAGTTAAACTTTGCCTTGTGTGGTCTAGCTGAAATTTAAAGTACATGTGTGTATGCATCTTTATGTAATCTAGTGTTCTATGTTTCATGTGATTCATAGTAACATTAGATTGTTTTAAAATAGTTACACAGAAATATGATGCTCAACATATGTCTTGATCTTTCTCTCTAGTGGGTTAAGCTGTTGCCCTTTGGGGGTTGGCTATCAGTAAATGGACAGTACTGCATATACTGCCTGCAGGTTCCCAGATTGTACCAGCTTCTAAGGAAAGATGTTCTGTGTGTTTGAGCAATGCCAGTACTATTTCCCCTGTATCCTAGCAGCTGTGATTTAGTTGACATTGATTAAAGTACTGCTTGTTTTCAATGATAATGATAATGAGATACCAAAAAGTCACTGGCAGTGTCTGAACAATGGTATTAAAATGTCAGTTAGAAGAAGGCCAAAGAAAGAATACCTGTGCAAAACAGATTAACCTGTACTTGCATTCATGTGTGAATGAATCAGTCTAGTGTTAACTATGTGGTACACCGACTTAACATGTTATGTGAGTTACTTTCTCTAGAAAATTATGTTGAAGTTCTGTGTGTGTTGATGAATAAATAAGTCCAGATCATGACAGCTGTGCAAAACATGTTTAGTGCCATGCAGAATGTGAATGGCTCTCTGAAATGACACATGCTGGCAGTGTTTTACATAGCTAGAGATGATCAGATGAATGAGTTACATTGATGACCCTGTGAAGCATTCCTGTGATGCATGGGCTTTCTTTGGTGACTCATGTGGAAATGGTGATAGAGAGATTTAAGGTGCACAAATGAGTGATTATTGTGATGACTGCAAACCTGCATGCTTGGTGTGTGAACCATCCATTGTATTGATACCTGGGAGTGACGGTGTCTTTAGTGGCCTGTGGTGAGGGGACTTATTTCCTTACTGTTATATTTGAAATTTTTTAATCCAAGATGAATCAGTTGGCAAGACCACACTCTCTCTGTGACAGCACTGACTCCTAGCCTCTAGTAGTTGCTGAGAGTCTACTACCAGTCCTTCTCACTTGGAGGCTTCATGCATTGCCTCATGTGCTCAGTTCTCTCTCTCTCTCTCTCTCTCTCTCTCTCTCTCTCTCTCTCTCTCTCTCTCATGCACCCTTTGCATGTGTATGTGTTATAAGGACACTGGTCACACCACTTGTAGGATCCATCCTTCTACAGCCACTTTCCATTGTGCCCTCTCCTTGATCATCTGTACAATACCATATATCTGCAGGAGTGCTGGCACTGGCTTTTAATACCGGCACTCATGATTCAGAGGCAGGTGGATCTATGAGTTCAAGGCCAGCCTGGTCTACATAGTGAGTTCCAAGCCAGCTGGGGCTACCAGGAGCTTTTTCTCTTTGACAGTTTGGTGGTACATTTCTGGAAAAGATTCATTTATTATGTATCCATTTTTATCTGTTTCAGCATGTGTGAATCTTTCTGCTAGTGGCTATACAATGTTCAACTTTAAAACAAAGATGACTTAATTCATATCAAAGATGACTTAATTCTTAATGCTTCATTATAATTATTGTGACATCATGCTTATTGTGACATAAGCCTTACAGTGACCTCATTCCTACTCTGACTTCATCCCTACTTTGACCTCATATAAAATATGGTCTTATAACTACTGTAACATCATCCTTACTGTGACCTCATTCCTACAGTGACCTCATTAACACTCTGAATTTATATAAATTATGATCTAATTCCTACATTGCAAAATTCTCACTCTGACATCAAACTTATTGTGAACTCATTCCTCCAATGACCTAATAGTAACTATGACCTCTCCCTAATTGACCTAATCTCTATTGTGTCTTCATCTGTAGTGAGAACTCATCCATAGTGTGACCTCAACTTTACTATGACCTCATACCTATTGTACCCTCATATCTATTGTGACCTCATCCTTACTTTGAACTCATTCCTACAATGACCTTTCTCTTACTGTAACCTTATCCTTAGTCTGACCACATATCTAATATGACCTCTTTCTCTAATTCCTAAATTGTGAAGTCTCTGTTCAGCTCTTTGCTCCATCTATTGAGTGGGTGATTTGTTTTCTTTCTTCTTTGTTTTCTGAGTAGTTTATATAGCCTGGAAATAAATGCTATGTCAGATGTTTCTGTGGTAAAATTTCTTCCCACTCTGTGGGATTTCTCTTCACTTCCTTGATTGTTTCTTTTGATGTACAGAAGCTTTTGAGTTTAATGAGGTCCCATTTGTCAATTGTCCACCTTAATTCTTGCACAGCTGCTGTCTGATTTAGAAAGTATTTTCCTATGCCTATGTCTTGTAGTCTGATGCCGACTACTGCCTTCAGAGTTTGGGGTTTCACATTGAGGTCTTTGATCCATCTGGAGTTGACTTTTGTACAGGGCAAGAGGTAGGGGTTTAATTTTATTCTTCTACAAGTGGTGATCCGATTTTGCAAACACGACTTGCTGAAGATGCTGTCTTTTCTCCATTGTGTCTTCTTGGCCCCCTTGTCAAATATGAGATGGCTGAAATTGTATGTACTAAGGATTGGAACTTTTATTTTGTTCCATTGGTCAACAGGTCTGTTTTTGTGCCAGTACCATGCTGTTTTTATGACTATAGCCCTGTAGTATAGTTTGAAGTCTCATATAGAGATTCCCTCTGTGTAGCTCTTTTCACTCAGGGTCGTTTTGTCTATTTGGGGTGTTTTGTTTTTCCAAATGAATTTAAGGACTTTTTTTTCCCAAGCTTGTGAAGAATCTGCTGGGGATTTTGATTGGAATTACATTAAATCTATACAAGAGTTTCGGTAGAATGGACATTTTTACAATGTTAAAATTCCCAATCCGTGAGCATGGGAAGTTTCTCCATCTTCTGATGTCTTCTTCAGTTTCTTTTTTTATGGGTTTAAAATTTTTGTTGTAGAGAGCTTTGGTGTCTACGGTTAGGTTTGTTCCTAGTTTTTTTTATTGCTTTCGAGGCTATTGTGAATCGGAATGTCTCCTTGAATTCTTTCTCCAGTTACTTGTTGTTGGTGTAAAGAAAGACCATTGGTTTTTTAGGTTAATTTTGTATCCTGCCACATTGATGGAGCTGTTAATCATTTCTAGGAGTTTCCTGGTGGCGTTTTTAGCATCCCTTAAGTAAGCAATCATATCATCAGCAAAAAGGGATAGCTTGACTTCCTCTTTTCCAATTAGTAATACTTTAATTTTATTTTCTTGCCTTATTGCTGTAGCAAGTGTTTCAAGTACTATATTGAAGAGAAGGGGTGACAGGGGGCAGCCTTGCCGAGTTCCTACCTTTAAAGGGAATGTTTCTGTCACTTCCCCATTTAGGATGATATTGGCTGTGGGTTTCCTGTATATGGCTTTGATTACATTGAGAAATGATCCCTCCAATACAGTTCCCTGTAGGACTTTATACATGAAGGGATGCTGGATTTTGTCAAAGGCTCATTCAGCATCAATTGTGATGATGGTGTGGTTTTTTTCTTTCATTCCATTTATGTGTTTGATAATGTTTATTGATTTTCTTATGTTGAACCATCCCTGCATCTCTTTTATGAATCCAACTTGGTCATGATAGATGATCTTCTTGATGTGGGTCTGTACGTGATTTGCCAGTATCCTGTTTAGAATTTTGGCATCTGTTTTCTTTAAGGAGATGGGACTATAATTCTCCTTTTTAGTTGTATCTTTGTCTGCTTTTGGTAATAGAGCGATGCTGGCTTCATAGAAGGAATTTGGGAGAATTCCCTCTGTTTCTATCCTTCTAATCTTTTTCAGTAATAAGAGTTGTAGGTCTTTTGAAATGTTTTATTCAATTCTGCCCTGAAACCATCTGGGCCTGAGCTATTTTTAGTTGGGAGGTTTCTTATTACATCTTCAATTTCTTCATGAATTATGAGTCTGTTTAAGCTGTTCATCTGTTCTTGGTTGAGCTTTGGTGATTCACAGGATATCAGATATTCATCCATTTCTTCTAGAGGTATAGGCATTTAAATGGAATTGATTTTTATGACAAGTTACTCTGTGGCACAGATACAAATATTTTGATGGTATATTAGTCTAGGAACTATGGCTTTCTTCATACACTTTGGTAGTTACTACAGGTTTTTAATTTTTAATATCAGCAGTTCTAGTTTGTCTTTAATTGCTGTGACAAAACACTCTTACTGACACCAACTTGGGGAGGAAAGGGTTTATTCAGCTTACATCACCTGGGTCATAGTTCATCAATTAAGGAGCCCAAGGCAGGAACTCAGGGCAGGAACATGGAGGCAGGAGCTGAAGCACAGGCCATGGAAGAATGCTGTTCACTGGCTTGCTCTTCTGGCGCATGCCCAGCCCCCCTTCTTATACGGTACACAACAACCTGCCCAGGGTGGTACCAATCATTGTGCACTGAGCCCTTCCACACTGCTCGACCATCAAGACAATACTCCACAGATGTGCCCACAGGCCAATCCGATGGAACCAATTCCCCAACTGAGGGTCCCTCAACCCAGGTGTGTCAAATTGACACTAAAGCTATCCAGCACAATTGACCCCTTGTCAACTTAACACACAAAACACATCACTATTAAACCACCACCTTTCCAGTTCTTATCCAAAAGGAAGATGTTAACATTAATCACAACCTAAGACAGTACAACCTTAAAAGCCCCGCAGTCCTTAAAATATCCAAACGCTTAAAAGTTCAGTCTATTAAAAGTCTCTTAACTGTGAGCTGCTGTAAAATCCAAAACAAGTACTGTCTTATTTCAAAGGGAAGAATCAGGCACTCTAAAAGAAAACCTAAGTCCAGCAAAGTAGCTCAAGGCTGGACCCCTGGGATTCACTCACGATCTTCTGGGCACCAAAGGGTTTCAGCAGCTCCCCGTCTCCGACTCTGCCGTTCGTTGCACACACAGCTTATCTCACAAGCCCAGGCCGACTCCATTTCACACCTGCTGCTGCTCTTGGTGGTTGTCCCGTGGTCCTGACATCTCCAAAAAGCTGATGTCGCCACTGAAACTGAGGCAGCACCTTTGCCAATGGTCTCTTCTGACCTCTCCTGGTGCAAAGCCTCAGCTTCTCTCCATGATCCATGCAATCCTGGGGTATTCACTGCAACCAAGGTGCACTTCCACCAATGGTCTTTCCTGGCCCCTCACAGTGCCAAGCCTAGGCTGCTCTCTGTGACCCCCCTCAAATTTCAACACCAGAACCATATAGGATACTCTTACACACTACCACGTCCTGCTTCTGACTTGACATGGAGACTCAGGCCCCTTCTGGAACATAGCTTCTGTGTGCTGACTCTGAAGAAATTCTTCCCAGAAATTTCACCATAGTGATACTGGTCTCTTGTTACAGCTGATTTTTCAGCCCCAGCTAACCTGCATTAATTGTCCCAATAAAACAAAGGATTCACTTCAGTTTCAGGTCTCTTGTTACTTACAGGTGATTCTTCAGCCCCAGCTGACCAGAACCCACAGATTAAACAGTGCTGATGATCTCTGCTCCCCTTTGAAACTAGAAACTTCACAAGCCAGGCCTCCACCTTCTACAAATCCTTCAGCAAATCTGCTCCAATCTCCACAGCAACAATCTTTAGGCATTCAATGATCTTCATAGCCCAAAGTTCCAAACGCCTCCACAATCCTTCCCCCAAACACCAAGGTCAGGTCTGTCATAGCATTATTCCACTCTTCTGGTACCAATTTCTGTTCTAGTTTGTCTTCCATTGCTGTGACAAAACACGCTTACTGACACCAACTTGGGGAGGAAAGGGTTTATTCAGCTTACATCTTCTGGGTCACAGTTCATCACTTAAGGAGCCCAAGGCAAGAACTCAGGGCAGGAACCTGGAAGCAGGAGCTGAAGCACAGGCCATGGAGGAATGCTGTTCACTGGCTTGCTTTTCTGGCTCATGCCCAGTCCACCTTCTTATAAGGTACATAACAACCTGCCCAGGGTGGCACGACTCATTGTGGGCTGGGCCCTCCCACACTGCTCGACCATCAAGAAAATACTCCACAGATGTGGCCACAGGCCAATCCAATGGAGCCAATTCCCCAATTGAGGATCCCTCAACCCAGGTGTGTCAAGTTGACACTAAAGCTATCCAGCACATCAGCCATGTATTATTTCTCCAATGGAGTAGGCTAATAGCTGATTAGATTTGTGGTACACTAATATTTTTGGCCAGTACTGGCTGCACATCTTCCAGGCAGGTGTGCGGTAGTTGGTGAATCTTGCTTGACTCATTGAAACAAATATTTTATTTCTTTCCATTGTCCTCTGGTAATGCTCTCTGACATTCCAGAGACAATCAACCTATAACGTTTGTTGGAATTGAGTTATGTGTTTACTGTTTCATTATAAACCTGCTTCTGAGAAAAAAAGGGCAAAATTTCAATGCAGAGGCAGATTTTAACTGGTTTTGTAGCTGTGGACATTAATTTTTTTATTGATGCTTTGTGCATTTCATACATCATTTTCCAATTCAGTTCAGGCATACTTCCCTTTCCCTTCCCCCCTACCCCCACCCCATCCCAGATCATGCATTTGGCCATAACTGTCCTGCATCTTTCTCTCAGTTTTTTTTTTCATTTTTAGCTATAAGTGATAATCCATGAGTACAAGCATCCTTCATGCAAAACCTATCTGCAGGCTGTTGTGCCCAAACACCTACAGCCCCACCATCCAGTGGGGGGTGACAGGTTGTTTGTTCAATCAAGTTGATCAAATGAGTGTCCAGACTACATTGCTGTAGTTTCACCATTCACCCCAATCGCAGCCCTTACATTCTACCACGCCCCCTCTTCCGCAGGTTGTTCCCTAGGCTTAGAAAAGGGGCACAGGTGGATGAGAGGTAAAACAGTCCACTCTCTCTGGAGCTGTTGACTTGGACTCTGGTCAATTCTGGCTGTTTCCTTTCATGGGCTGACAGTTTGTCCAGGAATAACCTTTCGATCCTACTAATGAAGAACAAGCAATTAGATATATAGGTATTTAAGCAGCACTAATAGTTATGGTAGGTTACTTTAGCATAGACACATGTTTGGATATGTTAATCCATGAATTACAATTTTCCCCCCTGTTAAATATGACAGGGTCTTACTGTGGCTTATAACTCTCCTACGTAGAGGATGTGAGCCTGTGGCATGAGCCGGGGTTTATTCCCAAGGAAGAGAGCCAAAGCCAATTAGATTTGGGATATACACATATGGCTCCTTGCTTTTAGACAGTAATTTCCGGGCAAGGTAGGTGAGCTGGTGTCGATGGAGGAGTACTTGTCTTGACCCAGAGAGACCCGTACTTGCTTTATTGGTTGAGTGCCTTTTGTAACACTCTCTGGTATTCCAGGGCCATCTGTACCACTTGCATGTTGGTCTCAATACACTCTTCCCATGTTAACATCAGGTCTCACACAGGGCTTTATCCCCTCTCTCTGTCCAGGTATCCCATTTAGAGGCAAGGAAAAAACCTTTACTTCTTGTGAGGGCTTGGAATCCCTGGCCAACTTCCCTGGTAGAAATAACCATGGCTGATGTCCAGAGCTTCTGTGTTAATGAGTTTGCTAAGTGCCATAGCTTAGGACTTAGTATTATAAATTTGCATTCTGACCCAAAGGATTCCTTAAACTTTTTAGAACACACACCCATACACATGTATGCATTCACACATACATACATACATTCATATATACACATGTAATTAAGAAAAGATTGTTAAGTTGACCAGTAAGAGAGAGAAGTTACATTATTGTTTAATGTTCAATGAGAAACACACAATTTTTTTTTACAATTTTGTTGTACAGTTATTTTGTTTTAGGTATATTTTTTTTACATAATTAGAATAAATGTCCTAGTAACACACAAAGAGCTGAGATCCATCTGCAGTCCCTTTAGGCCCAATCCCAACCACTAAGGCTGTAATTAACTATCCTAACATCTAATTCTATTCTTTTTCCTATCCTGTTCCTACTGTTCAACTATCTCTAGGCTGCCCCTATACTAACTCTGTCTGTCCTTGTCCTATTTACTGAGCCAAAGGTTAGGGGGGTCCCAAAGGTAAATAGGTGAGAGTTTCTTGTAGTCCTGGACTAATTTGTCTATCTTGTCTTATTATTAAGGAGTGTTTGAAATTTAAAGAAAAGCATGAAATTACTTACAAAGATTTTACTTATTTTAATTTATTGAGACAGGTCTCCCTCTAGCCCCAGCTGGCCTTGAACTCACTCTGTAGGCCAGGCTTGCCTTGAACTCAAAGAGATCTACTTGCCTCTGCCTCCCGAGTGCTGATATTAAAGGCATGAGCCACCATGCCCAGCTTAAAGAAAGTTCTTTGCTGCCATGTGGGTGCTGGGATTTGAACCTGGGTCCTTTGCAAGAGCAGTTGGTGCTCTTAACCACTGAGTCATCTCTCCACAAATTTTTTGTTTAAATTAGACTGAATCTAATATGTCTGAAAAATTTATAAAAACCCAATTAAGGGGGCTGGAGAGATGGCCTAGTGGTTAAGAACACCGACTGCTCTTACAGAGGACCCAGGTTTGATCCCCAGCACCCACATGGCAGCTGAGAACCGTCTGTAACTCCAATTCCAGGAGAACTCCAGTTCCAGGGGAATCCGACGACCTCTTCTGACCTTCGCGGCATTGCATGACAAAGGTGCACAGACCTACATGCAGACAGTACATTCATATAAATAAATAAATAAATAAATAAATAAATAAATAAATAAATAAATAAATAAAATATTTAAAAAATTAAAAAAAAATTAAAAACTGTTTTTTCTTATGTCTTTTTTATTTTATTTATTTATGTATGTGTATGAATGTACTGTCTGCATGCAAGTTTGTGCATCCGTGTTGTGCAATGTTGCGGAGGTCAGAAGAGGGTGTCGGATTCACCCAGACCTGGAGTTCTCCTGAAATTGGAGTTTCTGATGGTTCTCGGCCACCATGTGAGTGCTGGGGCTTGAACCCGGGTCTTCTGTAAGAGCAGTCAGTGCTCTTAACCACTAGGCCATCTCTGCAGCCACTCTTATGTCTTTTTTAATATGTATTTTTTTCTTTATTAGGCTGAAACATGTTTTCCTTAAGGAATTGTTTGAAGGCTCTTCCTTGGCAAGACAAACAACTATCAGTCCTGCCCTTGTGCTCCACACTGGAGTCTTCACTACCCATCTCCCAATTAAAAATTGTTAACACCAAAAGGAATAAAACAGTCTTTATGAGTTGAATCCATTTATCTTTGTTTACAGTTGACTCCTATTTAGATATAAACCTGTAGAATTATAAGGAATTAAAAATAATGAAAACATGGATTCACTCACAGATACACACAATTTTAAGGTGGGCTTGAAGAGAAATATAAAACAGTTCTTATTCAAATTGAACCAAGATTTTAATTTATGGTGGTAAACAGGATTTTTACTAAGTTTTTAAGAAAACAATTTATCAGAGCCAGTGTCTTTTATCAGACCCGAGTGCCTATAATCTGCCATAGAAATGCATCTGTTTTTGTCTCCTGAATGCTGAAATTAAAGATCTGTGTTACTTTAAGTCAAATTTTAAAAGACAGTTTAAGTTAAATTTAAGCATGTTTAGTCCTCAGCAGACAGGCAATGCAGCCAGCAGAAGCTGACAAAGCTGTGATGGGCTGTTGTCAGAGGAAGCTGATGTGGGCTACCCCATTTATCTCACATCTAGAGTGTGGCAGCTCCTTCTTGCGACTCAGGAGGTAGAGGCAGGAGGAATGGCAAGTAAAAGGCTAGCCTGAGCTACAGTCTTAGTCTCGTTAAAAAAAGAGACAAAACACTGGTTTGGGCTGTAGCTCAGTAGGGAAAACACTTGCCTAGTACATACAAAGGCTACTGGGTCACCATCACTAGTGTAAACTGCATGGGGTGATGCACAGCTGTAATCTCAGCACTGGGTAAGTCAAGGAAAGAAGATAAGAAGTTCAAGGTTATTTTAGCAAGTTCACAGCATGACTGAGATACATGAGATATGGTATCAAAACCAAAATCAAGGACTGGGGAGATTTCTTTTGCTGAGGACTTGAGTTCAGTTCCCAGCATCCATGCATGCACCCCATGGCCTAAAATGCCATTTCAAGGGACTCTGATACTCTCTTCTGGTCTCTGATGGCACCAGGCCCACTTATGGTACACATTCATACATGCAGACCCCCACACATACATGCTAAATTGAATAAGTAAAGCTCCCAGTAGCAGCAGCTGGCTTGGAACACACTATGTAGACCAGCCTGGCCTTGAAGTCATAGGGATCTGCCTGCCTCTGCAGGCTGAGTGCTGGGATTAAGGGGGAAGTGCCACCTTGCCTGGAAGAAATATGGTCTTGTACAGGTGATGAAGGAGAGGTCACAATGGAGAGTCACTGCAGAAGGGTGGATCCTGTAAGTGGTGTGACCACTGTCCTTATAACATACACATGTACACACACACACACACACACACACACACACACCAGAAAGAGAGAGAGAGAGAGAGAGAGAGAGAGAGAGAGAGAGAGAGAGAGAGAACTGAGCACAAGGGACAACACATGAAGCCCCAAGTGAGGTTACTGCTGGTACACTCTCAGTGACTAGCAGGGGCCAGGAGCTGGGGCTGACCCAGAGATAGTGTGAGCCAGAGATAGTGTGGTCTTGCCAACTGATTCACCTTGTATTAAAAAATTCAAAATATGACACTAGGGAAATAAGTCCCTTCACCACAGACCACTAAAGACACTGTCATTCCCAGGTATCAATACACTGGATGGTTCACACACCAAGCATGCAGGGGTGCAGTCATCAAAATAATCACTCACTTATGCATTTAAGTCTCTCTATCACCATTTCCAAATGAGTCACCAAAGAAAGCCCATGCATCCCAGGAATACTTCACAGAGTCATCAATGTAACTTATTCATTTCATCATCTCTAACTCTGTAAAACACTGTCAGCATGTGTCATTACAGAGAGCTGTTTACATTCTGCACAGCACTAAACATGTTTTGTAGCTGTCACGATATGGAATCATTTATTCATCAACACACATACAACTTCAACATAATTTTCTATAGAAAGTAACTCACATTTAACATGTTAATTCAGTGTACCACACAGTTGAAACTAGACTAATTCATTCACACGTGTGGACTGATATTTAATAGTTCAGGACATAATACTAAGATAATTGACATCTAGACGACAGTGTTCAGCACTCACCAACACAGAGTCATTCATTTAGCTTGCTCTTTCCACAGCTCTTTGTAAACTAGAGAATGCAGTATAACCTGCACATGTGGCTGAACAGTGTTTCCTACGTTGTAACTGGTCCACTTATGTGAGTCATGGCATCTCCTTCCTGCAGCCCCAGACCTGATGGAAACTCCCCTGGCATCACTCCCTGTGGCCTTAACCAGGTCTGAGGATTTGCAGCTTCTTGTTATATGGGGGTTGGGTGTAAGTGAGTAGAGGTCCAGGACAGGTGGGGGAATCATGGGAACACCTGGAGGGGAAGACACCACATATGAGCCACATCAGCCAGGGGATAGGAAGAAGACTGTATTGCCACTTCTGTCCTATGAAGGGGCAGAAGGGAAGTATGGTGAACAGAGACCTGGCCACCATTCCCATGACATAAAGATGTTCCCATCTCAAATTATGGGGGGTTTGACATTGTGGCAAACCTAAAGAACGAGGAGAAGGTGGTAGAGAAGAGAAGCCTAACACAAAGTTGGAAAGGTGGGATCAGAAGGAAAGACACAGGGCTGCTCCATGTGAGAGCAGCTTGGTGGCCCTGCTTGTGTCAGCCTCCATCCTGCTGCACCAGCCAGAACCACCTCTGTCCACTCAGCCTAGAATTACTTCCACACTCAACTGTGTAGACGTGTTGCTAAGAGATGCTATTGCTTGTTCTGATACAAGAGGCTCCAGCAACCTAACCCTCTTCCTATGCCCATGGCCAGACCCCCTTTAGTTAGGTGATACTAAGCTGCATCAGAAAGAAACCTAGAGGGCTGGACAGAACTGGCTCCTGTGTTAAGAGTACTGGCAGCTCTTGCAGAGGACCCAACCTGAGTTCCCATCTCCCACATGGTGGCTAACAATGGTGCATAACTGCACTTCCTGGGGATCCTAATGCCGTACTCTGACCCCCATGAGCATTCCATGACACAGGTGCACTTGCATTCATGCAGGCAAATATTCACACACATAAAAGAAAAATAATAACTTTTTTAATTTAATTTTTATTGATGCTTTGTGCATTTCATACATTTTTTCCAATTCAGTTCAGGCTTATTTCCCTTTCCCTTCCCCCCCCCCCCACCCCATCCCAGATCATGCATTCTGCCATAACTGTCCTGTATCTTTCTCTCAATTTTTTTTCATTTTTTAGCTATAAGTGATAATCCATGAGTACAAGCATCCTTGATGCAAAACCAATCTGCAGGCTGTTGTGCCCAAACCCCTACAGCCTCACCATCCAGTGGGGGGGTGACAGGTTGTTTGTTCAATCAAGTTGATCAAATGAGTGTCCAGACTACATTGCTGTAGTTTCACCATTCACCCCAATCGCAGCCCTTACATTCTACCACGCCCCCTCTTCCGCAGGTTGTTCCCTAGGCTTAGAAAAGGGGCACAGGTGGATGAGAGGTAAAACAGTCCACTCTCTCTGGAGCTGTTGACTTGGACTCTGGTCAATTCTGGCTGTTTCCTTTCATGGGCTGACAGTTTGTCCAGGAATAACCTTTCGATCCTACTAATGAAGCACAAGCAATTAGATAATAGGTATTTAAGCAGCACTAATAGTTATGGTAGGTTACTTTAGCATAGACACATGTTTGGATATGTTAATCCATGAATTACATTTTCCCCCCTGTTAAATATGACAGGGTCTTACTGTGGCTTATAACATCTCCTAACCTGTAGAGGATGTAAGCTTGTGGCATCAGCCATGGGTTATTTCTCCAAGGAGAGAGGCAATAGCCAATTAGATTTGGGATATACAGGCACATGGCTGCCTCTGCTGCACAGTATTTCCAGTCAGGTGAGGTATAGCTGGTGCTGACGGTGGAGTCTTGCTTGACTCAGGGAGACCCGTATTTGCTTTATTGGTTTAGTGGCCTTTGGTAACACTCTCTGGCATTCCAGAGGCCATCTGTACACTTGCATGTGCGGTCTCAATACATCCCTCCTATGTTAGCATCAGGTCGTCGGCAGCAGGGTCTTATTGCCTCTCCTCCTGCATGTATCCCAACTTAGAGGCAAGGAGCCCTTACCTTTTGTGGGGCCTTGGATCCCCTGGCCAACATCCACCTGGTAGAACAATCCATTGCTGATGTCAGAGCTCCTGCATTAATATACTTTGCCTGAGTGCATAGCCCTAGGATTTTAGTGTTATATTTGGTTCTGAACAGAGAGTAATCCCTTCCACAGTTCCCATGTCTATTAGTCAATTAAAGAAGGCAGTTTTACCGGTTTTATAAGAGATTACCTCTACAATAGTTGTCTCCAATTTACAGTTGGAGAATGACCTCATCATCTTCATATTTCTCCTTGTTCTATGGGGGGGAAGGCAAGAAAGTCTCTCATATCAGAACCTTTGTGGCACCTAGAAGGTAAGTTTCATTAGGACTCATTATAACTAGTTGTTACATGTAGGATCCACAGAGGGGTTCGATGTTTATGGCAATCTGAGGCTTTTCTTCCTTTCAATGTTCAGATGGGCCAGCCTTTCCGTTGCCACTTTTTGGTACATCCTACTCAATGGAAAGCTGTATCTTTTCTTTCTCAGCCGTTAAGGTGGTGACGTTTTGTCCTGTTGGAACAAACAAATCTTTTCCCATAGTTAGTTTTAAGATTTGAATTGCAAGGGTTTGACAAAAAGGTTTCATGTCTTTATGTATCCCCCCCCCTTTTTTTTTAGTGTATCAGTCTCCAGAAGACAGTTGTATTATACATAACTATATGGTGGAGTCAAGGCACAGATTTCATCAAATTCACCCATGTTGTTTTCGGTGACTATATATGATTAACTTGGGAAGCAAACTTAATTTTTACGTTAAATCATCTTCAAGAGAATGCTACAAGGTGATGCTGTACAACAGAGAAATTATACAGAACATTTGTATGTGTCAATCCCAAAGTTATTGCTCTACAGATTTTATGTAAAGCAAACGTGGGCAACAGCGAATTATATCTCCATTTAAATAACATTTAAATAGATTTGGCTAGTAGGATACAGCCTTAGTCTGATTTCCCAGGAGGCAGAGCAGATAGCTGTCTGTGAGTTCAATGCCATCCTGGTCTACATAGTGAGGTCCAGGCCAGCTGGGGCTACAGGGAGACCCTGTCTCAAAAACAAACAACAATGAAAACAAGCCAAACAGGAGGCTGTCAGTAAGCCAGGGCTCGACCCAGCCAGAGCTGCCAGCAGCTCCACTGTTCTGGCCTCCAGGCTCCTACCTTGATTTCCCTCAGGGAGAGACAGGTGACCTGGACCATAAGCAAACAAGACCTTTCCAACCTTTAGTTGATTTGAGTCAGAATATTTGATGACAGCACCAGACAGCTAACTAAGACAACATCATCCACACACTCCACCATCCCTCAGTCCATCTGCCTATCACTCCATACACTCACCCATCCACCCATTTGTCAGCCATCCATATGGCCACCTACCACTTAGCCAATCATAGATTATCTATCCATGTATCCATCTTTCCAACCACCTATCTACCCAGCTGTCAACCATCTACCCTCTAAAACCCCATCCATAAGCACTGTTTGCTCTTGCTGTAGACCTAGCTAACATCTGTCTGCAATTTCAGTTCCAGAGGATCTGATCCCCAACAAACAGAATATTGATACACATAAAAATGAAATATTTTTAACAGTCTGAAGACAAACAGGAGTAACAAGGTCAGAAGGGAAGAATTTTCCAGGCAGATCCTACAGCAAAGGCAAAAGGGCCTGAGGCAGGAGGTTCTGGTGGCTTGGAACCCTGGAGGAGGCTGAGCGTGGGGTAGATGCCTGCATGGAGCCCTGGAGGAGCTTGATCATTGGGTAAGTGTGGTGAGGAAGCACTTCTGCCAAGTGTGGTGAAACTGGATGGGTCCTCCAAAGGCCGGAAGCACTCAGCCAGCTCCTTGGTCTGTGTTCTCCAAGAAACAGGAAGTGGAACCAGGCAAGGACAGAGAGGCCTCTGTCTACACTGACAAGAAGCCACTGACCATTAGGTTGGGTCAGACAGGACAACGCAGGCTGGGGGCCTGATGCAACCAGTGCCAGCAAAGGAGACAGAGGAAAGATGGGGGAAGTGGGTCCCGTGCAAGAGGGGTTGAGAAAGCCACCCAAGAGGGGTGTACAGGTGTGATCCCAGCATTTGAGAGGCTGAGGCAGAATCTGGGGAGGCTCCAGGCCTCCCAGGAAATGCTGTCTCAAAAAGAGACAGGAGGGGCCACAAAGGGGAGGCTGGAGACACTGCTTCATGTTTGACTGCCTGCCCGCCATGTCAAAGGCTAAGTGCCAACAGTGAGCTGGGCACAGTGGGGTATGCCTATGGTGCTGTACTGAGGCAGGAGGATGGCTTCAGCCTGGGGTCAAGGGGGAAACCCACCTCACAACACAACAAAGACGCTAGCTAGGCATGGCTTGAATCCCAGCACTCAGGATGTAGAATCTCTGATCAAGGCCAGCCTGGTCAACACAGGTAGTTCCAGGCCAGCTGGGGCTAGAGCAAGACCTGGTCTCAAAGAACATCAAGACCTGGTCTCAAAGAACATCACAATATGTTAATTTCCCCTTCTGAGAAAAGGGGTAACAGCCAACTGTGCTAAACAGTCTATTTTCATACCCCTGATGGAAACTCTTTTGCTTTAATTCTTCCATGGAAGGAGCCCAGAATTGTATGTGTGGGTCAGTGAGATGGGTCAGCATGTAAAGGAGCTTCCCACCAAGGCAGATGACCTGAGTTCAATCCCCAGGATGCACACGGTAGAAGAGAACAGAATCCTACGAGTTGTGCTGACCTCCACATGCACACCTCATTCCCACTCATGGGGACACACACACATAGACAGACAGACACACACACACACCCACATATACACACATGTATTTGCATGTGTGCACACAAACATACACACATGTTTTCATTCTTTTTTTTTTTTTTTCTTTTTTGGTCTTTTCGAGACAACGTGCTGTGTGGTCTTCCTCCTTCTCTCCCTCCCTCTCTGCCTCATATGAAGCCAGATGTGCAGTCAGCTCCCTGTCCAGCTCTCTTCTCTAGCCCATCTCTGGGTTCAGCATGGGGGGGGGGGAGCAAGGCTCATCACACATAAGATCCTGCATTTGATCCCAACCCCTGAAAAACAACAAACAACCCTCCAAACAAGGAAGCTCAGCCTTCCCTAAGCTCAGCACTGCACACGCTGCTATATGGGGCAAAGTGTGCCTCTCTCACAGAATGATGGAGGGCTGTAAAGTACAGTGTGTAATTTGGTCCTTTAAGAATTCACAAAAGCCAGAGGTTGGGATAGAGAGACAGTATCTTCTGGGCATGGCAGGCCCACTGCAGTTCTGAATTCACAGCACCTGTGCTGCTTGCACAAGGCCCTACAAGATGAAGCCAAGGACCATCTCAGCAGGGAGGGCGTCCAGAACCCCTCTCTAACTGAGGAGCTCTGTATAGACAGATCTTCCAGGGGATGGAGAGTCAAGTTTTTGAAGGGTGTGGCCCTGTTACAGTGACTAACTGGAATAAATACAGACAGGACCTGGGAGTGGGTGGATGAGCAAGGACTCAGGGAAGAAGTGGGGGTGACACCATCAATATAAATGGTATGCATATGTGGAATTCTCACAGTAAAAATGCCATCTATAATACAGATATATATCACTTATAACGCATTACATATATACACATATAAATAGAGATTACATATACTTATGTATCATGTCATAACATACACTGCATATCAGCAAGGTGAACTTGACATATAATGTATATATTGATATATTTTGTGGCAATATGATGAAAATAGATTAAAATTATACCTAGAGGATGAATATAGATTAAAGATAGAGAAGTACGAAATGATTGAAAGTAATTTACAAAACAAAAACCACATCAAAGTTCTCTTTGTGGGGGCATTTTTGAGATACGTTCTCCAAGCTGGATTGGATCTTGCTATATAAACCAGGCTGGCCTTGAAGTCACAGAGATCTGCCTGCCTCTGCATCCTGAATGCTGGGAATAAAGGCATGCAACACCACACCCAGAGATTTTTGTCTTCTCTTTTTCCTTTTTTTTTTGCCAGACCTCCCTTTTGTTTTATTTATTTCATTTTGAGTGTATGATGCATCTGTATCATGCAATGACTTCAGAGGACACAAAATACCCTGGAACTGGAATCACAGATAGTTATTAGCTGTCACACAGGTGCTGGGATTTCAAGCCCCCAGGTCTTCTGCAAGAGCAGCCAGTGCTCTTAACCACTGAGCCTTCTCTCCAGCTGCACTAGTTTATTTTTTTAAATGTAACTTAATTTTACCAGTATGTTTTCCCTGCATGTTAAGTTCACCCAGGTTGTGCAATGCCTGCAGAGGCCGGGGGGGGGGGGTGTTGGATCCCCTTGGAACTGGAGTTACCTATGTTTGTTAGCTGCCCTGGGAGGCCTGGGAAACAAACCTGGGTTCTCTGAAAGAGCAGCTAGTGCTTTAACCACTCTCTCTCCAGCTCCCCAGCCCTATTTAATTTTTGAGACAGGGCTTCCTCTGTGTAGCCTAGGATGGTCTCTAGTTCATGCTCCTCCCCAACTGCCCACACCCTTCTACCCCTGGGGCCTTGGGCACTTGGGGATGGAAGTCAGGCCTTATACTAACAAGGCATGCATTTTCCCTTTCAACTGCATGCCCAGCCTTTTTGTTTTGTTTTTTGTTTGTTTTTTTTTTTTAATTTTTGAGTCAGAGGTCCACTATGAATCCCAGGCTCCTCTAGAATTCCCTATGTAGCCAAGGCTGGCGTCAACTCAAGATCCTTCTGCCTCAACCCCCCCAACCCAGTACTGAGATTACAGGTGCACTTCATTGGGGGAGGGGTGGGAGGGCAAAGGTATTTCAGTGGTGTGAGTTGAGGCTGGCTCAGTCACAATTAGAATAGAGACCTTGTGTCCTGTGCCCACCACGTGATCCTAAGAAGGAGGCAACATGACAGGGAGTGAGCTTGCTCTTTCCCTATTTCTCAACTGACTTTTTTCTGTTCAAAACACCATCAAGGAGCCAAGGAAGGTGTTGTGATGGAGCCCCTGGCAGGCAGGAAGCAGTGGGAAATGCCAGCTGGAAGAGACAAAAGTGCCTGTTCCTAGCTTGATTGCTTTGCTCTGTGTCTGAGTTAGCAGGCATGTGGAGGTCAGAGGCAAATGTCAGGCACTCTTTTTCTTAAAGACAGGGTCCCTGGGCTGGAGAGGTGACCTAGCAGTTAAGAGCATGGGTTGCTCTTACAGAGGACCCAGGTTTGACTCCCAGAACCCACATAGTGCCTCTATCAAGCATCTATAAATCCAAATCCAGGGTATCTGATGTCCTCTTCTGACCCCAAGGGCATTGCATGACATGGGTGCATTACATGCAAACAGTACACCCATACACATGAAATGATGAAATAATGAAAATAATAATAATAATACTAATAAACAAAAAGGTATTAAAAAGAATGACAAGGTCCCTCCCAGGCTAGAGCTCAGAACAAGCTGCTTTAGTTTGCCAGTGAGCCTCAGGTACAGCCAAAGTCCAGGCTGGCCTCCCCCTCACAGAGACACACCTGTCTGAGTGCTGGGATTGCTCACAGCAGCCACCTCCTGCCACTCTTTATGTGGGTTCTGGGCATCTGCCTTCTGTTCTTCATGTTTATAAGCACCATACTTGCTGAGCTGTCTCCCACCCCTTATGGTTTTCCCCAGCATTAAGGTCAGGCAGGCTTATGGGGAAGTCATCATGTAAGACATGGACAAGAAGCACTCCCCAACAGTGCTGTCCAGCTGGGAAGGGGCAGGGGACCCTAAGCCTCTCTGTGCAGACATGTCCCAGGAGAGTGGCCAGACGGTGGGCAGTGGCTTCCAGACCAGCTAGAGATGGGTGGGAAGGGGAAGGGCTCCAGCTTCCTGGTGTGGCCATGGTGAGTGGCCTCTCAGGGCCTCTACTCAGACTTTCACCAATGCCACCCTCTCTTTCCATGTTTCTATTTCAAGTCCTGCGTCCTGGCCAGACTGAGCTCCTAGGCTCTCAGAGGGGTTTCCCACCTGAGCTCCTAAGTTAACTCAGCCCATCCTTGCCCTCTGCTCCATGGACTGGAGCCACAAGGGACAGCCTTCTTGGTGCCCAATGACCGGAGCTAGAGAGGATGCAGATCTGTGCAAGTTCGGGCAGGAAGAGAAGGCTGAGGCGCAGCACCTTGGCTGCAGACCTGAGATGTGGATTGAGAGAACCCCAGGCTCAGACAGCTTAGGCAACACCTTCAGCTTCTCTGTCTGCCTCTCCCATATGCAGGTGCCCTGGGGATTCCGCTCCATACATTCCAGACTGCCCATTCCTCCCCTGCCCTCCACCTTCAGGGTAGTAGTAGCATGACACAGTCTGAGCTGGATCTCAGTACTATTGACTGTCAGTGGAACATGCTCAGTACTTTATTGAGAGAAAGCAATAAATATTACTGTAATAAAAACCATTTCAAAGTTGACTGTACAGTATACGTTTGTTACATAAAAAAGAGGGACATAAAGATTAATAAAAAAATCCTAAGGGTAACTACAAATCATACAAGGGAATGAAGCATAAAGCAGAGGCAGAAAGATGCTGCCTCTGCTGCACAGCAGACGCATCATAAGCAAGGCACAGCACCTTCAACATCAGCTCTGCTGCCACCAGCACAACCCTGATTGCTGCAACATGGTGACCTCATCGAGAACAGAAAGCTGTATTAATCCTTTCCACATGCTTACAGATGAACATAGAGAGACAGTACACATAACAAAGTAAGACATGTATGGGCCACCCACTCTGCTAAGCCCTCCTGGCTTCACCTGCCCCGGCCCAGGCAGATGAGTGCATGCTGGACTTTTGGACCTTGAAGAATGTCTGAACATATGCAGCGCCAAGGTTGCAGAAGACCCCAGAATGTTCCACTCAGCTCCCTGGATGCGGCTCCCTGGGCCACCCTGGCCCATGTACGGCTTTGCTCCAAACTCATGGCTCTGCTCAGTCTCTGAAGAAAAGCACCCCTTGGTTAGTGCAGCCATGCCAGGGAGGCTTGAGAGTTCTGACAATCAGTCCCAAGCCTGGCTGAAGCTGAGATTTCAGATTCAAAAAAGTACAGTAAAGATTGGTTGTTAGAATCTGGAAATGACGTCTCCTTGTCTCAAAATGATTAATGGAAAAAGAACAGTTAAGGTCAGCGATTAGAATACAGAAATGAAGTCTCCTGGTCTCTAAGTGATTGTTGGAAAATGAACAGTTAAGGTCAGTTGTTAAAATACAGAAATGAAATCTGGTCTCAAAGTGATCACTGCACAGCTGGGTAGAAATATATATGTCTTGTCATGATGACATTATAAACAGTAAAATCCTTTCTTCTGTCAGGGTTCATCATTAAAAAATTAAATCAATAATTACAATAAGTACAGAATTTACAAAAGCCCTACATTTACTCTTAAGGTTTATACATATAAGCATAACACTATATTCATTTAAAAGACTAAAATTAAGTAGAAGAACATGAATTGATTCAAAAGGATATTTATAGCCTGGATATACATGAAAAAGTAACTATCTAAATGAAGAGGAAGGAGTTTACAGAAATAGAAGAAACCTTAGTATCTAAAATAAATTCTCTATGTTATTTGTGCTTTTTCACTAATTAAAACACTCTGTAATAAACTATCTCTGGGTCCATGGAGCAAGTTTTAACAGACTGGACTGCACAGTTCTGGCTATGGTGTCCTTGCAGCGTCACATCCTCATCTGGACAAGCAGTGCGGGGAAACTGCAAACAAGAAGACAGCAGCTCTCAGCACATAGCACCCACACATCACACCCCAAAGCTCCACCTGTCCTGTGCCCAGGTCTGTCTAACAGGTACAGCTAAAAGGAAGCCTCTGAGGAGGTGCCAGACCCCATGGGATAGCAGCCTTAGCAGAGTGAGTGGGACCACCCTGAGCAGAGCTTCTGTAGCAAGGGATACAGGCAGCCACCTGCCACAATCTCTGGAACTCAGCAGTGAGCTGGGTCTAAACAACTCTAAACTGAGAGTCATCCTGGTGCTTGGTAGGCCACCTCATCAGATGGCACAGTGCACAGCAATCTCCACACCTGAGTTTCCTAACACTTCCACAGAGGACAGTCTATTGAGATGCATCAACATGCAGGAGGCCATCTTCATACCTGCAGAATTCCAGGTGGTGCCCTCACACCTGCTCTGGACTCTGGGTGGCCCCAGCCCTGCCTGACTCCAGGTGACAGTGAGCAGGGCGAGTGAAACTCCCTTTCTCATGGTCACTCCATCTTACAATGACATCAGCAGTCATACAGAATATGGCAAAATATTTTCTTAAACAGAAAATCCCACTTCATCCTACGGACAACTATCCAAAGTGCTTGCGTGGGGCTGGACATGGCAGCATCCCACCTGCTTTATACTCACCGGCAGGTAGCACTAGCAGGAGTAAGTCCTAACCACAGCAGAGTCCAGCATCTGTGCTCCAGACACACTGCCTGACTCCACAGGCACTGAGGAATCATGCAAACACAGTATGCAATTAGTGGTGGACAGGACACAAGGGCACAAGTAAGACATTCCAACTGTGACAGGAATTCTCAACAGACCCAAGGAAAGTCTGCTGGCTGGGGAATAGGCCAGGCAAGAGCACCCAGGGGGCCTGAGCTTCTGCCCCTCCCAAGAGCCCAAGATACAAAGAAAACCCTGAATCTGCAATGGGCGCCCCACAGCAAATATGAAGTGAAGGGTCCACATATATCAGTGAAGACTAATTAAAGGGGCTGCCCCATTTCCTTGGCTCAAGGAGGGTGTGTGTGAAAGGGACAAGGCCAGGCAATTAGGCATGAGGACTCCATACCCAGCACCTACTGCTCACCAGGATGGAGCAGAACCCAGAGCATGCTGGCTAGAAGAGGGGCTGGGACACTGACTTCCCACAGGAAACCCAAGCCCAGACTCAGTTTCCACCAGAAAAAGGAAGGCCATTGACCCTGCTCCTGGCTGTCATCAGAGGGACAGCTGAGGAAAGGGGCACTGTGAACTGGGGCTCTGAAGTAAGGCCAAGTAGGATTCACCCTTCTGCCCTCAGATGAAACCCCTGACATGATCTAGCTCCCAGGCAATGCCCTTCTAGGCCTGTTAGGTTTGAAAAATGCACAGAAAAGCTCTCAAGCCCAGGATGGAATTTTTGAAACAGTTTAAGAGAAAGGGTTGCCAATTAAGAAAGCTGGTGCACCAGGAAGTCAATTGAGGATACTGGTGTACCAGGGAGCCAATTGAGAAGAAAACAGTGGTACACAGGGACAGACCTCACTCCAGGCAGGGATGAGTGGGACGTAGACTGTCTCTTACACTGAGTTTTTAAAGACCACAAACTAGAGGAATTTTTTGATGCTCTAGAAACACAGTTGCAAGGCTATGGAAACACAATGCAAGCAGTGGTGACCTTTAAGATGATAGCTTGAGCTTAGCAGGATGAAACCCCTTGGGGGGAAAATGCACTCCTTCAGAACTGGGAACGTTCATCCTGACCTGAAATAGCTTTGGGAACTGAGAACTCAGGGGTAGGATGTGTTCTCAAATTTACGGAGTGGAGAAAGGTAGTCATGGGAAGCAGACTTGCTTTAACAACTCAATTTTCCAGTTAACCCCTTCCTTCTGATGAACTCTTTCTGACCTGTTCCCAACAGCTGCAAGAGATGAAAAGCCATGACATCCACCTGTGTCTTCCTGCAGCCAGCTTCCATCTACTTAATGCCTGCTCTCTTTGTTTTCAGACAGGGTTTCCCTGGAGCCAGCAGGGTGTCCTCGATCTCATCTCAGAGAGATCCACCTGCCTCTGCTCTCACACAGCTATAGCTTTAGTGCTAGGCAGGGAGTGTGGTTTACTATCACCAAAGCAGTGTGCTCACTTGCTGCTCCTAAGCTGCTCACCAGTCTAAGGGCACTGCAGCTCATACCAACACTCTCATGAAGCTGCCAGTGAGCAGACAGACCAGCTTTTCCCCTTTCAGCACATTCCTGACTCACTGTGCCTCCAAGGACCACCCAAATCACCAGTCCAGCTCAGAGAGGCTCAGAAAAGATGGATTTCTGTCTGATTTCCAAGAGGTCAGGCAGAGCTTCCTGCACAGAAGTTTGGCACCTGCAGGGGACAGTGCCAACCCCGCAGATCTCAACATCAAACATGGAGAGCTCATGGCACAGCCAGAGGGCTTGCTTGGGGCCACAGCCTTCCTCGGGGCCACAGGCTTCCTCAGGGTCACAGGCTTCCTCATAGTCCTGAGCCTTCTATTCACCCTATCTGAACCTTGCCTTGATCTTGCAGTTAGGTGAGCACAGGTCACAGCAGAGAGGCCTGAAACCTAATGTCTTGCCATTCTTTGCTGGGATGTCAGCACAGACACCTGACTCCACTGGCCACCATGGAGCCTCCAACCTGTGTGCCACCCCTTACCCTGTTCAGGGACATATGTAGCTACACAGAACAAAGGGAGAAAGGGAGGGAGGGAAAGATGAAGGCAGGCAAGATGGATAAGAAGGAGGGATGGCAGAACTCACTAAAGGGAAATGGTGTTATTTAACATTTACTTAGACTACATATTGTGGCTCAGGACTGTAATCCTGACCCTAAAGAGGCTGAAGCCAGGGGATTCCTGTGAGTTCGAGGTCACCTAGGCTACCATAGAAAAAACTTGCCTCAGGAGAAAAAAAATACTTGGCTATTTATCAAGAAGCCCACCACGGTGCTGCCTGTCCTATCCCCGCCCCGGAGCCAAGGCTCCACCTCAACCCTAAAACAAACAATGCTGAGCCTTGTGGAGAACAGGCCAAAATTTAACCAGACCATTTTCTCAGAACCTATGATTATTGTCAATCTTTTAAAATAGATGTTAGGGTTAACTGTAAACACATGCAGCCAAACTCCAAAGCCCGGTCATTCAGGGCTAACATGTACCATCTATCTGACTCTTTTTCGGCTGCATATAGGACAAGGACATGGAAGAGGTGATCCATAGGTTGGCAGGGAGCATCTCAGTGGAGCCCTCAGCCTGGCCTCTAACCTCCTTCGGTCGGAACTTCTTTCTCCAGGAAAGTGGTCTCCTGAAGTGTTTATCATCATCCTGGAAGCCAGAGACAGAAAGCACCCCACTTAGCAGTAAAGGACAGGCACACCCATGGAGTCCGAATAAGCAGCAGAGCATAGCTGGCCTGGCAGGGTTCTGGCTGCTTGGTACAGGGCTACAGCAGGGGAAGCTGCCTGGAGACCCTTATGCTTCCCACCATGCAGACTCACTGCCCTTCTCAGTCCTCACTTCTTATCCTGCACAGAGCACCTGGCAGCTGTGGAAAGGTAGGCTTTGAACAAACATCCTGTGATAGACCAACACAGTACCCAAAAGGGCCACTTCTTCAAAGGTGGCACTGTTCTCTCTTTCAAGCCAGAGTTCCTTGGAGCCTAGTGATGATGACATAACAATGTCACAGTGAGGCCTGGGGAGAAATTAGCTCTCCGTCTGACACGCTTCTCAAATATCTCTCTCAGCACAGGGTATATGCTAGGGTAGGAAATTCCCAGGACACATTGTCACTGGGCTTCGCTAATTTTATGCTGTGCCAACCTCTTAAGGGATAGCACAAAAACAGTAATCCAGGCCTGGTGTGCACATGTGCTCAGCAGGCAGCCATGTACCAGATGGGCATTCCAACCCAGAGCTGGAGATGAGAACAAGGAGGTCAGTGTGTTAGTCAACCAATGGGAGGCCTGGCCAAGCTCACAGAATGCAGCATAGCATGCAGGGGACGCACCTCCAGCCACACTACCACTGTTGGCTCATCCCACTGTGTGAAGCACAAGCCTTGCTTCTGGGCCTCCTCCAGCAGCTCATGCCTACAGGCAGAAGCAAACAAAGTACCCTTAAGTGCAAGTGGCCATCAGCATGGTCACAGAGGACCTGCTTTGATTTCTGCTTCCTATGTAGTCCCTACCTGCTGCTGTTGTCTGCAAGCACAGACTGATTGACCCTTCACTCCCTATTGATCACCACACCTCACAAATTTACAGAGTCCCATCTTAGAGACTTTCATAAAACCAGCAGAGCTGTGCCCAGGGTATGGCAGTGAGGGAGGGGGGCGGTGATAACAGAACCACTGTGCTCTTCCCAGCAATGTCCCAAGGACAACAGCACCTCAGAATTGTGAGTCCTTACCAACAAAACAAGAATAGTGCAAATCGCTAGGAAGATAGCACAGATGCAGAGGCTTGCCTGGCTGGGGCCAGGCTTCAGGAACACAGCAACAACAGGAATGCAGGTTCCTTTTTTTTTTTTAAATTACATTTATTGCCAGGAATGGTGGCACCCACCTTTAATCCTAGCACTTGGTAGGTAGAGGCAGGTGGATCTCTGTGTCTGTAAGTTCAAGGACAACCTGGTCTACATAGTGAACTCCAGGACAGGTGAGACTAAAATGATACCCAGTCTCAAAAAGACCAAATAAAAAAAAAAGAGAAAAAGTCTTTAGTCATCCAGTGTGTGTGTGTGTGTGTGTGTGTGTGTGTGTGTGTGTGTGTGTGTGTGTGTTCTGTGTGTTCTATGGTTATATTGCATGTGTCTTGTATGTGTCTTACATATATGTATCAGGTGTACATGTGGTCTGTGTGTGGTTTATGTGTCTATGTTGTGTGTAGTATAGGCATGTGTGTGGTTGGTGTACATTGTGTATCTGTTCCTGTATGTGTGTGCATGTGCATGTAGAAGTCACAGGTCAACTTCCTCTCTGGATTTCCATTTTATTTCTGAGACAGGGTCTCTCACTGAACCTGGAGCTTGTCCATTGGTCTAGCCTGGCTGGAAGATGAGCACCAGGATCCTCCAATCTCCACTCTTGTGCCTAGTGCTAGGATTCCAGATGTATGCCACTATACCCAGCATTTACCTGGGAGCTGGAGCATTGACCCTGAGTCTTTATGCTTTCATGACAAGTGCTTTCACCACTGGGGCAGCCCTGTTCCCTAATGTTCCCTGTCAGATCTTGCACACACAGGGCTGTGCATGGTGTTTACTGTAGGCTAAAACCCAACAGCATTCACCCTGGAAACTTCTGACCAGATGAGGTGTGATGAGACACTTACTGCTTCTTAAGCTTGCAGGATTTCTCAGCTTGCCCACCCAGCTTCCTGAGTCTCAAGGCACCTTGAGATGAACTCTCCATCTCTGAAACACCATCTGCAAGGAAGCAGAGAATCCTCAGGTAAGGGGACTCTACAGGCATATTCCTCAGACTGAGGGGAACTGGCAGGCACATTACAGTCTGCTCTCTGCAGGTGAAGTCAGTTGACCCTTCCCTCCATCAGGGCTGTTCTGTCTATCTGCACCCACTTCTAGTACCCATGCCCCCTGGAGAATACCTAGAACATGGGGATCTGGGTATACACAGCAGACACCCAGAAAGTAGCCCAGACCCTCACTGAGCTTGCTGCCAACCAACCAACCTTGCCCTGGAGATTCCTTGTCTGGGGGCCCAGGACAGCCTTTTTCCTTCTTGCCAAACAAGCATCTGATGGAGGACTTGATGCCTTTCTTCATTGGGGCCTTATGGAGGGATTCCTAGAAGATATTGCTACTGGTTGGGTTGCTCACGGGCCCATCCTGGGAGCCTGTGGAGCTTCAAGGAAAGACAGGGCCTTTGACATAGAGCCCAGATCACAGTCACCCCACTCAAACACACACTGCAGAACTCTGCTGGCTGTTGAGACAAGATGTCAACTCAGCCCAGGCTACCTGGAGCTCTTGGCAATCTTCATGTCTGAGGCCTCCAGGGTTAAGGACATGAGTCACCATGCCCAGACAAATACTCCATTTTGAATGGCTCTTCTCCAACTTTCTAAGCATCAATTATCATGAAATATGCTGTGCAGAGACAGGCTGCTTGGGACTCACATGGACGCATGTCCCTGAAAGGCCAGCTCCTCTGGTACCTGATATTTCTCTCCAAAGGAAGCCTGGTCTCCTCCTTGCCAGACAGAAGAGTCCCAAGGACCTCCCTTCTCAGAGCCCAGGCTGGGCCACTGAGAGCTGCTTGCTGGCCAGCAAGTAAGGAGCAGCAGAACTAAGCATAGCCTGCATACCAGAGAGCCTGGTGCCCAGGCTCCAAACAGTGCTGTTGCCACTAGAGAGCAGGGCTTACTACCTGCAGGCTATGGTGATGGGCACCACAGTGTCCTCCTGTGGTACCAGTGCCTGGGACGCCTTAGAAACTGCAAAGGACAGTGCAGTAACTATCGGCAGCCAGTCGGGCTGCCAGTTTCCTGACTGGAAGGGAAGCACTTAATAAACTGTTAGAGATAAAGTGGACAGTAGCAACTTGTAAATCCAAGAAGGCAGGAGGACATGAGCGCCGCAGCTTTCCAGAGCACCACCACCCAGAACTACAGGCTCCACCAGGAACAGAAACCTCTCAAAAGAGACATTGTGTACCACCAATTGGTGGAGTTCTGAAAGGGGTGACTCTTCCAGACTTCCATTCTTTGCAATGTTCAGATGTGCCTTCTGCTTTAAGCTCCTGTAGCTAATGCCTGCACTAATCTTTTGCTTTCATGAAGGAAAAATGAATATCCTTTCTCTTGTTCTGTTTTTGAGACAGGGTCACCCTGTGGCTGCAGCTGGCCTGGAATTCATTGTGTAGACCAGGCTGGCCTCAATCTCACATAGGGATCTGTCCAGTTCTGCCTTTTAAGTGCTGAGTTTAAAGTTAAGTGCTACACACTGAGCTCCAGGAAAGCTTGGGGCTACAGGGAGGTCCTGTATCAAAAAATTCCAATAAATAAATAAATAAATAAATAAATAAATAAATACTACCACACCCAGCCCAAATCAGTAGTGTTACAACACCCCAGACAAGCCCATCCCACCAGCCTCACTCCTTACTTCCTAAGGTCCGTGATGTCCTCATGGCTAACTTTGAGCAGCTCACCCTCCTGCAGCCTGTCTACCCCAGGGGAAAGTGGGGATGGGGAGGAGGTTTCACATCTTATGGCCATCCTGTCCTCCAGAACCTCTTCTCAGAAAGCTGGTTACTGAGGGGAGGGAAGATGGAGTCAGTAAGCTAGCGACCCACAACTAAATCAAAGTTCCTCAGTTACGCCTCTGCCAACAGAAAGTGCCATGTGTTCTATAAGACAGGGTCTCAAGGAACCTGGGCTGGCCTTGAACAACTAACCCTACTGCCTCAACCTCCCAGGACTACAGGATGCATCATGCCAAAGGAGAAGCTTCATTTTAGTTCTTGGCATCTTGAAAGGGATTGTTCAAAAGTGGGACCAAGCAGCACAGACCAACATGAGGCACAGCCCCGCTCTGAGGAAGAGCAAAAGACAGAGTACAGGGCAGGCACAGGATATCGCTCCTCCTCCTCAGAGTCCAGGCTCACAGAGGTCAATACCCAGCAGGTCAGCAAAGACTTGTTCCATACCGTCGACCACAGCTTGACCAACACAAGAGGGCAGCCAGCTCTCACTGACCAGGAGATCAGGACAGGCCTCCTCGGGCCACTGTGGAGGCGTTCAGCTGAGGGAAATTCCATCCTGGCAGGAAGCCAGCACCTTTCTGTGTGGGGGAGGAAGACACACAGAGCAGTGTAGTCCATAGGCAGACCCGCATGTCCAGCCCTATCTCTCCATGTCTGAACTGGTTACTCTAACGGAAGCAGGCATGCAGTATTGGATCTCTGGCTCTACTGGGCTCACATATACTAACCCTGTTTATGTAATTCAGAGGAGCTTGCAAGACTCCAGTGTTTCCTTTCTGTGATGGGATGCATGTTCATATATGTGGGACACAGAGCAGAGGCCATAGCAGTGGACAGCTTCACGTTTTGTGTTTGGGGTATGTTCTATGGAAACCTTTGCACTGTCGTGTTCTGAAGAACAAGGTATGATGGGATTTGGGGGCATGCTAGTCTATGGTATGGGCCTTCAACAGTGGGATTCGTCCTGAGTGCCCTGAGGGTGTACTGGCCACACTGAAGCCCATCCAGCTCAGAAAGAACCAAGTGGATCAGGACCAGGCAGGCTGGAGCTAGCTTAGGGCACATGCCAGCCAGCAGCAGAGAAACTCCGCATCTCCCTAACATCAAAACAAAGGCATCTAGGACCCAGAGTGGGCTGTAAGGGGCATCTAGCCCATGGCAGTTACGCAGACACAACAGGGTTTAGACCATCCTCACTGAAGAGCACATGTCCAGGGAAAGAAGGCAGGGTTACCATGCTGGACGAGAGCAAACCCTGCACACTGTGTCCTTCACTACAGGAAACAGATCCAGCACCGAGGGCCAGGCTGACCATAGCCAGCAGATTAAGCAGAGCACCATGGAGGGGGTCCCTTTAGTATCAGGGTGCTCAGGCTCCTTCAGTAGCAGGTTGGGCTATCCCTTCAGTAGTAAGGCAGTTTGGTTCTGGGGGAAATAGTCTGGGTCTACAGCCCTGGCTACCCTGGATCTTGGGACTTTCCTGCCACTGGCTGCCCATGTAGCATTGCTGTATCTCTCTGCACTGATGTAAGGACAGCACAGCACCAGCAGGAGAGTGGCACACCCAGGGACATACAATGGGCAGGCTGGGGACCGAATCCTATATCCTCAGGAACACGCCACAGCACAGACAAAGGTGTAGCTGCACTGCACTGAAGGGAGGCTGCGGAGAAGACAAGTGATTCTGCACCCTTCCAGCACAGCCAGCCAGGTGGGAATGGCACTGGGCTCCGGACTGCAGCAAGGAATTGACAATAGCCATGGGGAGCTGGCCCCAGTGTGCTTTGCTCTTTGCAAAGTCAGCTGAGGTGTCCGACGCCCTTGCAGGGAGCTACTAGGGGTTCAGTGTAGCTGGCAGGAGACCCAAGAACTCAGCTCTTGAAGCCACATTTGCACCCAATGGTGATCAGTATCTCACATGGATGTATGGAAGCTTTAAAGACAATGATCCCAACACTTGCGAGGTTGAGGCAGGAGGGCTGCTATGAGTTTGAAGCCAAATTGGGTGAAACAGTGTATTCCAGGAAAACCTGGGCTATACTGTGAGAGCTTGTCTCAAAGAACTCCTAAGTAGAACAGGCTGGACTTAAACTCACAGAGATCCCCTGCCTCTGCCTCCCGAGTGCTGGGATTAAAAGTATGCTCCAACACTTTGAATGTTTAAGATAATAAACAAAAGTGGTTTTCTCCTGTGTGAAGATGTGAATTCCATGTATGACCTTAGCCCAGGCATGTTGGGGCAGGCTACAGCAGAATGCCCCACTTACCAGATTCATGACACCCAGCCTGAACACCCTCTGAGGCGAAATGTGAGGGACCCTTCTTGGAGTGGAGCAATCTCTGCTTGGAGGGTAGGAGCCAGCAATGGAGGAAGCAGGGTACAGGGGGATGGAGCTCATTATCACAGATGACAGAGATTGTCCAAGCTCCTGCTGCCCACTCTGATCTCCATCTCTTCCTCCCGCTGCTCTATGTTCTCTTTCTCTTCTTTTATCAACCTGAAGTCAAATCAGAAACAGTCAACCTCCTTATTAGCAAAAGGGCCACATACCTAGATGCAAACTGTTGGCTCCTAGCTGGGAATGGTGTGCAGGCCTGTGATCCCAGCAATGAAGCAGAATGACACTGAGTTCAAGCCTGCTGAGCTATGTTGAGAGACTGTCAAACACAGCAAAGCACCAGCAATTCTGGGGTCACTCTGACATCTCCCTGTCCATGGATGGTCCCACACTGCACGAATTATGCCCGATATCTTCAGCATGGAGGTGGCAGATAATAACTCTCTGCCTTCTGGCCCAAGGCCAGATTCAGGCACTTGAAAATGTGGCTCTGTGAGCCACAATGAGTGGCTGTGTGGTCATACCAAGTCCAGTGTCCAGAGCCAAGAGCCCACTCAAGCTAGGCCAGAGATGACAGGCAACACTTGCTTCCCAGCACAACTTCTACCCTCTGCTGGCTGTGGGTAAGCTTTGGCTCATCAGCTATGTCACACTGTCTTCTGCCACAGCTGACAGAAGGACACCATGGCATGTTCAAGGCTCTACTTCAAGGCTGTGTATACATGACCAGGGTCTCTTCTTCTGGACACAGCCCTGGGGGGCAGAAGGGCGACCTAGGCTATTCACATCTGTGGCTGAGTGTTTCTCTTCTCAGGGGGTGACCATAAGGCTCCCCCTTCTCCCATCATCCTGTACTGAAGGCATATCACCATGGCTGCAGGGAGAGAGCCAAGCTACAAACTCAGAATTTCATGCCCACAGGGTTTCAGAGAAGATGCTCTTGGATCAGGGAAAAGCTCCCAAGTGCCAATGTCCTGGTGTCTTTGTTTGAATCAGTACACTCCACACTGGGGTATGTTGACATCCTCATACATTTGCACCATGTTGCTGCTGTTTGGAGGGATTCATGGAGCCTAGGCTTCCCTTGAAGTTGCTGTATATCTGAGGCTGACCTCACATGGGGGTCCTTCCTGGCTCCAAGCTCCTGGCTCATCTACCTGATCTCTTGGTTCGTGGAGTCCAGCTGTTCCTGGAGCCTCAGAGCCAGTGTCTGCAGTTCAGCCTGCACAATGGACAACAGCAGGTCAACAGAGCCCATCCCATCATCCCTGTCAGCTTCTCTGTTGGACAGGTCCACAGGCTCATGTATGCCTGTGTCACATTTGCCAAGAGGCCGGATTGCTGGGCTGGCACCTGATCCTGTTTATTGAGGGTCTAGACATGTCAAGAAGAATGGCAGGTCTCAGCAGAGAAGAGCCCTGCAGTCTCTCCCCAGGAAGCCCTGGCAGCCAGAAAAGCAAAGTGTCTATGGGAGACCCAAGACGAAAAAGCTCAAGCTTATGAGCTGCTGATGGCATTAATCAAGGGACATCTGACAGAAGCTCAAGCTTAGTGCACACATGTGTAATCGCAGCACTGGGAGACAAAGGCAAAGAGTCTAGATGCATTCTGTGAGACCCCATCTCAAGGAGTGTTTGTTGGCAGAGGATCATCCATTCCTCTTGACTGCCCTCTGACAGAAATGCCTAGATGCTCAGAAACAAGTCTGAGACTCTTGACAAGGAACCGGAGGATCTATGCCCAGGTAGCCACTTCAGTAGGCCATCAAAAGAATGACCCGCAACACATGATGGGTGCTCAGCAGCTGTAAAGTGACACACCCGCTGAGCACTGTCTGAGCTTGGTACTGACAAGCACCAAGAAACACCAGAGGACAGCAGAACAGGCAGAAGTCTTCAGGCAGCGCTGCCACCCAGCACCCAGCTGGAGTCAGCTGAGGAAAGTGGCTGTGCAGGGAAGACTATCCTGATCCCAGTGCACAGCAGACACTCTGTGCAGCTCCCTCCTGGGTTACTTCACATTCTCCACTGTCCCCCAGGCTCCTCCTGATTCTGTGGGTGCATCACGGCCCATACCTTCACCTTTCCTCTACAGGGCACTACTGCTGCCCCAGCCTCCACACTTCTCCCCACTACAGCACCATCCCTCACCGGTTTACCCATCACCTAAGAACACATTCTCCCACTCATCACCTTAAACCCAAAAACAGAAATCACAAAACCTTACCCCACCCCAGCCTCCTGCTGCCTACCACCCCATTTCCCTGCCCATAAGCAAAGCCTCTCTGGGGACTGCCCATCTGTCCCTGTACTGCCCCTCCCTTCCCTCAAGTGCTCAATGCAAGTGGGCAGAGCCCCTCCCTCCAGAAGAGGTGCTCTAGGGCAGTGCCAACCAGCACTCAGCATGCTCCTGTCCTGAGCTCTCTGCTCAACAGCTGCTGTCTGCCCTGTATGTCCTGTCCAGCCAGCTGCAGAACCCCCCATCCTGGCCTTTCCCTCTTCCAGCCTGTCATTCTGGAGAGCCTGTGGGCCTTAGCTCTCCTCCCACCGCCCCTGCCTCTCCATGAACCTTCACTTTCTTTGCTCCCTCAGGTTTCCATTCATCAGATCCTCACAGAAACAGGCATGAGGCTACTCTACAAACTAGGTGGATTGGCACCATCCCTACTCCCTACCCTGTAACCCAACAAACTGGTGATCTGCTTCTCTCAGTGCAGGGCAGGTGGGGTCAGGTGGCAGTAGTGCACTCACAGGAATAGGGGAGCACAGCTGAAGGAAAGGCCTGTATTCCCAGGCCAGGTGCTGAAGGGCGGGCCTTTCTCTCAGCTCTCTTCAAAGCTGAGTCCTGAAGGAAACCAGCAGCATGATGGCCTCAGGAGTCCATGGCCAGGACCAGAAGGGAAGGCCCAAGGTTTCCTGCCCACCCTGGGAATGCCGAGCCTTCCCCTGGCTACCAGCACCTGAGGCCCTAAGCCCTGGTCACCCCTGTGCTGCTCCTGAACCTGCAGACTTGGGAGGTAGGTGTGGCCATGTCTCAGCCCATTCTTCATGATAGCTTTCCACCGAGCAGTAGGCAGCATTGCACATGGTATCAGCTGTTAACACTATGTTCTGGGCTGCAGGCACTGTGCCACCCCACACCTCATTTTTTAGTTCTGAGATGGAGTTTCCTTCTATAACCCAGGTTAGCCTTGAACTCACAGCAATCCTCTTGCCTCGGCGTCCTGAGTTTTATGATTGTAGGTGTGTGCCACCGCACCTGACGTCATTTATTTTTATTTATCACTTCAAATAAGTAATAATTAACATTAAATGTAAAGGCTGCATTTTAACAAAAATAATGTTCTTTTTAAAAAGTTAACCAAAAAGCTGGTGTGCTGGAAAAGAAAACTGATCCAGAGAAGCCGAGGTAGGAAGTGTGGGAGAAAGAAGTGTGGAGGAAAGGAGGGGGAGAAAATGGGGAGAAGGAAGGAAATTGGAGGCAAGGAAATACAGGGAAGGAAGTGGAGGGAGGGGGGCCAAGAGTCTGCTGAAAAGCAGCAGGAGTCAAGAGCACAGGCCTTGCCTTGGATGGATCTTCAGGCAGCGCTGCCAGCCAGCCCTTCTGTGGGCACCTCAACACTGAGCAGCTGTACACATCCATTTGTCCATCTGCCACAGGGAAACTGAAGTCTGTTCACTGCTCAGGTGGGGTAGGCTGAAAGGTGAAAAAATGTGGATGAAGAAAGGTCCAGAGTCAGATTGAGAGAGTCCAAGGAGGGCTCTATCCAGGAAAGCTGACGCCAACGCTGGACTCAGAGGCAAGTTGGAGAAGGCCAGATGCCTGCACTGAGGAGGGCTGAGGTCCAGGTGAGTAACTCAAGGTCAAGGCGGTGGGCGGACTTTGCCTGACCCCTCTCCAAGGCTAGCTGAGTGGCACAAGGATGCCACCTGCAGCCACCACCTGCTCTATGGCTTTCAACTGTAACAAGTTCAATGTGCCAGTCCAGAGGGTGGTCACAAGGCTCCCTTCAGAACAGCTGGGGCATCTAGGGACCAAGAGCTAATGCATCTATACACACAGGGCCACACAAGGCAACACTCTGTGCTGAATAAGTCTCTATGAAGGGGGGCTGGGGTTGTACAACCAGGGAGGGCATCTACTGAGCCTATGGACAAAGCCTGCATCCACCTCCATGGCCCTCCCAGTGCAGCCCTAGCCACCCTGGTTCCTAGGAGAGGGAGCCGCCTCCACTTCCAGCTGCAGAGTCTCTCATCTCCCCAAGGGGCTGGACACCTGATCCACTCTCCGGACACAACCCCTGACAACAGGTCTGCTCCTCCCTGCTCAGCATCCTTTCTGGTCCACTGTCTGCATCCAGGCTGGCAATGTGTGGCCTGGTCCTCCCCTCTCAGCCGCTAGGGTTCCCAGAGTAAGCATCTCCTCACCCACCCCCTTCAACTGTCAATCCCAAGAAGCATGACAATGTTTCTCTGGATTCTCTTATTGCTGCTTTTAACTTATCTTCCCTTTAATCTGTCACATGAGAGCCAGGTGTGGTAGCACATGCCTGAACCCCAGCACTTGGAGAGGCAGTCTGGGCTACACAGTATTGTCTGCTGGCTCCCGACAGCAATCTGCTGTCTGTGCACAGCAATGCACTAGTCTATCACTCTCTGTTCCGGGGTCCTCTGCACCTTTCCCGTGATTATCTCCCTTTGGGTTCGGGCTTTGTAACATCCTCGTCCTGGAGGGAAGTGTCCAAAGGAAGTCCAACCCAGCACAGTCCTGCAGTCTCCTTTCCTGTTCCAAGTGGAATCTCTATTGTAGGATGATGTCACCAGGTAACCACCTGAATAACTTCTTTTAAAAGTCAATTGGCTATTAGCTCTCTCCTTGGAAGAATAACCCATGGCTGATGCCACAAGCTTACATCCTCTAGTGGTTAGGAGAAATTATAAGCCACAGTAAGACCCTGTCATATTTTACAGAAAAAACATAATTCATGGATTTACGTACCATCCAAACATATGTGTCTATACCACAGTAACCTACCATAACAATTAGTACTGTTTAAATACCTATATATCTAATTGCTTGTGCTTCATTAGTGGGATTGAAAGGTTGTTCATGGGCAAACTGTCAGCCCCTGAAAGGAAACAGCCAGAAATGACCAGAGTCCAAGACAACAGCTCCAGAGAAAGTAGACTGTTTTGCTTCTCGTCCACCTGTGCCCCTTTTCTAACCCCAGGGAACAATCTGTGGAAGAGGGGGAATGATAGAATGTAAGGGCTGCAATTTGGGTGAATGATGAAACTACAGCAATATAGTCTGGACACTCATCTGATCAACTTGATTGAACATACAAGCCCCACCAGCTGGATGGTGGGACCCATGGGCTGTGTGGGTTTGGGCACAGCTGCTTGCAAATTGTTTTTACATGAAGGATGATTGTACTCATAAATGATTACATATTGTTAAAAAATGAAAAAAATAAAGAAGTAATAGAAAAAGAAAAAAATAAACTCCTACTCAATGACCACTGTCTTCAAAGATACAGAAAAAACCCTTCCATGCCTTAACAACTACCTCTACCAGAGAGGAAAATGGAGGGGCTGAGGGGGGCCCTGGCCTGGCACTTTCTGGACTCATCAACAGCCTTGCCAGTAGTTCCACTGCAGCAGGTCTCCTCCTGGTGAGGACTGCCCTTCCACAGTCATCATGCTCTGTCCTGTCCCTGAAGGTGTGCCACCAAATGGGGACCTCTTCCAATATATCACTCCCCCTCCAGTGGCTCCTGTGTGCTGAACACTGCCAGAGACATGGGCCACACTCCTGGGCAGGACAGCTTCCATCCCTCTCATCAGCTAGTGTGCTATGGGGCACCTCAATGCCACATCAGGCTGTGTCCTTGTGCTCCCCTAGTACCCACCCACACAACTCTACCTGGGATGAAGCGAAGGGTCTCTCACTTTCATCTGGTACAGCTCAGTTTTCAGGGATTCAAGGAACAGGAGGAGCTGCTCTTAGAAAACTGTGAGGAGCTTACACAGCAGCTCTCAGATGGCAAATGTGCTCACACTAGGTGAGGGGGCTGAGACGGCAAAAGAATATTTGAGTTCTAAAGTTTTTCTCAGTCCTGTAGTAAACAGAACTCAGGCCTCCAATCCAAGAATGCCTTGATGAACTGAAGGAAAGGCAATATCCTTGGCCACAGAAGAGTCAGAGAGGAGACAAATACTGAACCCTTAACATGCCCGATTCTGTTTAATTTTCTGATTTATGTTTCTCTGCCATGTAAAATGCCTTTGCCTGCATAGATGTGAATGTACCATGGACATGCAATTCCCATGGAGCCCAGAAGTAAGGGTGGAATCCTCTGAAACTGGAGTTACAGATAGCTGCCAGGGGCCATCTGGGTGCTGGAAACCAAACCCAGGTCCTCTGCAAGAGCAGCCAGTGCTCTGAACTGCTGAACCACCTCTCCATTCCAATGTGCTGATTCTGAAGGAAGCAGTATGAATTCTGGAGAGAGGAGACCCAATCTGAATTCTCCCCACAGACCGCATGGTTCTCACTCCTGCCTGTCTGATACCAATCAGCTCCTTGCTGCCTGCCCAGTACAGTGGCCATGCAGCTATGAAGCCTGTGCACTGTCCACCCAAAGTGACTGTGCTCTGGCACACATGGTGAAAACAATGGAACACCCTATCACATCACATTATGGAACTCAGTGTCTTTGTGCTGTTTGCACACGTGTACCTGCTAGGACGTTGGAAGTGAACATGTGGCTCTGTACTTCACTCAGTTGGCTAGTACACATTTCTTAGCACTGCTGAGCTTGGCCCGGGGTCTTGAGTAGAGGATCTGCCCTGGAGCCACACAACATTGACAGCACTGTTCCTGACAAAATGTCAGGCTGTTGTTCCCCTCCAGCAGACCCAGAAAAGACCCAGATTTGAACCATGTACAAGAGTGCAGCAGCTACATCTAGGGGTGCTGCATGCAGTGTTGGTTATCCCTAGCAGAGTATCTCGGTTTCCTCCCTACATGTGCAGGCACTGCCATGCAGTAACTCAATCAGCTCTCCCCCTTTCTCAGAGAGGCAGAGTCACGCACCTTCTCCTGCTGTGTCTCTTCCAACTGCTTCTTTGTGTTTTCAGTTTCCCAGAGCAGAGAATTCTGAAATAGACAGAGTCATTCAGGGCTGACTCTTCCGAAGGGCCAGCTAACACACTACCACCCAGCATGCTTGGCTGTGCTTGCTCAAGCCACAAGCAGTGCAGAAGCCCAGGTCCTGGGAGGTGCTGTGGAGCAGGCCACAGTACAATGCCACCAAGAGGCAAGGGCAGATCTACCACTAAAGCACAGCCTGTTCCTTCATTGAAAAAATTTCTAAAGGAAGCCATGGGAAGTTTGTGGTCCAGGAGTGTTATGCTGTTTCTTTTGCTTTATTTGATTTGCAACAGTCTTCTTCCATACACCAGAATAAACTTGAAGCTGAGGCAATCCTCCTGCCTCTGCCTCTGGGATTACAGGTAGGAGCTATCTACCACACCTTACTTGTGCATTGGTTTTAAGCAGGTGTGAAGTGCTCTCTACTGACATTTGCTTTTTCATTGCTTTTGTTTGTGGAAAACTGGGTCTCACTGTGGAGACATGGCTGGTCTATAACTCAGTATGTAGAGTCCGGACTGCCTCAAACTTGAGATCCTCCCATATGACAGGTGTGAACTCCCAGGCATGTGAACACAACAGCACTGAAACAAATTACACGTGTCCACAACCTCACCACCAAGATGGTCTGTAAGACTTAGGCTGTACCATCCGTACCATGTGTGTGGACACATGGCCCAGGCAGCTCCATGGCAGTGATGAGCGCCATTCCCTGAATTCATTACTCGCTGAAAGCCTCATGTGTTTTCATCTGGCCCTTTGTGCAAACACTGGCCTGTGTCTATCCTGAGGTCAAAAATGACACACAAGCCAAGCAGGGTGGGGAAGGGGGAATGACAGGCAGCCAGCCATTAATGCAGGCAACTGAGATCAGCTTCCACCCTCACTGTCTGCAGTGGTCTTGCGACTCTGACACCACTCCTTCCTTCCAGCAGGCTCTCATCCTGGGAGCCTGTGCTAAGGCCTCTATGGACTGCAAAAGTGTGTGTGTGTGTGTGTGTGTGTGTGTGTGTGTGTGTGTGTGTGTCTCACACAGGCCATTTCATCAGTGTCAATGACAGCAGAAGAGTGTCTGTGGTTGTACCACATGGAAGTTGGTAGCCCATATTCACCCCAGGATAGTATTGTAGGGCAGTGTTGTCTGAGTCCAGGAAGGCTTCTTGGTCTTCTAGCCTATCAGGTGTCCAGTCAAGATATATCTAAGACTTGACTGATCTCCCTGAAACCTGTCATACTGGCCTGGGACCCCTCTGAGATACAGAACAGGGCCTGTTCTTGGTGGCTTGTGCCCTACTCAGGACAAGGGACTGAAACCCCACATTCAAGCCAGATCTCTGACCCAACTTCCCAAATCCCTCTCTTGCCACTCACGTGGTAGCAGGAGGAGGAACAGCAACACTGAGCTGCCTCAGAGCCTAGGGAGGTTGTGGGGTGGAAGGCTGTGTGTGCTGAATCATCGAGGAAGCAGATCCAGGCTCTCCAGCCCAGGCTGGCATGGAGGGATGAAGTTGAAACTGATGTCAGAGCTCTTGCACACCATGTCAGCTGGTGCTTTGCCAGCTATTTGTGACTGACAAGACTTTCTTTCCCCAATGTCTATGTTCTTGGCCACACAGTACAGAGAAACAGACAGACTTTCAGGACATGATGGTGTGGAGCCCCTCAGAGTAGGCAGCACAGACTCACACTCACTCACACTCAACCACACCAAGCCTGTTAGCAGAGCGTTCCATTTGGTTTTAGATTTTGAGCATTTTTGCTTGCAAAGTATCAGGTGTTAACAGAAAATTGGGAGCCTCCTCCAGAGGGCTGTGGATGCTCCATGGGCACAGGCCTCCTTGGCTCCTGACAGTTGTTTCCTGTCGGGTGCATTCTCTGGGATGTGGGAGGTGCCACCATCAACGTTCCACCCACGGGGAAGCTGCACAGTTCAGCTTGCTGGGCCTCATGCTGCCCACCTTGTAGCTTCAGACCCAAAGGGCAGGGGGACGTGGGTGCACCTGTGTCCACTGCCTAGTACCTGGGAGGGGCCCTAAAATCCTTCAGTGGGTGTGGGTGATGAGGATATGGATATGAGCTTCCTCTGCCTCTTCAACCTCTCACATCTGTCCTGTTTATCTACTCAGGTGAGTGCAGCTCTCAGCCCTGAAGTTGAAAGTTGACCTGTGGCCTCTTTTAGCACATTTAGGCACTTAGGTTTGTTACTTGGTGTTCCAACTCTGGACTCCCATGAGGACACAGTGTTCTAGCAGTGGTATGACGACAGATCAGGGGTAGCTATCCAGAACACCTTGTTCAGCTTTTGATTTAGAAATTACTCTCCCCTTCATTTGAACCCAGATCTAAGCTTTCAATTATACCGGGGAAAGTTCCAGGGCCAGTGTGCTGGTGAACTGACCTCGTGATTCTCTTCTATTCCCTAGGAGCACTGCAAAATGTGCCTGAAAGCTGGGACTCAAGAGTTCCTGCTAGTTCCCATTTTTTTAGCAGAAACAGTACCTCTGGTGCACACCTCCTCTCAGACTGTCCCTGGTTTCCCAGGTCTACAAGTAGGGTCTTCACCAGAAAGTATTTGGGTGATGGGGAAAACTGGTAGTGTGACTCTTAGTCCTGGAGTTTCTGAGTCTGATGCCTTCCTTACGTTTTCTGGGCCAGGCAGAGAGAAAAGATGAATGAGGAACAAAATAAGCCCCTCTTGGACACCGTGGACAAGCCCTTCTCAGAGTCCAAGGAGAAGCTGCAGCTCCACCTGAAGGAGAGGACGGCTGCACTGGAGGATGAGGTGGGCAGGTATGGGCTCCCTGTCAAGACAGTGCATGCAGCATAGTGTTCTGCAGACCCGTACCCGCTGTAGCTCCTGATTCTTCTCCTCCAGCAGTGCCTCCATCTGCCGCAGCCTCTCCTCCATGTTGCCCTGGCTGTCCTCATCCTGTGAGCAAAGATGACAGCAGCTGAGCTCCTGTGCACAGTGCACTCACTGCTGCTACAACTACTGAGGAGGCATCAGGCACCATGTGCTGGGTGAACTGCCTCGCCTCCTCTTTGGCTCCAGGTGGACAAGGTGATGCAACTAACCCTCTGGTAATCTGAGACATGGTGCAGTGAGCACTGGTGACTGCCTGCCTCTCTGTGTCATCTGCCCGGGCCTGACCTCAGCAGATCTGGCCTATCCCAGCCACAGAGTAGAAATCACTGCAGGCAGCAAGGGAAGCAGCAAGCATCCAGCACAAGGCAGGAGCAAGCATAAGGTCTACCTTCCTCAGCTGGGAAGAGAGGGCCAACAGTTTATCCTCCTTAACAATAGAGCTCCAAGAGACAAAGGGTCAAACTACAAAGCCAACAAGGACAGGAAGGACAGTAGAGAGAAAAGAAACAGAGACTTAGGAGTGGAGCAGGGAGGGCAGGAGCAAGGGTCTGTACCTCCAGTGGGAACACACAGGCTGGGCCCAGGTTTCTCTCACCAAGGGGATGATGTGTCCAGTATCTTCCAAGCAGCCAGGCTCAAGCTGGGGAATGGGACTCCTAGGGGGGTGGAGGACATGACCTCCAGGCATGCTGGGCCTGGTTGACAGTCTGAGTTCTCACCCAGGGACCTGGCTGCCTTGCTGCTGGCCCTCCCTAGCCAGGCATCTGTCCATCACCTGCTTCTCTGTGGGTTGGGAAGTCCAGGAGGGCAGGGATTGCTATGGGTGGCCAAGCCCTGGGGCAGGGACTGCTTGTGCACTTGCCTCACCAGTGTTGGTAGGAAGACATCACTTACAAATCATTCTTTCTTCCAAGATTTGCTCTGCTGTGACCTCCGGTCCTAACTATGCTGCTGGCTGAGGCTGGAGCCTCATCAGAGCCAGGAGTGTGGGGACAGTCTGGGTAATCGAGTGAGACTCCACCTCAACAAGCTCATCAACATTTTTAAGTAACTTTCAAAGAATGAAATGACTTAAAAGTGTATTACAAGTTTACTTTGCTTTTTTCTTTTTTTTTTAAACATTTTTTATTGATGCTTTGTGCATTTCATACATCATTTTCCAATTCAGTTCAGGCATATCTCCCCTTCCCTTCCCCCCCACCCCCACCCCAACCGAGATCATGCATTCTGCCATGACTGTCCTGCATATCTCTCTCAGTTTTTTTTTTCCGCTTTATAGCTATAAGTGATAATCCATGGGTACAAGCATCCTTCATGTAAAACCAATTTGCAGGCTATTGTGCCCAAACCCCCACAGCCCCACCTTCCAGCGGGGAGTGAGGGGTTGTATGTTCAATCAGGTTAATCAAATGAGGGTCCAGACTACATTGCTGTAGTTTCACCATTCACCCCAATCGCAGCCCTTACATTCTACCACGCCCCCTCTTCTGCAGATTATTCCGTGGGCTTAGAAAAGGGGCACAGGTGGATGAGAAGCAGAACAGTCCACTCTCTCTGGAGCTGTTGTCTTGGATTCTGGTCAATTCTGGCTGTTTCCTTTCATGGGCTGACAGTCTGTCCAGGATTAACCTTTCAATCCTACAAATGAAGCACAAGCAATTAGATATATAGGTACTTAAACAGCATTAATAGTTATGGTAGGTTACTTTGGTATAGACACATATGTTTAGATGATATGTTGATCCATGAACTACATTTTTTCCTGTTAAATATGACAGGGTCTTACTGTGGCTTATGACATCCCCTAACCTGTAGAGGATGTAAGCTTGTGGCATCAGCCATGGGTCATTCCTCCAAGGAGAGAGCCAATAGCCAATTAGATTTGGGATATACAGGCATATGGCTGCCTCTGCTGCACAGTATTTCCAGGCAGGTGAGGTGTAGCTGGTGCTGACGGTGGAGTCTTGCTTGACTCAAGGAGACCCGTATTTGCTTTATTGGTTTAGTGGCCCTTGGTAACACTCTCTGGTGTTCCTGAGGCCATCTGTACACTTGCATGTGTGGTCTCAATGCATCTTTCCCATGTTAACGTCAGGTCTTCAGCAGCAGGGCCTTATTGCCTCTCTTCTTGCAGCATATTTAATTGACGTGAGTTCAACATGTGCCCAGTTTTGCCTAGACACTGTCTACAGGATACATGGTGTTTTAGGACTTAGTAAAAGTAAATATGTGTATATTAAACAACATTGGTTTACAGACTCAGATAAAAACGGTAATGCATCCGAGTTAATGGAGATATAAATCACTGTTGTCCACATTTGTTTTACATAAAATTTGTAGAGCAATAACTCTGGGATTGGCACATACAAATGTTCTCTATAGTTTCTCTGTTGTACAGTATCACCTTGTAGCATTCTCTTTAAGATGATTTAACATAAAAATTAAGTTTGATCCCCAAGTTAATCATATATACTCACCCAAAACAACATGGGTAAATTTGATGAAATCTGAGCCTAGATTCCACCCTATAGTTATGTATAATACAACTGTCTTCTGGAGACTCATGGGTTAAATAAAAAGGGGGGGTACAGATAGACATGAAACCTTCTCGTCAAAAACCTTGCAATTCAAATCTTAAAACTAACTATGGGAAAAGATTTGTGTGTTCCAACAGGACAAAATGTCACCACCTTAACAGCTGAGAAAGAAAAGATACACCTTTGCATTGAGGGGGATGTACCAGAAAGTGCCAACTGAAAGGTTGACCCGTCTGAACATCGAAAGGAAGAAAAGCCTCAGATTGCCATAAACATCGAACCCCTCTGTGGACCCTACATGTAACAACTATTTATAATGAGTCCTAATGAAACTTACCTTCTAGGTGCCACAAAGGTTTTGATATGAGAGACTTTCTTGCCTCCCCCCCCCCAGAACAAGGAGAAATATGATGATGATGAGGTCGCTCTCCAACTGTAAATTGGAGACAACTATTATAGAGGTAATCTCTTATAATACTGGTAAAACTGCCTTCATTAATTGACTAATAGACATAGAACTGTGAAAAGGTTTATTCTCCGTTCAGAACCAAATTTAATACTAAAGTCCTTAAACTATGTGCTTAAGCAAAATATATCAATACAGGAGCTCTGACATCAGTAATGGATTATTCCACCAGGGAGATGTTGGCCAGGGGATCTAAGGCCCCACAAAAGGTAAAGGCTCCTTGCCTCTAAACTGGGATACTTTGCTTTTTTCTGAGAAGCACTATAGGCCTTTTGCAGCCTCACAACCATGCCTAGAGGTGGTGAGAGAGACAACCCAAGCTGAGCTTCAGAGACTCAGAGCTTGACAGTGGACAGCAGTGGGCAGTTCTTATCTTCTGTCTGGAATGACAGCAGGGCAGAAGATACAGCCATCAGACTTCTGTTAAGGTTGCAAGGCAGCTAAATGGAGCCAGCCTTTCCTCTCCCCCTTGCTGGATGCCTCTGAAAAAGCACCTGTTTCTTCCAATATGTTCACAGATTTCCTCTCCTTTCTTTGTTTGTTTGTTTTTAAAAACAGTAAGTTTCCTCCTGTTCATAAGGAAATGTGCAATTGGGGATGCTCATTCTAATGAGGGTTAAGAGGGCCTGCCCCTTGTACTTGAAGGTGTAACTGCCCAAATGGACTGGCCTAAAGAGCATGCTAAATGGCTTTTTTGAGAGGGCTTCATGTAGCCCCAGGTGCTTACTACTTAGTATGTAGACCAGGGTAGCCTCAATCACACAGACATCTGCCTGCCTCTGTCTCCCCAGTACTGGGAAGAAAGCTCGAGCTGCCACACCTGGCACACAAGCTGCTTTTGAAATGTGAGGTGATTCTTTTTCAAACACCAACTAAAAGCTCACAATGGAAAATCTGTGGGAAGACATGGAAGAGCACCTAGAACTCCTGTGTGACACGACGCTGTTGGTTCACATCTGGTCTCCTGCACTGCTCCTTGTGCAGTTGTAACACACAGACATCAGGCCTTAAGCCCTGCCAACCTTTTCTTACTGACACAGGTTACTCAGTACTACCCCACAGTATCAGTTTTAAGGCCGCCTAATAGTTTGTTTGGGGGTGATCAAACAATGCACCTTAAAAAGACTTTCCAGAAGCCTACCTAGGTTTTTCTGATAAACTCTCAAAGTCCTGAGAACACACACTCAGGAGTAACACGAGACCAGGCTAGCCCTCAGGGCACCCTATTTGAGTCCTTCCATACTTCCCATCGCTCCCGGCTAACACGCAGTCCGAAGCTGTCCTGACACTCTCAGCTTATTTAGTGAGACTCTTAACGGGGCTGGGAAGATGGCTGGGTGGGTAAAGCATGTGTTGTGCAAGCAGAGGATCTGGCTGGAACCCAACACCTGTATAAAAAGCTGGGTGCAGCAGGCCATGCTTGTAAACTGAGCACTGGGAGATGGAGACAGTAAATCCTCGGGGCTCACTGGTCATCCACTCAAGGCAAGCACTGAGCTCCAGGTTCATAAGAGATTGTGTATCTAAAACTATGGCAATGTACACCTTTCATCCCAGCACTCAGGATTCAGAGGCAGGCAGATCTCTCTGAGTTCAAGGCCAGCCTGTTCTACATAGCAAGTTCCAGGACAGCTGAGGCTACATAAAGACCAAAAAAAAAAAAAAATATCACAGTAATGGTGGATAGAACTGGGCATGCTGGCAAATCTCTGTGAGGATAAGGGCACCTTGGTCTACTTAGTGAGAATTTAAAAAGAGTTAAAGCCTAAAAGAGGCTCAGAAATTCCAGTACCTGCAGATGCATGGACTCTTTATCTGTGATCTCGTATTCAAGTTTATCATTGAGGTTATGCACAGAGGTGGCTTCACGCTGTGTGGTGAGGTAGTGTTTTTCCAGGGTAGTGACTCTCTCCTCCATGTCCTCCTTCTGAGCCATGGCCTGCATGACAGTCCAGAGGAAGACGGGTGTCTCCACAGGACACACAGAACTGTCAGGAGAGAAAAAAATGAACCAAATCCTACATAGCACTCTTAAATGTAAAATTACTTGTCCTCCAAACTGAACTGTTAGCATTTTTTCTAACTGGATGGAAGTGTGCCTACCTCCAATATCCTAAATATTAAACCCAGGATCAGCAGACTCACCAGCTCAACCCACTCACTTTGCTAAGTTTGTTCTAGTCTATACAACATGAAAATCCATGTGCAACCAAGCATCCCCATACTATAAGAAATCAAGGTAAAGGCCATTGCATTGAGCGTATAGCCTTTGTCTGCCCCAAGCTACAAACAGTTCACCAGGCACTGGCAGCCTCAGCAGGAGAGTAAGACACAAGCCTTGCTTTCTCAGTTCGCTCACGCTGTAAGCAGAGGTCAGCAGTAGCCTACCAGGGTATCACCACCTAAAGTCTGCAGCAAAGAAAAACCAGCGCTATGGACCGGCAGGTGTTGAGGCCAAGCCCAGGCCTCTGTGCTTCTGCTGTAGCTATCTGGCTTCCATTCCCAAATGCACTGCTATTATTTTATGTGTAGGAGGCTTTGTCTGCACATATATAATTTCATTAACCACAGACCTAGTACCCACGGAAGCCAGAAGAGTATGGTGGATCCCCTGGATCTAGAGCTGTTAGGTGCCACCTGGGTGCAAGGAACCAAATCTGGGTCCTCTGGAAGAGCGTTTCGTTCTCTTAACCCCTGAACCAGCTCTCCAGCCCCCCCCCCCAAGTATTAACTTTGAGAAGGGAAGATGAGTGTGATTTTATATAAGAATTCAGACCAAAGGAAAACAATTGCATGTGTTGTAGAACCTACAAGACTGCATTATTCACACAGAAATTATTTATGTGGCAGAGAATAGTGAAATTCTTTTCTTTTTTTTTTTGGCTTTTTGAGACAGGGTCTTACTGTATCCTGGAACTCAGTATGTAAACCAGGCTGGCCTTAAAGTCACAAAGCTCCTCCTGCCTCTGCCTCTGCCTCTGCCTCTGTCTCTGCCTCCCAAGTGCTGGGATTTAAGTCATGTGCCACCATTCCAGGCAAACTGTTTAAATTTTTGTACAGCCTCAATTAATTCTTAATAAAAAAAATGATGACTCCAACTGTCACTCAGAAAAAAACGAGAGGTAATTAAGACAGGTTTAGAGTGAAGGAGTGTTCAGAGAAAGCATGCAGCTGTCAGTGTTTTTCTAATGATGACTAAACAGGGTCTCAAGAGAAATGGTTATTTGCTTGAAAATACTGACAACCTAGTGTGGCACCATACCCACAAACACACACACACACACACACACACACACACACACACACACGCACTCAAAAACACTGTGTGTGCCTGATCTCAACACTTCCCACACCTATAAAGGTGAGAGAATGCCTGAAACCTTCTGTGAGGGTGGGAGAAGGCTGACACCTTCCAACTCAGGGTACCCCTCCTCTCGAGACTGTACCCTGGACACCAGTGTCTCCTGCAAGGTGGATGCATCAGGAAGAAATCAACTCAAGGAGACAGTACTACATGCACAGCCATGGAGGTGTGAGGCTCACACATGAGGGCAGTGCAGGAGGAAGGGTGCAGACTTAGCTGGAGCTCACTAAAGAACAAGGGCAGGAAGCCAAGATCAGATCAGCAGAACTAAGGACATCCATTCCTGCCACTTACTTCTCTGATGTCTCCTTGCAAATTCGTGGCAATCTCATCAGACTTGATGAGGTCCTTGCTGGCTGTGTCTAGATCCTCCTCCAGCTCTTCCACGTGACTGGACAGGGTGGCCAGACGTTCCTCCACCTCATTACCCTCTTCCTTAAGAATCATCGCTAGGAGAGAAAAATTGAATTCCATGGTAAAATCTCACATACCTCATGTGAGATCAGTAAAGGCCACGCTGGGCAGTGCAGAACACCAGAGAACCCCTTGTCCTCTAAGGGAGGGCAGACAAGTAGAAGAGGCTGAAGGTTGAAACTGAAACCCTTTAGCCATAGCAGACCCCAACTAGAAAAGTCACTTCAACCCGACATCCTGAGTTTGACAAGATCACCTCCTCCTGGGTGAAGGTCACCTCCTCTAATGAGCTGCACCTCTCCACTGTAACTCGTAACAGCTCTTGAACCTGCAGGAAAGGTTTCTATGTACATTTCTACTCACAGCCAACCTCACAGGGTCTCCCTGGAGCCCTAGCTGACCTGGAGCATGCTGAATAGATCAGGCTGGCCTGGATCTCACAGAAATCCACCTGCCTCAGTCTTTCAAGTGCCTGCATTCACTGTGTGCCCTGCCACACCCAGTGGCTTGAGTTTTAAATGAATTGATTCATTTTGAATGGCTGAGTCCTTTGCCTATGTGTATGCTAAGTGCACCTGTGCCTTCAATGCCTGCAGAGATCAGAAGACAGCATGGGATCCCATGGAACTGGAGTTATAGACAGCTATCAGCCACCATGTGTGTGCTAGGAACAGAACCTGGGTCCTCTGCAAGAATGGCTAGTGCTCTTAACTGCTGAGCCACTTCTCCAGCCCCTATTTGAAACAGGGTCCTGATTTACAGTCTAGGCTGGCTTTGAACTTGGGCTCCTCCTGCTCTGGTCTCCTTAGTGTAATATTCAATTTTGGCCCTAAGTCAATTAGACCATTCAATTATTTATTTGTTTGGTAGGGAAGAAGAAGTTGAGACAGAATATTACTATACAGCCCTAGCTGGTCTAGTACCATCTGTACAGCTAAGGCTGGTCTTGAACTTCAGAAATCCCGTATCTCAGCCACCTAAGTGCTAGCTTTCAGAATCACACTGAGTTTAAACTCTATGTGTAAGAAGGTTTTTTTCTGTGTGTATGTGGTACATGGATGTAGTGCCTACAGAAGTCAAAAGAGAGGGTTGGATCCTCTGGGACTGGAGTTAGGGACAGTTGTTAGCCACCATGTGGGTACTGGGACTTGAACCCTGATTCTGTGAAGAAACAGCCAGTACCTTAACTGCTGAGCCATCTCTCCAGTCCCTTTTGATCAAATTCTTGAAATCAATAAAAAAACTGTACTGCTTTGAAGACAACTATGACAAGGAATTTCATTAACCATGTAAAACAGTATCGTCCCACTCAGAACTCTTCCCACAAGAATTGAAGAAGCTTTAAAATCCAGTGAACACAGCAGACATGAAGCCAAGGAACCCGGTCAGACTGTCAGTGTGGCTGCTGGTACCTTCTCATCCAAGGTCTTGTGGTGTTCAAACAAGAACGTCAAGGCTTTCAGCACCATCGCCTCGATGGACAGGCCTGGAGGAAGCTGGGCCTGCCTCTTCATTACCATCATCTGCAGGGAGCGCTCATGTCTGGAGAACAAGCACTCCAGGTGCTACAGCAGCAGCTACAATGCCCAGGACATACATAAGCCCTGTCTTCACAGCTGAGCACCCAACACTGGACCCTGTCTTCACAGTTGAATGCCCAACACATGGCCCTGTCTTCACAGCTGAGCACCCAACACTGGACCCTGTCCTCAGAGCTGAGCACCCAACACCCAACCCTGTCCTCACAGCTGAATGCCCAACACCCAGCACCATCCACACAGGTGAGCACCCAACACCTGACCCTGTCATCTGAGGTGGACACCTACACTCCACACATTTCAACAGAGAGCCAGAGAAGCTTCCTCATCTGAACTGAAGAACTCAGCTCCAGGGTGACGAACTCGCTGGATGATGGCTAGCATTCTACTCCATGGGAAAGGCAAAGGTAGAGACCATCCTGCCAGGCTTGGACTAACACGGGTATTATTTCTTTCTGCTTTCAGCTCTGCAATCTCCTCTTCTCTCTCCAGAAGCTGCTCCCTGCACACATTGAATTCTTTCCTGAGAGTGGCAAACTCCTAGGGCAGCAAAGGTCAGGAGAGTGAATAATCAGCACAGGGAGACAGCAGAGGGATGCCAGAGCATGCAGAGGGGTGTCCCTCCATCCTTGAGAGAAGGATACCTGCTGTCACCAGAGAGCAAAGACACAAGATGCAAAGGCCAACACCACCCTTGCCTCCTAACTCTGCACTCTGGACTCCTCTTGGTGTCCTAGCATGAGGTTAAGAAGGCTCACAGAGCTGAAGGCCCTGGAGCCTTCTGAGGGATGGGCAGAGTCTCTGTACCTTCTCAACCTCTCTCAGAAGCCAGGTTTGTTTCCCCTTGCCTTGATGCCTGGCCTGTCAGCAGAGAGTCCAGCTCATGGACTGCAGTCAGTCCCATTTATTTCAATGGCAGGCGGTGGAGAAAGCACTGCACACAGACACCATGGGCTAAGGTATGCATCCCAGTATGGGGTGAGGGTTTATGCAAATGAAATGGATTAAGTAGACAGTGTCACCTTACCTCTCAGGGGAAAATCCCAGATTTTTAAGTCACCACATCCCAATTAGTGGGTATTGCCAGTGAGGTCCCATGACTCTCACTTGTGCCTCTGGGGGGGGGGGGTTGGCTGCAAATGCTAGCCCATGCACATCTAAATACAGATTGTATTTGCCTCTATCCCCCCCACACACTTTATTAGCTTCTACAAGCTCAGGTGGTATTATAGAAATAGTGGTCAACTATATTAATCTGTTCCAAATGGGCATGACTGCTCTGTAAAAATACTATTTTATGCCCAAATATAAACTTAATATAAAGAAAACCAATGAGTAAATACAAGCAACATTTACACAAACGAAATTGCCAACATCAGTGTCCAATTTTCCACAGATCAGGGATGTCTTTGTGCCCCACAGTCCCAAGTCTGCCTGGAAAGATCTGCACATATAATTATGTTGACTAATCAAAGACTAGACCATATTTGCTGTGATCTCATGGTTTACCCCCATCTCCTCAGCCCTTACACTCTGATGTTCCTCCTCTTCCACAAACGGTCCCTATGCTTTGGGGAAAGGGCTAAGGGAGGGTGAGAATTTTTTATTTACAGGGACACATTGGACACTCAGGTCTGTTCAAGCTTTGGTTTTCATGGGTTGCCAGCTAATCAGGGCTAACTATTATAATTCTATGAAATAAAACACAGATAGCAAAAAGCAAAGGCACTTGAACAACATTGATTATCATGAAAAGTCCCGTTATGGACAGAAGCATAAATGTTTAGATTGTATCATAATCTAAGAACTGTAGTTTTTGCACCAACAGATGGTAACACATTTTCATTGTGTCCTATGACATCTCTCAGCCACTGGAGGGTACAAGCTTATGGTATCATAAAAGTGCTAGTCCCCCAGGAGTGGGCTTTATTTGATCAATTAAATTTCTAAGGTGCCCAGATCAACACTCACTGTGTTCTTCATAGCCAGGTAATGTGTAGCTGAGGAGTCTTGTTTGACTCAGGAGACCACTTTTTTTCGGTGGTCTATATAATAATTTCTGGCATCCGGAAGGCCAGATGTTCATCTGCAAGGCAAGAGCTCTAAACATCCTTTTCATGCTAACACAATGTCTTCAATAGTAGGGACTTACCACATAATTTTTCTTGTATGAACCCCAACATTGGAGGCAATTAGCCTTTGTTGTGAAGGTGTTTTACGGCCCTATTGAAAACAGTTCCTTCTTAAAAGTAGTCCACAACTGGTACCTTAATCTTATATCCCTCCATATGTCTCACTTGACCATAAAGCAAAATTTAAAAGTGGGACAATTATCCAAAGAGATAGTCACAAATGTCCATGCCAAAAATACCGTTTAGATGTATAGACCAATTAACTCCCCTACTGGCATCAAAAGTTCACCTTTACTAAAATGTTTTATTTAACCAGTAAGCTTTTGAAGACTTTACAAGTTTACCTGACCTCGGAACCCCTCCTTACTGAATTTGGTGAACATTTGAGTTCCATTACATTTATTTACATGGCTGGGCATGTAGAACCCAGGTGTGCCCAACCTGGACCACATTCATTCATTTCCATACTTGTGATGGCTTTATTCATTCCATAATGGTGAAGCTGAATAAACTTAATTAAGAACTTCATGTTCAGAAAAGCACAAAACATTGAGATACTTGATCCTTTCAGGAAGGATTATAAGATCCTTGTTTGAACAGAAGGAAAGTAAATACCCACCATGCTAAGAGAATCCATCATATTCACATATAAATATGACTGTGCCAGATGCCATATTTGTTTGAGAGCCTTTGTGGTAGACCCATGTCATCATCTGGATAATTACTGAGATTCAACACATCACCTAACTGCATGCCTGGTAAAGAACTATTTATTCACTGAATTTCTAGAAATAGGAAGACTACAGCCAATGTGAGAATTAGGTTAAAAACAGAACCTCCATCTAATCCAGCAATACCACTCCTGGGCACATTCACAAGGGACTATTTACACCAGTACAGAGACTCCTGCTCATCCATGTTCAGTTATACTCTATTTATAATAGCCAGGAAACAGAAACAGCCAGAAGGTCTATCAACTGATGCATGGATAATGGATGCTTGGTATATTTAGGCAACAGACTATTATTTATCTGTTAAGAAAAGTAAAATTTACAGGAAAATAGATTTGCCTAGAAAGTATTATATAAAACAAGGTAAAGACTCAGAAAGGTAAAAATTTAGTTTTCTTTCACATATCTGGACACTAGCTTCTAATGTTTATATTTATGTGTTAGTGTGCATATAGGCATTAAAACTATAGAGGAGATCATGGGCAGGGGAAGAGATATTGAGAAAGAAGGAGGTGAGCAGTAGGACACATGAGACTGAAGAGCATAAAGAAGTTTATGGGAGGCACGAATGGTACATGGTGAGGGGGTCAAGGGCCTACAGGGATGTTGGAGGAGAACACAAAGATTGTTTGAAAATGCCATCATAAAATGAACACTGGGCATGCCAATTATTTTTTTAACTAGAGGCTGGAGAGGCAGTCAGATGGGCTTTGTGTTCTTCCAGAGAATCAGGATTCACGTCCCTGATTCTGACCTGTGTTCAGGAAGTCACAATCTCCTTGCTGTGTGATATTATTTCTTGGTAGATGTGAACATTTGCTTACCTCACATAGGGAACCAGTAACAGAAAAAAAATAAGGACACCACCAAAATCCAACTTTTTGTCTTTCCAAAGTGATTTGAATGAGGTCACTTACAAGAGTGTGGGTGAATGGTTAATTATAGGAGCATAAATTACTCTAAAACAGCCACCCAAAAGGCCACTCTAGCATGGGTGAGGAGTAACAAAGACTGAAAACCTGGAATTCACCATAAAAACTTCTCATAGCGTAATGTGTTGGGGAATGTCTCCTTCTGGAGGTTCTGCTGGTGTGAGTTTAATCTGGGAAGCTCAGCTGGTCTGAGAGTCTTTAGGCAGCTCAGTTTTTGTCTGAGACTCTCAGCTGTCTTTACTATTAATATCAGCATGGGGAGGGAGAACTTCAGTATATCTTGTTAGAAGCATTTGAGCTATTTACCTCCAGAACTTAATGAGCTTCTCACTCTCTTTTATAAAACCCTGAGTCTTAAAGAGGTTCCCTCAGAAACGGGAAAATTTATGTCTGAAAAAATGCATGTATGATGCAACGAATCTGTAACTCTAGATCCAGAATATCTGATGCCTTCTTCTGGCCTCTTCAGGCACCTTCCAACACATGGCATACATAAAAACTCCCAGACATACATGTAAGTTTAAAATAATCATTAATTTTTTTTTTATTTAGGGGCTGGAGAGATGGCTCAGCATTTAAGAGCTCTGGCTGCTCTTGTAAAGGAACAGGGTTCAATTCCCAGTACTTGAGTGATAGTTAACAACCATCCCTTAACTCCAGTTTCAGAGGACTTAACACCCTCTTCTGTCCTCTGCAGATATTCCATGACATGTGTACTTACATACATGCATGAATATATTTACTTGCATAACATAAAAATAATAAATATAATTATTTTTAAATTTAAAAGGATTTCTGTCTTTCAGGACAGTGCTGTTTTATCTGAAATACTGTTTCCTACTATTATTTTAGTCATCCTGTGTCCATCTGCATAAAGACAGACTGTCAGCTCTTGAATCATTCAGAACATGAACAAATGATGGAAGAAGTTGTACTATGTGGCAAATTAGAACCAAAGGGCTGCATGCTAGCAACTCCTCTCTGTCTCTCATTAAGTCTCAAATGATGAGGGAGGGGCTGGAGAGATGTCCGAGAGGTTAAGAGCACCGACTGCTCTTGCAGAAGACTCGGGTTTGACCCCAGCACCCACAGCGTAGCTGAGAACTGTCTTTAACTCCAGTTCCAGGTGAATCCGACGCCCTCTTCTGCCCTCCATGGCACTGCATGACATGGGTGCACAAACCTACATGCAGACAGTACATTCATACATATAAAAAATAAATACATTTTAAAAATGATGAGGGAAACATAATGATTCCAAACCATCTCACAGAGACCACCAGGGGATAGAGAATTTTCGTGGTGGAGAAATGTCGTCACCCACTAAACCTGCACACTGTCTCTGCAGTATAAGCCATGCATATTCAAACACAGTGACTTTCTTTTGCAATAGCTGTTGCCTCACTATGTAAAATCCTCCCATAAATTTCCAAATTGCTTTTCTCTTTAAATCTTTGCATGTGTGTGTGTATGGTGTTTATGTGACTATGTATATGCATGGCTATGGGTATGTGTTCATGGATATGAGGAATGAATGTAGACACGTATGTGACACAGGGAAAGTCAGTGGACAACCAAGGATGCTGGTCTTCACCTTCTACCTCATTTGAAACAAGATCTCTCATTGCAAATGCCTATGCCAGACTAGCTGTCTGAGATCTTCCAAAGTTTCTCACCACATGAATGCTGGATCTCTCTCTCTCTCTCTCTCTCTCTCTCTCTCTCTCTCTCTCTCTTTCTAAATTTTGGCTGAAGGGTGTGTGTTTACAACACTGACACAACTTTCTAGATTCAAGCTTCCTCATTTCTGTTTGTTTTAGCGAGGGACTTTTTACAGTTACTGTAACAAACAGCCTGCTTTTTATAATATTTGCTGTTAGCCAAGCAATATGTAATTTACTTATGCTACAGTCCAGGTACACAAGGTATAAAATTGTCAGAACTTCTCTCTTCAAGGTCCAGATTTTAATACTAAAGTTTTCTGGAGTAACTTGCAGTCTAAATACAACCTTCTCCCCAAACCTTCTCAGTGTCTTTCTTCATCTTTCCTGCAACATAGATGATCAAGCTAAAATGCCCAGTTTTACATGGTTCTTGCGGCTCTGAGCCCAGCCTTTCACATTTGCAGTGCAGGCCCTTTACCCACTTAACTTTTTTCTTTCTTTTTCTTTCTTTCTTTCTTTCTTTCTTTCTTTCTTTCTTTCTTTCTTTCTTTCTTTCTTTTCCTTTCTCATGATACATTAGACTTTTTTCTTATGTAACCCATCTTCCAAAGGTTTCTGAAAAATGCCACCTTATTTATGAATCTTTCTCAGAAAAGTCTACTGCAATGGGTAGTGAATTACAGAGTATATCTCTGAACAGTCCAGATTTCAGAGAAACAGAGATATACTCTGTAATTCATTATCCATACATTGTAGTAAAATTTTCTGTATATCTCTCAAGGCATTCTGAAAATCTACTGAAATTAGTAGTCAATATGTGTCTCACTGAGTAGACCATAACTCAAGTCAGTGTTTGTAGGTATGAGACTTTGTCCTGCTTGAGGTAAGGAAATGGAGACTTTGTCCCAGAGCTTCTGTGACTTACCTGATATCTCTGTCGGCATTTAAGTTGCCTCTGCAAGTTATCTGTAGCTCCATGACATAGGGATAATGCAGTATTTCCTGCCCCATCTATTTCTGCAAAGTTCCAGGCCCTGATGGTCTCATCCTTTGAGATATTGAGCAAAATGTCACACCTCTAGTTTACTACTCACACAAACAGGAGCTCTGCTGCCCCTGGTAGGACCCAAGATGGCTCATCCTACCCTTTCTTGCCCAGAGCATAGTAGCTTTAGTATATAAACACATTGCTGGCATGAAAAAAACTGACTCCTTTTTCTCCCAGCTTCTTTGAGTCCGTTTTCCATTTCCCTTCCAGTGACTTCTCATGGTTCCCTCCCACACCTTGCCAGAGCTCAGTCTGGAACTGTAAGCCTGCTGGCCAGGGAAAATTCCAAGGCCTATAGCCTTTTAAAGCTGTGAGCCTGGTCCAAGGAGGAAGATCTCATGAATTACAGCCAAGTGGGTTTAAAGGAAAACAAGAAGTGATATAAAGTTGAGCCCCATGTCTTGGCACCAGATGTCGCTCGACATCTGGTGCCAACACGTGGGGCTCAACTTTCTCAGGAAACAGAAGCAGAAAAAGGAAAAAGGTATTTCTCGGCCTGTCACTCTCAGCTCTTTTTCCCCCCACCAGAGGGGGAAAGCTCAGAGGATACACCATTAGGGAAATAATCCCACCCCCTGAAAATAAGGTTCAGGGAAGCAGCTAGGCTATTGGCCTATCTCTGTGAAAATTTCTCTTTCACATGAGATTAGTGTTTTTCATCTGTCTTTCAGCGTTTCACCTCTATACGACCAGGCTGTTGGCCCATCTCCATGGAAAATATATTTTTCACGTTGGATAAGTCTTTGATCTGTCTTTTCTCTAACCACTAGAATTTCCTGCCTTTCTTCACCATGGGAAACAAATAGGCATGCCATAAAGACCCATGGGCTAAGAAAATAAAGACACTCCTCAAGAGTTGAGTTAAAATTTCCACGTGGGAAGCTGGAAATTTTAAGCCTCCTTTTGGAGTAAGACTCTTAATATCACCCATTGGATGTCCCCTGCAGACTTATGGATTTCAGAATCTTGGAAACGTGTGGCACAGGAGGCTAGGCAGTGAGAAAATGCTCTGGCATTTCTCAAGTTATTGCCACTCTTAGCCACAGTGAGACCATGTCTAAGCCCTTTCCATCAGGCCACACAAGGAAGGGAAACTAACAAAATTAAATCCAAGAATCCCTACTCCCAAACACCTGCTAAAACTCTCCTCGAGGACCCAAGTAAACTTCCCTCTGGAAGCCCCCCAGCTCCAGACCCAGTGGTAACAGAACAAGTTAATCAAAACATACAAGTGGCTACCCATAACCCTCCCTTCATTCCTGGCCATTTTCTCTTAAAGGGCCAGAAGCAACTTTCCCTTCAGCCACTTTTTTTCTCTGCAGCGGAAAAACTGTGTCAGATCAGAGACAACTAAGACCTTCATTTTCAGGTGTTTCCCATTAACATAGCTCAAACTCGGAGTCATCCTCTGAACTGGTACCCATAACAGGCAAGTGACTTAAAAGAACTCAAGCACCCAGTTTGGGAGGGCAGTGTTCAGGCAACGTGGACAAGGTCCATTCTCCAGAGCTTTTGTGCTTCTTTAAACACCCCCCCCCCAGGACTGGAGGGATATCTGTAGATCTTCACTTCCAGGTCCAATATTCTTACAATGGGAAACACTGTACAGAGATGAATGTATCCAGTAGATTAAAAGAAATCGAGGGCAACCCAATGTGGACTGGTGTTATGAACAGCTTTTGGGGGAAGGAAATTTTAGCACAGGCCCGCAGCAGGCTGGGTTGGCCCTAGGGTACTTTGACCAGGTCCACTTTTGCACCCTACATGCCTGGGATCAAATTACACCACCTACTGAATCTCAGGCATATTCCTCTTTATTATTTCCAAGGCAAAAACCTGAGGAACTACTGTCTGACTTTATCTTAAGAACTAAAAGCAGCCTTGAGAGAAATATTCCCAACTCTACAGCCAGGGAAATGCTCCTTAAGTGCATTGTGTGGGAAGGATGACTTCCAAATGCAAGCAAGTGTGCCAGGGCTTAAAAGATGTCCATTATGACACATGGATAGTAGTAATTCAAGACGTGGGCAGAGCCTCCCACAAAGCTAATTATCTAGCTCAAGCCTTTGTGGCTGCTCTCACAACAAATGAAAAAATATTTCAACTGTGAAGGCCGAGGACATTAGAAATGACAGTGCCCCGAAGCATCAGTCTCTCTCAGAGAGCCCTCTGAACACTCCATATGAGTTCTCTGCCCTGGGTGTAAAAAGGGATACCACTGGAGGAAAGATTGCCACTCAAATATGATAAAGATGGCAAAAAAATTGCCACCTTTAAACTTTTAAGTGGACGGCCCCTTGCCCAGGGGGAAAAAAAGGGGGAAAGAGATTCAGTATGTGCCACTGGGCAGCACCCATTTCAGAAGGCTCTCATCCTGCACTGACAATTAAAATTGGGGGGGGGTAAGCCCTATAAATGTCTGATAGATACAAGGGCAGACAAAAGCATTTTAAAACAAGAAATCACCCCCAACTGGCCCTTACTTCCAGGACCTAAACTACTAGGAATAGGCTGACCTTCACAGTCCTACTTCATTAAATATGTTTGCACCTGGGAGGACCCTGAAGGAAACACGGGTCAGATTTGCCCATTAATAGCCCCCACTAATATCAATCTACTAGGGCAAGTTCTTTTGGAGGCTTTGGATGTGGTTATCATCACTCCGAATGTGACAAACCACCTAAACAGGCCATTTAACTGGGAGAAAATGCCTCCATCATCTCAGCAAGAAGCACCCCCAATCCTATGCTCCCACTCGTCTGGACTGGAAGTCAGATGATCTGGTCTGGATTGAGCAGTGGCCCTTACCAGGAGAGAAGTTATGAGCTTTACAAGACTTAGTCAAAGAGCAATTTTCTTTGGGACATATCTGTCCATCTCACAGTCCCTGGAACATCCCTATGTTTGTCATAAAGGAGGCAAGAGCAGGTTGGCATCTCTTAAAAGACCTGTGAGCCATTAACAGAACTATGCATATATTGCGGTTTCTGCAAAGTATTCTCCCCCTTGCCTCTGCTATCCCAGCTAACACCCCTCTGCTAGCTTTAGATATCAATTCCTTTTAATGTTCTTCTTTACAATTCACCTCCATTCTGAAGATTGCAAGCGCTTTGCTTTCTCAATCCTTGTCATTAACAACTCAGGTCCAGCTACTCATTACTAGTGAACTGTCCTGCCACGAGGCAGTCACAATTCCTGTGTTCCCCAACTCCACCTCTACTTCTTAGGCACCCTTTATCTGTTTCTCCCATCTTAACAAAGGACAATGTTGACAGGAATTTCACACTTATGGTGCTTGAAGATTTTGGTCTTGCAGGTTTGAGAACATTCACAGCCCAAGGAGCCTGTTTTGAATCCAAAATAAACAGTTTGAAATTAACATACAGGATCACTGGAGTGACTGTTGGAGGGCTGGGTTGCAGGGAAAACTCTACTCTTACAATAATGCCAGGTACCTTGTGCTGGATATTTGCATCTCTGTCCAGCTTGTTCTAGTCTGTCAGCCCATTCTCAGTCAATCCCACATTCTGTTACAGGAATCCAAAATGGAAAGAAAGCTGATTCTACTGTAACATGGCCCCAGTACATTGAATATGCCAGGGATATCCTTAACTACACCAACCACCCTAATGTCTTCCAATGTTTTTTTGTTGTTGTTGTTGTTGCTGTTGTTGTTGCTTTTTTTTCTGTGCATCTCTCACTTGTCTCCTTCTAATGCCTCTCTACAGGAATCTGACCCCACAGAGACAGGGCTGGTATTTCACAGCATTTTCTTCTTTGACTGACTCATGATTCTTCCTATTTGTTTAGTGAGAGCTGCCACAGCCCCAGACTTCAGGTGCCTCTTAAGTCTTCCTCTTGACAGGACACTGTGTGTCAAATCTGTTTTTTCTCTGGTGTAAGGGTGCTGCCTCCCTCTGTGCAAATGCTACTGGATCTCGAATTTGCTTTCCTGTTATTATTACTCCCCAGCTTTTCCTTTATGAGATGAAGGGCGTCACTTGGATGCTGTGACTGGACCCAGACCATCAAAAGAGAGAGATATTTATCCCACTTCTGGTCAGCCTAAGCATCATTCTTGCCATCGCAGCAGCAGGAACTGCAGGTGGAGGCCTAGCAAACGTTTACATCATGGAAGCAGACTTCCAAAATAAGCTTGATGAGTCAATCGTGTCCACGACAAACAGCCTTGAATTGATCCAGATATAGATAACTTCTCTGGCCGAGGTGGTGATGCAGAACAGGCAAGCCCTGGACATACTGACTGAAGAAAATGGGGGAACCTGTGTGTTCCTGGGGGAGGAATGTTGCGTTTATGTTAATGAATCTGGTGTAATTAAACAAAATGTTAAAACCCTAAAGGAACTTAGGAAAGTACTCTGTGGAATGTACTCCCCACAAGTTTCTGTCCTGTGGTTTTCCAACCCCTGACTGCCTGGTTGCTTCCTTTGATGGGACCCATTTTTGCCCTAGGAGTTCTTCTGACTATCACACCCTGTTTTCTCTGGTTTATCAAAAACCGAATCAGTACACTCACTGAGGTTGCAGCCCATCCTGTTTTAGTCCAATATCAGAGCATCCCTGAAAATCTTCTGCAGGGCTGTGACATTACTGCTCCATTTTAATAAAAATATAGGAGGGGCTGTAGGAATGAGACATTGTCTGGCTTGATGTAAGGAACTGCAGACATTGACCCAGTGCTTCTGTGAGTTATATGATATCTCTGTGGGCATTAAAGTTGCCTCTGTGATTTATCTGTAGTTCCATGAGGTCAGGATAATGCAGTATTTCCTGTCTTGCCTATCTCTGCAAAGTTCCAGACCCCGATGGCCTAATCCTTAGAAATATTGAGCAAAATGTCACACCTCTATTTTACTGCTTACACAAACAGGAGCTCTGCTACCCTCAGTAGGAGTCAAGATGGCTCACCCTTCCCCTCCTCTCATTCACATCATTCTGCCCCCACTTCCTTACCCAGAGCACAGTAGCTTTAATATATAAGCACATTGCTGCCATGAATAAAACTTAGTCGTTTTTCTCCCAGCCTCTTTGAGACTGTTTTTCATTTCTCTTCAGGTGTTTTCTCATGGTTCCCTCCCACACCTTGGCAAAGCTCAGCCAGGAATTGTAAGCCTTCTGGTCAGGGACAATTCCAAGGCTTATAGTCTTGTACAGCTGTGGGCCTAGACCAAGGAAGATGGCTCTCTGGACATGCCTGTGGGGGCTTATCTTCATAATTTTAACAAATGTGTGACTTACCTGTTAAAAAGCTATATATCTAAGCATTTACCACTCTTTACTGATGTGATTAGCTGCTTGAAGTTCCTTCAATTCTCTACCACCATGCACAAGTTTCCTGATGACACAAGAGAGACTAGATTGGTCTGAATCAAAAGTAAGAAAGGGCAGGCTTTTTTCCTGGAACATACATCTCCAGATGAGTTCAGTGACTTCCAAGTAGTGGACCAGAGAAATTGTGACCTGGGCTGGGGCAAGGAAGTTTTATAGAACAGTGTTGTATTGTTGTATTGTTGGTGTTCCTCTCCCAGTTTCTGAAGTGATTCAATGTTGGTTTCCACCAAGCCAGATTCATTGACATAATAGCACACTTTTTCTCCCAGAAACAGGCAGGTTCAGCTGTGGGGGTTCCAGTGTGATGAAAGGGGAAGTGAGGTCATTGACTGACAGCTTCTGGGAATTTATACATCTGTGAGTCCCTTGGAACCCTGCAAGAAAGATTGGAAAGTCTTTTTTTTAATTTTGGTACAGAGAGCTCCAGGATAAGACCATGACAATAGGTCCTGGGGATGCATCAGTCATGAGTCCTGTTCCAGTTTGTCTTCCATTGCTGTGACAAAACACTCTGACCGACACCAACTTGGGGATGAAAGGGTTTATTCAGCTTACATCTTGCAGGTCACAGTTCATCACTTAGGGAGCCCAAGGCAGGAACTCAGGGCAGGAACATGGAGGCAGGAGCTGAAGCACAGACCATGGAGGAATACTGTTCACTGGCTTGCTCCCCTGACTCATGCCCAGCCTGTCTTCTTATTCTGTACACAACAACCTGCCCAGGGTGGCACTACTCATTGTGGGCCCTCCCACATTGCCTGACAATCAAGACAATACTCCACAGACATGGCCACAGGCCAATCCAATTGAGCCAATTCCCCATTTGAGGCTCCCTCAACCCAGGTGTGTCAAGTTGACACTAAAGCTATCCAGTACAATTTACCCCTTGTCAACTTGACACACAAAACACATCACTATTAAACCACCACCTTTCCAGTTCTTATCCCTAAAGTATGATGTTAACATTAATCACAACCTAAGACAGTACAAATTTAAAAGCCCCACACTCCTTAAAATTTCCAAACACTTAAAAGTTCACAGTCTATTAAAAGTCTCTTAACTGTGAGCTGCTGTAAAATCCAAAACAAGCACTGTCTTATTTCAAAGAGAAGAATCAGGCACACTCAAACAAAACCTAAGTCCAGCAAGTAGCTCAAGGCTGAACACCTTGGACTCACGATCTTCTAGGCTCCAAAGGGTTTCGGCAGCTCCCCTTCTCTGCTCTGCCTTCCACAGCACACACAGCTCATCTCACAGGCCCAGGCTGACTCCATTCCACACCTGCCGCTGCTCTTGATGGCCATCCCAAGTTACCAGCATCTCCAAAAAGCTGGTGTCGCCATTGAAACTGAGGTTCCACCTTTACCAATGGTCTCTTCTGACCTCTCCTGGTGCAAAGCCTCAGCTTCTCTCCATGATCCCTGCAATCCTGGGGTCTTCACTGCAACCGAGGTGCACTTCCACCAATGGTCTTTCCTGCCCTCTCACTGTGCCAAGCCTCGGCTTCTCTCTGTGACCCCCTCAAATTTCAACACCAGAACCATACAGGAGACTCTTACACGTTACCAAGTCCTACTACTGGCTCGAGATGGAGGCTCAGGCCCCTTCTGGATCATAGCTTCTGTGTGCTGACCCTCAAGATATTCTTCTCAGAAGATTTCACCACAGTGATGCTGGTCTCTTGTTACTTACAGCTGATTTTTCAGCCCCAGGTAACCAGCATCAATTTAGGCATTCAATGATCTTCCCAGCCAAAAGTTCCAAATGCCTCCACAATTCTTCCCCAAAACACAAAGGTCAGGTCTGTCACAGCAATACCCCACTCTTCTGGTACCAATTTCTGTTCTAGTTTGTGTTCCATTGCTGTGACAAAACACTCTGACACCAACTTGGGGAGGAAAGGGTTTATTCAGCTTACAACTCCTGGGTCACAGTTCATTACTTAGGGAGCCCAAGACAGGAACTCAGGGCAGGAACCTGGAGGCAGGAGCTGAAGCACAGACCATGGAGGAATGCTGTTCACTGGCTTGCTCCCCTGGCTCATGCCCAGCCTGCCTTCTTATTCAGTATACAACAACCTGTCCAGGATGGCACTACTCATTGTGGGACCTCCCACATTGCCTGACAATCAAGACAATACTCCACAGACATGGCCACAGGCCAAGCCAATGGAGCCAATTCCCCATTTGAGGCTCCCTCAATCCAGGTATGTCAAGTTGACACTAAAGCTATCCAGCACAAGTCCCAAGTATTTCTTACTAGGTAGTATAAAGAGAATATTAGATTTTACCTATTTCCTAGATGGTTTCCAGCAGAGCACAGCAGGTTTCTCACCTATCTTTCTGGTAACAGGGTGTAAATTATTTTATTTTTCTTAGGATTATACCTTTGTATTGGAGTGTTTAAAACCACACTGTTAGCTCAGATTAATTTATTTAATTTTGCTGTTAAGGTCAGTAGTGGATTAGGTTTTCAGCAGTCACCCAGGCTTCAGGAGAGCTCCCGGCTCCTTTCTTTTACCAGTTCCATGTATCTGAGGACAATGTTAGGTCTTGCATGACCAGGATTCCTTTTGAAGCATGAGAAAGCAGTCCTCTATGTTGACTCTATTCCTTTAATCTAGACACTGGCTAGAGTCTCTTAAGTGAATCCCCAAGTTGTTCCTGTCCCAGGACACCTTGTGATTCACTGCCATAAGACACATGGAGAGGGGCCCATGCATACTCCTAGGACTTAAGTTGACCTTAGAGGGCAAGGGCCAAAAGATTGTCCCTTTAAATCCATCTGGACAAATCATATTAGAGCTTCAAGTATGGTTGTTAAACCTCCAAGAATGTCAAGTATATGAATTTGGTATTTTAATTACTATATGACACATAAGTAAAGCTTGAATATTAACTTAATCATTATTAATATATCCTGAATATTTTTGACAAAGCACTCTGACTAATACTAACTTGGAGAGGAAATGGTTTATTTGTCCTAAATTTTCCAAGCAACAGTTGATTACTTAGTTAGCCCAAAATAGGAGCTCATAGAAGCAGCCTGGAGTTAGGAACTGCAGCATAAGTCAGGAAGGAATGCTGCTACTGGGTCTGTGTTGCTGCCCCATGTTCAGTCTACTGTATTATGCAATATAGAAATATCTAAAAAAAAAAAAAAGGAAATTTCTGCTCAGGGATTGCATTGCCCACGTGGGCTAGGATCTCCCACATCCTTAAAAATCAAGAAATTATCCTATAGATTATACATTTTGTTCTTTAGGTTCTATAAAATCTATACAGGTACTTTAAGAATAATGGATTTAAACCAAGTAAGGAATAATTTAACGTAGTCCAGGAAAGAAGCCCAAAATAATGAAGAGGTTAAGAACAATAACTTCAAAAAATAATCTCAAATGAGCGATGTTTCACTATAAACATGCATAGTTTGTATTTCTTGCTGCCCAGATTCTGAATTAGAGGTTTTTTTCTTTTTTATTTTTTCAGTTGTTATAAGGAGTTTAATCTCCTATCATCTAATTTGCACGAATAAAAAAAAAAACTTGATTTTGGATACTACTTCACATTTCGTTTTCTTTGTATTTTCTAGACCTGTGTCCCCTACCCTATCCTCCCAACAGAGCTCATGGATTCTGCCTAACATCCTTTTCATCTCTTTCTCAGTCTTTCTCAATATTCTCCATGTGGAAGTTGACTGTTTTGAGCAGAAGATCACTCTTTCAGTCAGTTCTTTGATGCAGTCTTTCTGTTGTTGTTGTTGATGTTGTTGTTGTTTCCAATATGTATCACTCCCAACTACTTGGACAAAAGCTCAAAGGGCTGTGCACAAGAAATACTTACAACTAGGTAATTGGCACTAGCATCCACAGATGAGGGATACCATTCATCATTTGTTTCTCTGGGACTGTATTACTTCACTCAGCATCACGTACTCTAGCTCCAGCCATTTTCCTGCAAAGCTCATGATGCCATCTTTCTTTACTGCTGCATAGAACTCCATTGTGTAGATATACCACATTTTCTCTATCCACTCATCAGTTGAGGGGCATTTGGGTTGTTTCCACCTCCTTGATATTATGAAGAGAGCTGAAATATACATGGCCGTGCATGTATCTCTGCGGTGTGGTGAGACTTGAGGGTACATGCCTAGGAGTGGTATGGCTGGGTCGGGTGGCAAGTTCCTTCCAAGTCTTCCAATGGTTCTCCACACTACTTTCCATAGTGGCTGTACCAGTTTACATTGCCCCCAGCAGTGGATGAGTGTTCCCCTTTCCCCATACCATCTCTAGCACTTGGTATCATTTGTTTTCTTGATCCTAGCCAGTCTTATTGGAGTAAGATGATATCTTAAAGTGGTTTTGATTTGCATTTCCTTAATGATTAGTGAAGTTGAACACTTCTTAAGGTATTTTTCAATCATCTCTAATTCCTCACTTGTGAAGTCTCTATTCATCTCTTTGCTCCATCTATTGAGTGGGTCATTATATTTCTTTCTTCTTTGTTTTTTGAGTAGTTTATATATTCTGGAAATTAATGCTTTGTCAGATGTTTCTGCGGTGAAGGTTACCTCCCACTCTGTGGGATTTCTCTTCACTTCCTTGATTGTTTCTTTTGATGTACAGAAGCTTTAGAGTTTAATGAGGTCTCATTTGTCAATTGTCGACATTAAGTCTTGCGCAGCTGCTGTCAGATTTAGGAAGTCTTTTCCTATGACTATGCCTTGTAATTTGGTACCAAATTTTTCGTCTGTTGCCTTCAGAGTTTGGGGTTTCACGTTGAGGTCTTTGATCCATCTAGAGTTGACTTTTGTACAGGGCGAGAAGTAGGGGTTTAATTTCATTCTTCTACAAGTGGTGATCCAGTTTTGCCAACACCACTTGTGAAGATGCTGTCTTTTCTCCATTGTGTCTTCTTGCCCCCCTTGTCAAATATCAGATGGCTGAAATTGTATGTGCCCAGGTTTGGATCTTTGGTTTTGTTCCATTGGTCAACAGGTCTGTTTTTGTGCCAGTACCAGGCTGTTTTTATGACTATAGCCCTGTAGTATATTTTGAAGTTTGGTATAGAGATCCCCCCCATGTAGGTCTTTTCACTCAGGGTTGTTTTGGCTATTCAGAGTCTTTTGTTTTCCACATGAATTTAAGGACATTTTTTCCAAGCCTGTGAAGAAACTCTTAGGGATTTTGATTTGGATTGCATTATATCTATACAAGTGTTTTGGGAGAATGGACATTTTTAAAATGTTTATTTTTCCAATCCATGATCATGGGAGGTTTTTCCATCATCTGAAGTCTTCTTCAATTTCTTTCTTTAAAGGTTTAAAATTTTTGTTGTAGAGATCTTTGGTGTCTTTGGTTAGGTTTGTTCCTAGATATTTTATTGTTTTTGAGGCTATTGTGAGTGGGAAGGTCTCTTTGAATTCTTTCTCCAGGTGCTTTTTCTTGGTGTAAAGAAAGGCTATTGATTTTTTAGGTTAATTTTGTATCCTGCCACATTGCTGAAGCTGTTTATCATTTCTAGGAGTTCTCTTGTGGAGTTTTAAGCATCCCTTAAGTAAACAATCATATCATCAGCAAATAGGGATAGCTTGACTTCCTCTTTTTGAATTAGTACTCCTTTAATTTCCTTTTCTTGCCTTATTGCTCTAGCAAGTGTTTCAAGCACTATATTTAAGAGGAGTGGTGACAAGGGGGCAGCCTTGCCGAGTTCCTACCTTTAAAGGGAATGTTTCTATCATTTCCCCATTTAGGATGATATTGGTTGTGGGTTTCCTGTATATGGCTTTTATTACCTTGAGGGATTGTCCCTCCAATCCATGTTTAAAAGGACTTTAAACATTAAGGGATGCTGGATTTTGTCAAAGGCTTTTTCAGCATCAATTGAGATGATGGTGTGGTTTTTGTCTTTCATTCCATTTATGTGTTTGATGATGTTTATCGATTTTCATATTTTGAGCCATCCCTGCATCTCTGGTATGAATCTAACTTGGTCATGATGGATGATATTCTTGATGTGGGTCTGCATGTGATTTGCCAGTATCCTGTTTAGAATTTTGGCATCTGTGTTCATTAGAGAGATGGGTCTATAATTCTCCTTTTTAGTTGTATCTTTGCCTGGTTTTGGTAATAGAGTGATGCTGGCTGCATAGAAGGAATTTGGGAGAATTCCCTCTGTTTCTGTCCTTCTAAACAGTTTCAGTAATAATGGTTGTAGGTCTTTTTGAAATGTTTTATAGAATTCTGCCGTGAAAATTTCTGGGCCTCGGCAGTATGTGGTTGATTTTGGAGAATGTTCTATGGGGTGCTGAGTAGAAAGGGTATTCTCTGGTATTAGGGCAGAATATTCTGTAGAGATCTTTGAGGTCCATTTGGTGTATCATATCATTCATTTCAGATGTCTCTCGGTTTATTCTTTGTCCTGTTGACCTATCCAAAGGACTCAGTGGGGTATTGAATTCCCCTACTATGAGTGTACTGGGGTTAGTGTGTAACTTGTGGTCCTGGAGACTTGTCTTTATAAAGTTTGGTGCACCAGAGTTTGGGGCATATATATTCATAATTGTGAAATCTTGGTGAATTGTTCCTTTTCATAAAAATGAAATGGCCTTCATTATCTTTTCTGATTTCTTTTACTTTGAAGTATATTTTTTCTGATATTAAAATAGCAATGCCTGCTTTCTTTTTGGTGCCATTTGCTTGGAATATTTTTTTCCATTCTTTCACTTTAACGTGGTGTCTGTCCTTGAAGGTAAGATGTGTTTCTTGTAGACAGCATATCGATGGATTCTGTTTCCAAATCCAATATCCCAGTCTATGTCTTCTGATTGGAGAATTTAGTCCAGTAATATTTAAGGTTATGACTGATAGGTTTGTGTTGCTTCCTTTTGCCTTAGTATCCATTTGTGGTTTGGATTTAGGTTTCCACACGTGCAGTTATGCTTTTATTGATTTGTCTTTCTAGGTGCCTGGGGATGGTTGCTCCTTTCTTCTGTCCTTTGAATTGCTTTAAGTATTCTCTGAAGGGTTGGTTTTCTGGACTTGTATTCTTTCAACTTATGTCATGGAAGGTTCTTCTCTCTCCTTCAACTGAAATTGACATTTTTGCTCGGAATAGTAATCTGGGTTGGCATCTATTGTCCTCTAACACTGGGAATGCTTTGCTCCACGTTCTTCTTGCTTTCATAATTTGCACTGAGAAGGCAGTTGTAATTCTGATATGTTTCCCCTTATAGGTCACTTGTTGTTTTTTGCTTGTGGCTTTAAGGATTTTGTGTTTGGGTGTCTAGCATTTTAACTATGATGTGGTGTGGAGAATTTCTTTTCTGATCTTGTCTGTTTGGAGTTCTGTGTGGTTCTTTTGTTTGTATTGGTTCGTCTTTTTTTAGTTTGGGGAAGTTTTCATTTATTATTCTGTTGAAGATCTGATCAATACCATTCTTTTGTGATTATTCTCCTTTCTCTATTCCTATGAGACAGGTTTGATCTTTTCATAGTGTCCCACAGTTCCTGGTTGTTCCACTTTTGTGTATTTTTAAATTTTTCATAATCTTTACTTCTGGTTTTTAGTTGTTCTGTGTTATCTTCCAAATCTGATATTCTTTGTTCTGCTTCCTCTATTCTGCTTCTGAGGCTTTTTCCATTCCTTTCCTCTTGATTTTGGATGAGTGTTTGATTTACTTTTTCATTTCCTCTTCTGATTTCTTTACTGTTTCTACTTCCTTTTGGAGCTTCTCAATCTCTTCCTGTAGCTCTTTTCTTCGATGTTTGGTTTCCTTATCATTGTCAGCATGGGATCTTTTCAGTGTTTCTACTTACTTCTGGAGTTTGTCATTCTCTCTCTCTAGGTCCTTCTTGAGTTTTTCATTCTCCTTTCTTAGTTCTTTGATTTGCTCTTTATAATCTTGTAGTTCTTTAAGTATGTTCACAATTGTGATTAACGGATTAAATAGATTAATTTAAACAAAAATCTGCGCTGCTGAAGCACTCAGCTCCCACCCACCTACCTGGGCTTTCTTCAGCTGGTCTCAGGAGATCTCAGTTCTCAAGACTCACACAACCCTACCTTTTGTAACAGCTGGGAGTATAACTCTGCCCCCACAGCCAGGAAATCAAATTAAGCCAAAGACAACTGGATTAACGGATTAACTAAATTAAATCAAACAAGAATCAGGTTTGCCGAAGCACCCAGCTCCTGCCTACCTACCTGTGCTTGCTTCAGCTGGTCTCAGGAGATCTAAGATCTCAAGATTCACACAAACTTACCTTTTATACCAGCTGGGAGGATAACTCCACCCCCACAGCCACAAAAGCCAGTTAAGCCAAGGACAACTGGATTAATGGTTAAGTAAATTAAGTCAAACAAGAATCAGCCTTGCTGCAGCACCCAGCTCCTACCAGGTAGATACTACCTGGACTTGCTTCAGCTGGTCTCAGGAGATCTCATGAATTATACTTTTGAGAAGGAAATGAGGATGGGGGAGCACTTTCACCTACCTACAGCAGACAGGAAATGGATTTAAATGAAACTTACCAAAATTGGTTTTATTTGGACTGTTCCATGTGGTCACCAGAAGTAAAACCTAATTTTTCATAAAAATATCAAAAATAACATTTGCAAAGTATAACAGATATATAGAATAATTTGAGTTTGTATGGGTAACTCAATACTTACATATGTACATTTCACCCGAGACTGTAACAAGATGTGCAGTGCAAGCAAAAGGGATTGGCTTAAAATTTTGGTTGCAACACTAAATTTTTATAATAGCAATGGATCACAAAAATTATCTCAGATAAAATTTATAAAATTATACCATTTAAGACTGTCCATAGGTTGTACAGTACTGAGAATCTCCAGCTGTGGAACACAATTTCTTTGTAATAAAGATATGAACATATTGAAAGTAATTAATTTTAGTGATGACACATTATAAATGTTATACTCTCCATCAATGGTCTGATAGATTTTTAATATGTTATAACTATATCACAGTGTTCTTAACAGTAACATGCACTTATATACACACACACATAGGCAAATATTTACAGATGTGATTTTTTATCCTAGTGTTTGTACTGAACAAAGTCACATGCATTGCTGTCAAATGTAAAAGTTTTCATTTGGAGAAAGTATCTTCAGAGATGTCATTTACAGCACGCAGCCTTAATTACTTCCCCCACATTCTGACGGCTGAGGTGGCTAATACAGTATCTCGATCATGCTGTCACTGAACATTTTAGACTTTGAGTTTTAAAATTATCCATTCTTGGAAATCTTTTAAAGTTTGTACTAAAGTCTAGGCATAATGACAATTACAAGTAATAACAGTTTTATTAAGGGAGAAGATAAAGTATGGAGTGACAAGAGGCATTTAGTCCTACAAAGGTAGTATAAAACAATGATAATTCAGTAACTGACAATACCAAAAGCATGAACTTGGGTACAGGAGAATGGTATTCAGAAACCTACACTGAGAGAGGAAAACAAAAACACAACCTACATTGTCGGGGAGGAAACCTGTGATGGCAACAGCACAGGCCATGACAGCGGAATATGTACAAAAACATATGGTAATTTTATAAAATAGAATAAACATAATAAGGTGTGAAGGTAGATATTTTGAACATACGGTAGTGTATTTTTAGGCTGTTTTATTGGAGCAAAGAAATTGTAGGGTTCTTTTATAAGGTACCACATGTTAGAGTATGAATGAAATTAGGGATTTTAAATGGGTTTCTGGTAAGAGGGACAGTGGTAGGGCTGTCAGAAGCCTGTTTAAGTAAGAGAAAAAAAGAAAACATCTGTTAGAATCCTTTAATAGGAAAGATTAAAATCAGGTCTTCAGAGGTCTGAAAGCAACCTGAATGGAAACTGAAATCAAAATTCCTGTAAAGTACACAATCAAAATAACTTAAAACAGTTGATTTGGAGATTTAATTCAGTCTAACAGATAACAAATGAAATATTTAGTCAACCAGGTTGTATCTTGGTCTGTAAGAACCCGTGTTCATTTGGCCTTTGCAAAATGTTTAAGGGGCATGGCAAAATGAAATTTAATAGTTTTTCTGTACAAAACGGAATGAAAGAACCCATAAGTGACCACTTTTTTTTTTACATAAACCAGCGCAAAAGAGAATGTGTTTGGTGGCTTTTGTAGTTCTGGTGGAATGGAGCACTGACAGCTCTGACTTCTTCTGTGCTGAGAAGAGGCATAGGATGGGGCAATTGGGGCATCCTCAGATCTAGTTTCCAGCCATTTTGATACTCTCAGCTTAAGAAGTTTGGTGTCTGGCATGAGCTTGTGTATAAGGCCATGGGTGAAGAATAAGGTGGAGCCATTCAGTTGGTGAAAGAGCACAGAGATGGGGTCTGGGATGATAGAAGAGGAGGAAAAGGAGGGGGAAGAAGAAGTGGTATGGTAAGTGAAGAAGCAAACAGGAGGAGAGTGAGGGAGGAGGACGAAAAGGATATAAAGAAGGCCTGGTTTTGGCCACAGAGTCCTGAGTCTGGGGGTCAGGGGAGGGACTACCCCATGCCATGGACACCAGAGCCTTAAGTACTGAGGCATCCAGAACAGCTTTGTAGGGTGAGTAGAACACATGCTGATCTATCTATAGGGTCCATCGCACAGCTTCTGCCTCAAAGGTGGCACTGGTCCTGCTGACCACAGCCAAGGCCTGAGAGTCAGAAGAGTAAGTAAGGTAGGGCTGAGGATCAGAAGCAGGAGCAGTGGCTGAAGCTGAAGTATGGAGACGGGGATGGGATCCAGTAACTTTGATGGCTCAGTTAGAGAGGAAGAAGATCCAAACTCCTGAAAAGCTAGAGATGTACCATTGGCCAGCAGAACCTGAGCCATTGGGCACTGAGAGCAGAGGATAGGATGATATCATAAAAACCAGAATCCCTGTAGATTAAGTTTGCCCACTTTCCTGTGCATTTGCAAAAGTTTAACAAATTAAAAGCAAACGTTTAGGGTAGAGGGACTGAGAAAGAAACAATTTGGAAAAGATTTTAGCAGAAAGCCCAACAGGATCTAAGGATTGAATATTGCCTCAGAGATACCCATCCCCATGCCTCTATTGGAGATCAGAGCTTAGGGCAAGGTGTTCCCTGCTCTAACCCAAGATCTGGAATCAAGAGGCTTGAGGGAAGCTTGGGAGTAGCACTCCTTTCCAACAAGAACCCTCACTGCAAAGCCTGGCTTTGCAACACTCCTGGAACAGAGCTCGAATCCCTAAGCAGAAAAGGGAATGTCCTGGCACTGCAGGGACTTCAAGCCAGGGGCTCTGGGCAACAGAAAATTGGCAGTCTGGATGAGGAACTTACCCTAAGCCAGAGGTCAATCATCTCAGAAAAGGAGAGGGATGTCCCAAAGCAATCAGGGGGATCCTGGGGCTCAAAATCCCTTCCCCATGAGATCCACCAAGATGAAATTTTGCCAACCAGGTAAGAGAGGCCAGGTCAGTCAGAATAAAAAATAAGCAAAGGCATGCTTTACTCTTGGGATGAATAGTCCAGGACAATTTCAGTCACCCTTCTTAGGGGGCCAGAGAAGTTGAGACCCGGGCTTGGTCAGTGAAGATTTATAGAGAAAGGGAGGGGGTGGTGACTTGTTAGAAAGGTGCTGAAATTTTGTTGTATTAGGTCAATTTAGGGAACCAGTTGCTGGGTACTAAGTTCAGGGGTCACTTTGGAATCAGGAATGAGATGATGGCTTTCTCAAGCATGGGGTTCTGGCTGAAAGAGAAGAGCTGGTACCTCTCATCCCATGTCATCTTGGCCTCTGTGGTGAGCCTTGGCCTAGCACAGTGGACTGGATTTTGAATAGTAAAGTTAACAAGTTTACTTTTCTAACTTAAGGTTTTTTTTTTAATTTTATGTCGATTTCTTTGATTTTCATATAACTTGTTTGTGGATAAAATCTCTGATTTTAAGTTTTGTTTTTTCTTAATCAGAGTATTCTATCATGGTGCTAGTCAAGGAAACCAAGACACCAGCTGCCCTAGTTTGCATTTTGATCCCTCTGATAAACATCATGACCCAAATCATCCTAGGGTTAGAAATGGATTTGTAGGATTAGATGTACCTATCTCGTTCTGTCATTGAGATGGGCCATGGCAGGAACCTGGAGGCAGGAATTTGGAAGCAAGAATTGGAATAAAAATCATGGAGGAAGATGTTACTGTTTACCCCAGTCTTCCTCAGCTACATTTTTATACAGCCCAGGCCCCCCGAGGTTGCAGGGTCAGTTGTACAGTCTTCACAGTCCAGGCACAATTTCCTTGCCCTGGCACCTGGCACCTACTCTGAACCTTCCAAAACCCTACAACCCCCCGGTATCCTGCAGCTGATACATGCCCAGAGCAACAGCATAGGCAAAAGGGTAAGATCTGCTGGGATCTTCTGACAGTTTAGGAACTTGTTCACAGAGTCCAAATGAGAAGTATTCTCCTTCATTTCCCTAGCACAAGGAGTGGAAAAATGAATGCTTCAGGGAAAAATTGGATAATTAGGTGCCAGCTGATATTTCTCCATTAGAATTACCTTTTATCTTGAGGGTGGGACCCGGGCTCTGGGCCAGAGGGTCCGGAGAGTCTGGCGGCCAGGGCGGCTGCGCCTTTGAGCTGGCTGCCGGGGCGTGGCCTAGATCAGGCATAACCCACCCCCCGCCATCGGTGAGAATCCAAGTGGACTCCTTTTTTTTGGAGAACCTTCAGAACAAGAAGAGAAGAGTGCTTTGGCTTCCAATATCTAATATAGCAACAAAATTGAAAAGCAGGCAAGTCCATACTCCATAAACAAGGAGGAGGAAGAGAAAAAAAAA
>VZQC01014680.1:632555-686845 GCA_009823505.1 Rhizomys pruinosus
TATATATATTTGTATGAGATTCTGTTACAAAACAAATCTAGTCCCATGTCCCCCTCCCTAACCCCCCACTCCACCAGAGCTCATGCATTTTGCCAAACAAATTTTTAATCTTTTTCTCAGTCTTTCTCAAAATTCTCGATACAGAATTTGACTATTTCGAGCAGAAGTTCTCCTTTTTGGTCAGTTCTTTGATGTTAGAATTTGCTGTTGTTTTTGTTGCTCTTTCCAATATGCGCCACTCCCAACTACTTGGACAAAAGCTAAATAAGCACTGCACATTGAATACTTACTACTAGGTGACTTGCCCTAGCATTCACAGATGAAGGATACCATTCGTCTTTTGTTTTTCTGGGACTGTGTTACTTCACTTAACATAATATCTTCTAGTTCCATCCATTTACCTTCAAAGTTCATGATGTCATCTTTCTTTACTCCTGCATAGAACTGCATTGTGTAGATGTACCACATATTCTCTATCCACTCATCAGTTGAGGGTCATCTGGGTTGGTTCCAGCTCCTTGCTATCATGAAGAGAGCTGCAATAAACATGGCTGTGTATGTGTCTCTACAGTAAGATGAGACTTGTGGATACACACCCAGGAGTGGTATGGTTAGATCAGGTGGCAAGTTGATTCAAAGTCTTCCAAGGGTTCTCCACACTGTTTTCCATAGTGGCTGTATGAGTTTACATACCCAGCAGCAGTTAATGAGTGCTCCTCTTTCCCCGCAACCACTCCAATACGTGGTATGATTTGTTTTCTTGATCCTAGCCAGTCTTATTGGAGTAAGATGATATCTTAAAGTGGTTTTATTCTGCATTTCCTTAATTATTAGCGATGTTGAACACTTAAGATGTTTCTTAGCCATCTCTAATTCCTCACCTGTGAAGTCTGTGTTCAGCTCTTTGCTCCATCTATTGATTGAGTAATTTGTTTTCTTTCTCCTTTGTGTTTTGAGTAGTTTATATATTCTGGATGTGATTTTTCTCTTCACTCCCTTGATTGTTTCTTTTGATGTACAGAAGCTTTTGAGTTTAATGAGGTCCCATTTGTCAATTGTCGACCTTAGTAGTTACACAGCTGCTGTCTGATTTAGGAAGTCTTCTACTATGCCTATGACTTGTAGTCTGCTGCCAACTTTACTTCTATCACCTTCAGATTTTGGAGTTTCACATTGATGTCTGTGATCCATCTGGAGTTGACTTTTATACAGGGCAAAAGGTAGGGGTTTAATTTCATTTTTCTACAAGCAGTGATCCAGTTTTTCCAACACCACTTGCTGAAGATGCTGTCTGTCTTCCATTGTGTCTTCTTGGCCCCCTTGTCAAATATGAGTTAGCTGAAATTGTATGTGCTCAAGTTTGGGTCTTCAGTTTTGTTCCATTGGTCAATAGGTCTGTTTTTGTGCCAGTACCAGGCTGTTTTTATAACTATAACCCTGTAGTTTAGTTTGAAATCTGGTATAGAGATCCCCCCTGTATTGCCCTTTTCATTCAAGGTTGTTTTGGCTATTCAGGGTCTTTTGTTTTTGCAAATGAAATTAAGGACTTTTTTCTTCAAGCCTTTGAAGAAACTCTTGGAGATTTTATTTGGAATTGCATTAAATCTATACAATAGTGTGAGTAGAATGGACATTATTACTATACTAATTTTCCCAATCCATAAGCATGGGAAGTTTTTCCATCTTTTGATGTTGTCTTCAATTTCTTTCTTCAGAGGTTTAAAACGTTTGTTGTAGAGATCTTTGGTGTCTTTGGTTAGGTTTGTTCTTAGGTATTTTATTGTTTTTGAGGCTATTGTGAGTGGGAAGGTCTCCTTGAATTCTTTCTTCAGTTGCTTGTTGTTGCTGTAAAGAAAGGCTACTGAATTTTCTAGGTTAATTTTGCATCCTGCCACTTTACTGAAGCTCTTAATCGTTTCTAGAAGTTTTCTGGTTGAGTTTTTAGCATCCCTAAGTAAACAATCATATCATCAGCATAAAGGTATAGCTTGTCTTCCTCTTTTCCAATTAGTACTCCTTTAATTTCCTTTTCTTGCCTTATTGTCCTAGCAAGTGTTTCAAGCACTATATTGAAGAGGAATGGTGACAGGGGGCCACCTTGCCAACTTCCTAACTATAAAGGGAATGCTTCTGTCGTTTCCCCATTTAGGATGATATTGGCTGTGGGTTTCCTGGCTTTGATTACATTGAGGAATGATCCCTGCAATCCAATTCCCTCTAGGACTTTAAGAATGAAGGATGCTAAATTTTGTCAAAGGCTTTTTCTAAGTCAACTGAGATGATCATGTGGCTTTTGTCTTTCAGTCCATTTATATGCTCGATGATATTTATTGATTTTTGTATCTTGCTCCATCCCTGCATGTATCCATTTATTTATTAATTGTTTATTTAATGTTAGGGGGAAGAGTATTTGTCTCTACTTAGGAAAGATGACTTCTGAGGGGTGATTGTCAGTGCCCCTGTGCTGCTTTACCACAGTAATCCAGAGGACAGCAAAACAAACTCATTTTTAGGGTAGGTTTTCCAAGAAAGCTTTCTAAGGTGGTTACAGGTTGAGGAATAGAGATGGTCTGTGTGGAGGCCACTGGGAAATCTTCACAGACCAGAGTACTGAGAAAGTGTCCTCCTAGATATTGCCCTTATATCCCTAATCTCTCTTTGAAGGGTCAGTCAGATTTGTGATGCTCAGAAGGTAAAGACCTCACAAAGCGTCCAGGTAGCCTGGTGACAGTCTGCAGCCCAGGAGGTGTGGTGCCAATGGGGTTGGTTAGGGGATAGCTTAACTGCATCCTGACCTGTCCCTGGGATAAAATGAGCTTGGAGGTTTGGCCCAAACTGCCTCCTACCTAGAGTGCCAGCAAGGTCCTTGTTTTGCCTGGAGTGCTTTGGATCCCTGGTGAGGAACACCTCCTGTCCAGTAGAGCTGACCCAGCTGGGACAGGCTCTCTGTTGCTGGGCAGTAGGAATCAAGGGGCAGGGATTGCTCAACCACCAGTAGCTGCATCAGGAGTGTCCTCCCTTTGGCTATGTGTCCCTGGAAAACATGTCCAGCTTGGCCTGCAGAATCTGCTCTCTCAGATGGGAAATGACCATCTTTCTAGGGAGTTTCTAAATATGGCCTAAGCCAGAGGTCCACTCTGATTTCAGCAACCATGCACTCAGGAAGTGGCAACTGAGTGCCAGCCGATGCTACTTCTCCTTCTAGCTGAGCTCCATGGTGCATGTTCAGTTGGGCAAGCTTCCCTGTCCAGGCACAAGGCCCTCCCACTGGTACCAGTCAAATCCTGAAAATTTGCCACAGCCCTCGCCCCCCTGGTGTTCAGCTGCTGGGTGCATGCACAGAAGAAGAGAAGAGGCACTAGGGTGACTCTGCTCAGCTCTTTTAACTGCATTGGAACTTGTTCAGATGGACCAACTGAGAACTGTTCTCCTTCATTTCCCTGGCCCAAGGAGAGGTACCCTGAATGTTTCAAGGAATACTTTTTGGAAATTTAGGTCCCTATTGTTATTTCACCATTAGAAACAACTTGGATTAGGTTGTGTGTTTATGAGTGGTTGATGGACAGACCGGACCCTGGCCTTGGGTTTGGTCAGTAAGAAAAAAGTCAGCTGTGGATTGTATTTATCCCTGTCCAATTCTCCCTACGTTGTGAGATCTTAAAAATGGTTCTAGGATTGTTTCCTTTGGACAGAATTGGGAACCAAAGTATTTTCCAATGAGACTCCACAGAGCTTGGGCTCTTGGAGGGGGCAGGGAACAAGGGAGTTTGCCAGGAAGAATGGATGCAGGGTGAGGATAGTTAAAATCTTTCCTGACAAGAAGGGTAGGAAGTGGAGTAGACAGTGTCTGCCCTTTCCATTCAGGCACAGAGTTTCATAGAGGTTCAAGTGTAATCCAAGGAATCAAAGGCCTTCCTTGCCCATCCAAGCCTGGAGCCTGGAGGAATTTCACCAATTTGGAAGGGTCTGTGGACCTAAACATTTCCCTCAAAACACCTCAGGATTTCAGCCTCCTGACTTAGAGAATTCTTGCAGTCTTCCCAGAAGATCAGGACAATGCCACACCCTCACCAGGGATCCCTAGGAACTCCACTCTCTGGCCATATGCAGGAAAACTTTTTCCCTGCCACCCAGTCAAATATTCCCGTGTGGTCCAAGACCCAGAGTCCTGGCTGATATATTTCACCTTTCCTTGATCTGAAGGCAGATGAAACCATTTTTAATTTCCCAGAAAGATCTACCTGTCATTCCTAGTTTTGTTTTATTTGTCTCAATTAGTTAATTAATTAATTAATTAATTAATACATTCATCATTTATTTAATGTTAGGTGGCAGGTCCATGCTGTTGTTTCCCCTTCTGCCAGCCACTGAAGGCAGAGGAAACTATTTTTAGTTTCCCAGATACATCTACCCGTACTTCCTAGTTTTATTTCATTTTCTCTTATTTATTTATGTATTCTTTATATATTTATGTATTTATGTATAGTTCCATTATTTATTTAATGTTAGGTGGCAGTTCCAAACAGAAGTTCTTTCCCATTTCCACCAGACTGAAGGAAGAGGAAACTATTTTTAATTTCCCAGAAACATCTACCTGTCCTTCCTATTTTTATTACATTTTAATTAATTATTTATTTATTCATTTTTTATTTATTTAATGTTAAGGGGCTTGACTTCTGTCTCTATTTAGGAAAGATGTTTTCTGAGGGGAGATTGTCTGTTCACTTGTAATTCCTTACCACAATAATATAAAGGATCCAAAGAGAAACTCATTCCTAGGTTAGGTTTTCCAAGAAAGATTTCTAAGGTAGTTACAAGTCGAGTAATAGAGATGGTCATTGTGGAGACCGCTTGGAAATCATCAGAGTAAACGGTACTGAGAACATGTTCTCCTAGACATTATCCTTTGACCCCTGACCTCTCTGTGAAGGGTCGATCAGATTTGTGACAATAAGAAGATAAATACCTCACAATTCCTCCATGTAACCTGGTGACAGTCTGAAGGCCAGGATGTGTGGTTGCAATGGGGTTGGTCAGGGGATATCTTAACTACATCCAGACCTGTCTCCTCCCAAAATCAGCTTGAAGGTTTGGCCTAAGGACAAGTTCTCTGTTGCTGGGCAGTAGGAATCGTGGGGCGGAGCTTGCTCCCGTGCCCAGAGCTGCATCACTAGTGGCCACCCTTTGGCTATGTGTCCCTCAAAAACAGGGACAACTTGGCCTGCAGAATTAGTGCTCCAAGATGGGGAATGTGGGACTTTTCTGGGAACTGCTCTCTATGGCCTAAGCCAGAATGCTGCTCTGATTTCAGCACCCATGCACCCTGGACATGTCAATGGAGCTCAAGCAGAAGCCACTTTTCTTAGACATTGTCCCTTGACCCCTGACTTCTCTGTGAAGGGTGGGTCAGATTTTTGACTCTAGGGATGACATGCCCACTTCTCATTCCAAGCACAAGGAAGACCCTCTTGCACTGGCACCCACCCTTTCCTGAGCACCTGCAACACCCCTGCATTCCTCCCTCTGGGTGTCATGTGGCTGGTGCATGCACAGAGCAACAGCAGAGGCACACAGTATACTTGAACTGTGCTCTTGTGACAGGGTGTTATCTTGCTCAGATGGACCAACTGAGATCCGGTCTCCTTCATTTCCCTGTGCTCACTTCATTAGGAGAGAAGACAGCAGTCAAGTCCATTTGTTCTTTCCAAATCTCCACAGATTAGATCAGAGAGTGGATCAAGATTGCTTTCCTTTGGACAGACTTCAGAGTCAGCCCCTTTTCAACCTGAGACCCTTGGGTGGCTGGGTTCTTGGAGGGAACAGGAAATTTGAGAGTTTGCAGGGACCCCTTGGATGGACCATGAGGGCAGTTACAACCTCTCCTAGCCAGAAGACTTGGCAGGCCATGACACAATGTCTGCCCCTTCCACCCACACCAAGTAATTCTGAGACCTTCATCCTCAGTCCAAGGAACCAATGACATGTTTAGGTCCTGGAGAAATATTACTCTTAGGAAGGCTCTGTGGACCTAAACATGTGCCCAAGGGGACCTCAGGAGTTCAGTATTCTGACTTAGGGTATTCCCACCATGCCCCCCCCCCGAATATCAAGACCAGACTCCCTCTCCATCTGTGTCTCCAAAGAGGATACTACAGAAATCCACTCTCTGGCCCTAGGCACATCAAATTTCTTCTTGGAAACCAGGTCAAATATGCCCCCTGTGGTCAAAGTTTGCTGATTCTACCTTGACATTTTCCCCCTTTCTGTAAGTTTGAAGGCAGGGGAAACCATATGTATTTTCCAACAAAGATCTCCCTAACTTTATTTATTTATTTATTTATTTATTTATTTATTTATTTATATCTATCTTTTTTTATTTAGTTGACCTTTTGCATGGTTGGTTGTTTTCTTTTTTACTCATTTATTTTGTATTTATTGATTTACTGATGTACTTATGTATCGTTTAGAGGCAGGGCTTCTCTCTGAACTTACTTCAGATGATTTCTAGGAGGTGACTGTCATGCCACTGTGCTGCCTTACTAGGAATCATATAGAGGTACCAGAGAGAAACTGTTTCCTAGGGTATATTTTCCAAGAAATGTTTTTAAGACTCTTTCATTTGGAGGAATAGAGATAGTTGGTGTTGAGGCCTCTTGGAAATCACAGTGGGGTGGGTATTGAGAGACCATGCCTCCCTTGACTCTTGATGCCTGACCTCTCTGTGAAGAGTCCCTCAGGTTTATGGAGCTGGGGAAGCTAAAGATCTCACAATGCCTCCATGAAGATTGGTGATAGTCTGCAGTAACAATGTAGGGGTGGGGCTTTCTCAACCTGCAGGAGCTGCATCAGGAGTGTCCTCCCTTAGGCTATGTGTCCTTCAAAAACATGGCCAGCTTGGCCTGGAGAATTAGTGCTCCAAGATGTGGAATGTGGCGCTTTCCTGGGAACTGTAATCTATGGCCTAAGCCAGAAGGCTTCTCTGATTTCAGCAACTATGCACTCAGGAAGGGGACATTAAGCAGAAGCCACTTTTCCTAGACACTGTCCTTTGACTCCTGACCTCTCTGTGAAGGGTGGGTCATATTTCTGACTATGGAAAGGTCGTGCCCACTTCCCAGCCCAAGCACAAGGAAGACCCTCTTGCACTGGCACCTACCCTCTCCTGGGAACCTGCACCACCCCTGCATCCCTCCCTCTGGGTGTCTTGTGGCTGGTACATACACAGAGCAACAGCAGAGTCTCACAGGATACTTAAGCTGGGCTTTTCTGACAGGGTGGGACCTTGTTCAGATAGACCATCTGAGAACTGGTCTCCTTCATTTCCCTGTGCTCACTTTAGTAGGACAGAAGACAGCTGTCAAGTCCATTTTCTCTTTCCAACTGTACACAGGATATGAGATCAGAAAGTGAATCTAAGATTGTTTTCTTTTGGCCAGACTTCAGAATCAGCCCCTCCTCAAAATGAGACCCCTGCAAGAATGGGCTCTTAGAGGGATCAGTAAACTTGGCAGTTTGTAGCGACCTCTTGGATGGAGTGTGAGGATTGTTACATCCTCTCCTAGCCAGAAGAGTTGCCAGTCCATGGCAAAATGTCTGCCCCTTCCACCCACACAAAGTAGTTCTGAGGCCTTCATCCTCAGTCCAATGATCCAAGGGACTTCTCCATCAAAGCCTGGAGCCTGGAGAAATATCATTCTTAGGAAAGCTCTGTGGACCTAAACCTGTCACCAAGGATACTTCAAGAGTTCAGAATTCTGACTTAGGTAATCCCCACAGTCCCCCCAGAAGATCAGGACCAGGCCGCACCTCCTTCAGTGTCACCAAAAATGATCTTGCAGAACTATACTCTCTAGCCCTAGGCAAGCCAAATTTCTCCCAGGCAACCATGTCAAATATGCCCCTGTGATCAAAGGTTGCTTATTCTGCCTTGATTTTTCCCCTTTCAATGAGATTGAAGACAGGGGAAATCATATTTAATTTCTAAAAAAGATCTCCCTTGTCCTTCCTTTTTATATTATTTATTTATTTATTTATCTATTTTTATTTATTTAGCTTATTTTGGTAGTTGGACATTTTCCTACTTATTTATTTATTGGTTGATTGATTGATTCGTTTGCTTCTTTATTGTTTGGAGACAGTGTTTCTATGTGTACTTACTACAGATGCTTTCTGGGAGGTGACTGTCATGTCCATGCACTGCCTTACTAGGAATCATATAGATGTCCCAAAGACAAAACACTTCCTAGGGTAGGTTTTCCAAGAAATGTTTCTAAGGCATTTCCATTTTGAGGAATAGAGATGGTTGGTGTGGAGGCCTCTTTGAAAGCACTGAAGTGGTGCTATTGAGAAACGTTGCCTCCCTTGATTCTGGCCCTTGACCCCTGACCTCTCTGTGAAGAGTCCTTCAGGTTTGTGATGCTGGGAAAGTAAAGATTCTCAAATCCACCTGTGCTACTTTAACAAGAGTAATATAGAGGAATCAAAGTGAAAAAGATTCCTCAGGCAGGTTTTGTTATTCTCAGACTTAATTTTGCAATGAATATAGCACATGTAGAGAGTATTGGCAGCCAAAAATGTCAGAATAAGTGATTGCTGAGGAAAGAGCCCTAAACTAGACTTTTATACCAGCCCCTTTACAGCTTAGAGAGCTATATACTAGGATATCTCAACCTCAGCACTTTTTATGATATTTTGGACTGGATAGTCATTTACTTCATGCCTTGTACAGTACACCCAAGAACTTTGTCCAACATGGGTACCTTCCACCAACTATAATCCAGTTGCATGCAGACTCCTATTTTATAGCTACAGCAACAAAACAATAAAAATGAAATGAAATTTAATTGGATACTCCAGTGTGTCCTTTAGAGGAAGAAAGACACTCCAAATTCGAGACCCAGTCCTTTGCACTAATATATCTTTCTAGTTTTGTTTCTGGTGCTGTAATAAAAGAATGATCAAAACCACCTTGCAGAGGAAAGGGTTTATTTTGCCTTTCAGCTACCAGATCACAATCCATCGCTGAGGTTATTCATGTCTATAATGGTACTGCCCACGATGGGTAGTCTCTCTTGCATCAGTTAGAAATCAAGAAAATGCTAGCACTTGAGAGGCAGAGGCAGGCAGATCTTTGTGAGTTCAAGGCCAGCCTGGTCTACAGAGTGAGTTCCAGGACAGCTGGGGCTACAGGGAGTCCCTGTTCAAAAAAAATTAAAAAAAAAAAAAAGAACTCAAGAAAATGCTCACAGGCCTATTTGATAGAAGACATTCCTCAATTGAGGTTCCCTCTCCCAGATGTGTCAATTTCAGAAGAAAAGCTAACATACCACCTTTTGACAGTCTTGACACACAAATACATCACTTTACACCATAACCTTTACTTTCTTGGTCTTTTCCCAACATCTCACATTATTATAAAAGTATAATATAAAGCACAATATTGAAGGTCCCATAGGCCTTTGGGTCTGGGCCCATCTACTGAAGCCTGCTCAGCTTACCTAGAGTCAAAACAGAAACACCAAACTTACTCAGCTCTTAACTTTGTGAATTAAATAAAATAATATTTTATTTTAAAAATTTTAGGACTTGTAGAGGCTGTTTGACATATACAAGAAGAATTGCTAGTTCTAACTTTGGAAAGATCAGACTTTAATGTCTAAATTATTAAGACTCTAATATGTGGATAATAATTTGACTTATTTTATTTTCTAAGTTGTTTGGGAATAAATGGAAATTTACAGCAAAGTAAGAAAATAGACACCAATATAATATTTCATAAAATTTTATTTTAAAAATTATCTTCTTTTTGTCCCAAGTATTAATAACCTGAGTATAAAAAGTAGTCATACTTGTTAGAAATCATACTTGTAGGAGGACCAAGAGGGTGGGAGTATTATGAAGGTCTGGATTGCCCTATGTCATTCATAGGTAAAAGGCTTTGGACTGAGTTCTGCTGCTGCAAATTCTGATGGCCTCCTGTCAGCAGGTGCAGGCTCTGTCTTGTGTGGGTGAAGCCTAGATCTTTTGGAGTGCCGCAGGCCATTCATAGTTGTGGGTATCCCTCTCTGAGTCTCTTCTGACAGCAAGTGCATGCCTTCCTGCCACAGCCTAAGTTGAAATAATCGGATCATCCTCTCCATTTCACGCTAATGGGGGACCAGTGAGCAGATCATACTGTCTCCACTGAGGGCCTTGTTAGAAATAGTGCTGTCTTGAAGTCTGTAATGTCTAAAAGCAGAGGATTTCAAGTCCTCCTGGCTTTCAGAGTCATGTCCCACCCCTGTCCTGGTCTCCTGGTAGTGGGTGCTGAAGTGACAATACTGCTGACCCTGAGCATGCCACAGCTTGCACTCCACATTAAATGATGGAACCATGCTGCCAGAAAGCTCAGGACTAGCCTGTGCTGGATGAAGGACAGCTTTCCCTCGACTTCTTTCAAGCTGACTGGATTCCAGAGGCTAACATTTGCATTTTGTGAGCTTTCCCTCTGGATCATCGTCTGCTCTCAAGAAAGAGAGCTGCTCTTTTTTTTTTAATTATTTTTATTGATGCTTTGTGCATTTCATACATCATTTTCCAATTCAGTTCAGGCATATTTCCCTCTCCCTCCCCCCACACCCCCCCCAACCGAGATCATGCATTCTGCCATAACTGTCCTGCATATTTCTCTTAGTTTTTTTTTTTCCATTTTTTAGCTATAAGTGATAGTCCACTCTCTTAGGATACCGCTCTAGCTTGCTTGCCGCCTGTTGCAATGGGCAAATACTTTAGCCTCTCCTTGTGAGGAGAAACTACTTTGCCACCTTTTTCATTACTGGATTACTTTATCTGCGTTTTGGTCACATATTTGGAGAGATGCCTGCCAATCAGAGACTGGGACTCTCCCTTTGACCCCAGACTACAGGCTCTAAGACTCACAGCCCCTGTTAGCAGTCAGGATCCAGAACAGTAAGATGACACCACACCCCAAATGGGGAACTGCCTGACCAGCAACCAAGACCTGAAGTGTATACTGTCTAAGGTTCGGTTGACTCTGAAACTGCCCAGGAGCTTGCGTCTGAAGCTAGCAGTGGAAAAGGAACTGGACCAGACCCTGGAGCGAATCAAAACCTGCGATGCTTGTGCTACAGACCACGCAGCCAACCTTACAGGCCCGGTGGAGAATCAAGAAAGAAAGGATTACAACAGCCCTGGAAGAGAACCCAGACTACAGTGCCAACAAAATAATGGGTACGGAAGTCAGGGAGAATAAGGAAGGAATAGGAACAGGCTCTTCAGAGATCCCAGAGGACAAGTAGAACACATGGATCTGGTAACCCAAGCCATCAGCCTTTAAACTTGTCATCAGAAATGGAATAGTCACACACTTTCTGCCAAGGCCTGGGAAACTTGAAAGAAGGAAGCCTTATACGCTGGAAAAACATTTGGTATTATACCCAACCTGCACAGGAGTTCATGAACAGTACATTTACAGAGTTCCAGAAATTGGATTTAAAGCAGAAAGAAGACGATGCAGTGCCTGGAGAATCCTCCTGTGGTCAACGTGGACTGGTATATTCCCCTTCTCTCCAAGGGACACTTGATTCTTCCCCATTGACCCCAAAATGTCTAAGAAAGTGTGAAATTTACCAAGGGGTGCTGGGACCTTCCCCATCTGCACAGGGTGCCCTAAGATTTTCCACAGATGCCAAAGGGCACATCCAACATGTCCAGTCTCATGAAGGGGGTATCAGGCAGCCCTCCTCACCCCAAAGGTATCCCAGACATTTTATTACCATCAAAACAAAATCTAGACATGCGCCCTCTGAAAAAGAGGATTTTAGACCTAGCTCTTATCCTGAAAAAGTACAAAGGCTACCCTGGTCTCTCCAAAAAGGACACCGATGTTTAGGGTCAAACCAAGTGAGATTGAGGCATGCTGCCTCGGCAAAAAAAAAAAAAAAAAAAAAAGGCTTTAAAACTTACCCAATTAAATAAGAGGATTCACAACATTCCCTTTCTTCTAAAAGATTCCCAAGCCATAGGACTACACCCCCAAGGAATTTTCCTATTCCCCACATCTATTAAAGGGTATTAGGAAACTTCCATATCTACACAGAGTTTTTTACAGCATTCCATATGTACTCAAGGGGTTGTGGAAAGTTCTTCGAATTCATCAGGTTCTCATTCTCTGCCACATACCCCAGGGGATCTGAGAATTTTCCACATCTATACAGGGCTTTGTAGAGCATATTGTAACTACTCACAGGGTTGTGAAAAATCTCCAGTTGTACCAGGGTCTTGTTCTCTACCATCTACCCAAGGGGATCTGGGACTTTCCACATCTCCACAGCAGTTTGTAAAGCATTTTGTATCTACCCAAAGAGTTGTGGAAAACTCTTCCACTGTATCAGGGTCTCCTTTTCTGCCACCTACCCAAGGGGATGTGGGACACAGGAGTTTGTCCAGCATTTCCTATATACTCAAAGGGTTGTGGAAACTTCTTCAATTGTACTAGGGTTTAGTTCTCTGCCATCTCCCAAGGGGATGTGGGATTTTCCACATCTACACAGGGGCTTGTACACCATTTCATATCTACTCAAGAAGTTGTGGAAATTTCTTCAAATGTATCAGGGTCTTCTTCTCTGCCACCCACCCAAGGGGATCTGGGAAATTCCACATCTACACAGGGGTTTGTACAGCATTTTATTTCTACTCAAAGGGTTATGCAAACTTCTTCAGTTGAATCAGGGTCTTGTTCTCATCCATCTACTAAAGAGTATCTGGGAGTTGGCACATCCACACAGAGGCTTGTACATTTCATATCTACTCAAGGAGTTGTGGAGACTTCTTCAGTTATATCTTGGTTATGTTCTCTGCCATCTTTCCAAGGGGAACTAGGACTTTCCACATCTACACAGGGATGTGTACAGAATTTTGTATCTAACAAAGGGGTTGTGGAATGTTTTTCATTTGAATCAGGGTGTTCTTCTCTGCCAACTACCCAAACAGATCTGGGACTTGCTACATCGAGACAGGATTGTGTATAGCACTTCCTAGATATTCAAGGGGTTGTGGAAACTACTTCAAAATTATCAGCATCTTCTCTCCCACCTACCCAAGGTGATCTGGGACTATCCACATTTGCGCAAGGGGTTGATAGATTTTCATTATCATTCCAAAGTGACCAAGAGAGATTGACATACTCTCCTTATGCACAAGGTTCCCTAGGATCCTCCACTTCTACAAAAGATGAACTAGCATCTCTTCCATCTCCAGAAGAGGCTCTAGAACCTTCTTCATTTACACAATATGCACCGGCATCTCCACTAATTCCAGAAGGGTCTCTAGGAACTTCGAAATCTCTACTAAGTGCTCAAGAATCTCCTACATTTTCAAAGAGTGATCTAGAAAATTCCACATCAAGAGAGTGGGCATTATCATCTCGCCCATTTGGGAAATGTGGTGTCCCATTTCCTCTATGCATAGAAGAGGCTATAGGAATATTGACACCTACACAAGGTGCTCTACCATATTGTTTATCTTCAGAAGGGACTGTAAGACCATCTACATTTGTAGACTGTGCAGTAGCATCTACGATAATTCCCAAATGGGCTATATGAACTTCCTCTGTTCAAGGTACTCTAATGTTTTCCCTATTTAAAGATGGGGGTCTACAAAATTCCACACCAACAAAAGGAGTGTTATTATCTTCCAAATTTCCTAAATGTTCTGTAGAATCTTCTCCATTTGCAGAAGAGGATCTAGGGTCTTCCACATACACAGTGTGCTTTAGTATGTTCTTCATCCGAAGAAGGGGCTCTAGAATCATTGACATCTATACAGATTGACATAGAAAGGTCTCCATTTCCAGGAGTGACTGCAGGTCATTTCACAACTACTCAAGTGGTTCTCTCATCTTCCCAATCTCCAGAGGGTGCTCTAGGATCTTCCATGTTGACAAAATATGGTCTACCATCTTCCTCATCTGCAGAACAGACTCTAGGACAATTTGTACCTAAGGAGTCTTGGGTATCAGTCCCATATCTAGAAGGAGCTCTATGGTTTTCCACACCAAAATAATTGGCTCTAGCATCTTCCCCTTCTGCAGGAGGAGCTATATGTCTTTCTGCAAAAACATAAGTAGTTCTTGTATCTCTGACATCTCTAGAAGGTGCTCTAAGATTGTCCAGACTTACTAAACGTACTTTCCACTCTTTCCAATATGCACAAGGAGTTACCCAGGTAGCTCTCACATTTCCCCTGGCACTTTTCATATGTGTAGATGAAGATACAGGATCTTTGCCATCATCCCAAAGAACTCCAGTACCTACAGTCTCAGCCAAAGAGGCTATTAGACTGGACACTTCTACAAAATGGGATATTGACTCTTCCTCATCCACCAAATGGGCTCTTGGGAATTCCATGTCTACACAAGGGTCTCAGGCACATTCCAATTCTTACCAATGGCTCAAAGATTGGCCACATCTGCAAAAAATTTCTTTAGACATATTCCATTTCATGAACGGAACCTCAAAAACTCAGCATCTGCTGAAGGGGTCCCAAGACCTTGCACTGTTCTCAGAAAGAGATTGAGCTATTCTGCCTCTGACCAAGAGGAATCCAGAATTTTCCCAACTGAAGGAGAATTCAAAAGATCCCCTAGTGACAAAAGATCTCCTGGTGACAAATTGCCTTCCTCCCCAAAAGCGCCATAAAAGTAACACTATTCCACAAGTATCTTCTCCCTCTGTCCAAGGAACACTGAGATCTTCTCTAATGACCTGAACAGGTCTGAGAAAGCCAAAAATTGCCCAAGGTGTGGTGGGACCTTCCACATCTAGTCAGGGAGCACTACGTCCTTCCATATATGCCAAGCAGGGAGTCCAACCTGTCCAGTCTCATGAAGGGGGTCTCAGACAGTCCACCTCACCACAAAGGTACCCTGGATGTTCCTCTACCACCAAAACAAGAGTTAGGCATACCCCCTCTGAACAAGAGGCCTTCAAACCTAGCTCCTCTGCTAAAAAACGAAGAAGACAGTCCTGATGTCCCTGAATGGACCATAGATATTCAAAGTCAACCCAAATGAGATTGATACATGCTACCTCTGCAAAAAAGGGCTTTAAACTTTTCCCAATGAAACAGTAGCAATTGTAGCACTCTGGGTCTTTCAAAGAGTCCCCATTTCCCACCACTACACCACAAGGAATCCCCCCACTTCCCACATCTGTGAAAGGGTATCAGGAAATTTCCACATTTACACAGGGAGTGTTATAACATTTCACATCTTCTCAAGGGGGTGTGGAATCTTCTTCAATTGTATCAGGGTCTTATTCTCTACCACCTAACCCAAACATAACTGGGACTTACCACATCTACACACAGTTTTGTAGAGCATACCGTATCTACTCACAAGGTGGTGTAAACATCTTCAATTGAATCAGGGACTTGTTCTCTGCCATCTACCCAAGGGGATATGGGACTTACCACTTCTACATAGAGCTTCGTAGAGCACGTTGTATATAATGACAGCATGGTGCAAACATCTTCAATTGAATCAGGGTATTGTTCTCTGCAATGTACCGAAGTAGAGGTGGGACTTTCCACATCCCCACAGGGGTTTGTACAGCATTTTTATCTACTCAAAGGGTCGTGGAAAGTTCTTCAATTGTATCAGTGTCTTATTCTTTACCATCTACCCAAGGGGATGTGGGACTTCCCACATCCACACAGGGGTTTGTACAGCATTCTGTATATATTCAAATGGTAGTGGAAGCTGCTTCAGTTGTATCACGGTCTTCTTCTCTGCCACTTGGCCAAGGAGATCTGGGAATTCCCTCACCTTAAGACGGATTTGTACATCATTCTGTGTCTACTCAAGAGGTTGTGGAAGCTTCTTCAGTAGAATTAGGGTCTTGTTCTCTGACGTTTACCCAAGGAGATCAGGGACTTTCCACATCTACATAGGGATTTGTGCTGCTTTTAGTATATACTCAAGGAGTTGCACAAACTTTTTCATTTAGATCAGGGACTTGTTCTCTGCCATCTGCTCAAGGGGTTCTGGGACCTTCAATATCTGAATAAGGCTTGCACAGCAGTTTGTATCTAATCAACAGGTTTAGCAAATATCTTTAGTTGAATCAGAGTCTTTTTCTTTTTCATCTACCCAAGAGGTGCTGGGAGTTTCCACATCTGCACAGGAGTTTGTACAGCATTTCTTGTCTCTTCAAGGGTGTGTGGAAGCTTCTTCAATTTAATCAGGGCCTTGTTCTCTGCCATCTACCCGAGGGGATCAGGGACTTTCCACATATGCACAGAACTTTGTGCAGCACTTCATATCTACTCAAGGAGTTGTGCAAACTTCTTCAGTAGAATCAGGGTCTTAATCTCTGCCATCAACCTAGTCAGATCTGGCAATTTCCCCATCTACACAAGAATTTGTAGAGCATTTCCTATCTACTCAAGGGGTTGTGCAAACATCTTCAGGGTCTTATTTTTTGCCATCTACCCAAAGGGACCTGGAAGTTTGCTCATCTACACATGAGTTTGGGGAGCATTTCATGTCTAATCAATTTGTTGTAGAAACTTCGTCAACTGAATCAGGGACTTGTTCTCTGCCACCTACCCAAGGGGATCTGAACCTTTCCACATCTGCAGAGCAGTTGGTACAATGTTTAACTACTACTCAAGGGGTTGTGGAAACTTCTTCAGGCTTCTATCAGTAGAGGTGGATGCAGGACCTTCTTCATTTACACCAGGTTCACCAGCATTTCCCTTAATTTCTGAAGGGAGTCTAGGGATGTCAACATCTGTACCAAGTGTTCTAGGACTTGCCTCATTTGTGTAAGGTGTTATAGAACATTCCTCATCAATGCAGAGGGAATTGCCATCTCCTTGCTTTCCAAAATGTACTGTAGCAGATCATCTATTTTAAGAAGGGGCTATAGGGACTTTGGCACGTACAAAAGGTGTCCTTCCATCTCATTCAACTACACAAGGGACCATAAGACCATCTACATTTATACAAGATACAGTAGCATTTCTCCTTACTCCAAAAGGGCCTGTAGAAATTCCATCTATTCAAGGTGTTTTAGCATCTCCCCAATTTGCAGAAGAATCTCTAGGACATCCCACACCAGAACAAGGGGTGTTATCATCTTCCCAATTTCCCAAATTCTCTGTAGAATCTTCTCCATTTTCAGGAGAGTATCTAGTTTCTTCCACATTGACACAGTTTCATTTAATATCTTCTTCTGAAGAAGAAGGGGCTCTGGAATTATTCACACCTACTCAAGTTGATAGGGAATGTGCTACATTTCCAGCAGTGACTCTAGGTCATTTCACAAATACACAAGTGGTTCTGGGATATTCCCAATTTCCAGAAGGGGCTCTAGGATCTTCCACGTAGACAAAATATGGTCTAGCATCTTCCTCATATGCAGAACAGTCTCTAGGGCAATTTGTACTTAGAGAGATTAAGGTAACAGCCCCATATCTAGAAGGAGCTCTAGGGCTTTGCACACCAGAAGAATTGGCTCTAGCATCTTCCCAATCAGCAGAAGGGGCTATCCATACTTCTGCAAATACACAAGTGGTTCTTGTATGTCAGCCATCTCTAGAAGGTGTTCTAAGATTTACCAGACTTTCTCAAGGTACTCTACTCTTCCCAATATGTAGAAGAAGCTACCCAGTTATCTCTTGCATTTCTTCTGCCACATTCCACGTGTGCACATGAAGTTACTTACAGGATCTTTGCTATCATCGCAAAGAACTCCAGAACCTAGAGTCTCAGCCAAAGAGGCTATTGGACTACACACATCTACAAAATGGGCTGTTGATTCTTCCTAATTCACCAAACGTGCTATTGGAATTTCCACCTCTTCACAAGGGTCTCAGTGACATTCCAGTTCTTACCAAGTGGCTCAGAGATTGGCCACGTCTCCAAAAGTTCTTCACATATTCCATATCATGAAGGGGCCCTCAGAAATTCAGCATCTGCTGAAGGAGTGCCAAGACCTTGCACTGTTCACAGAAAGAGATCAAGCTATTTTGCCCCTGACCAAGGGGAATTCAGGATTTCCCCAGCAGGTGAAGGTGGATTCAAAAGATCCTCTAGCGACAAAAGAGAGCTCCCATCTTGCCTTCCTCCCCAAAAGCGGCAGAAAAGTAACACTATTCCTCAAGTATCTTCACCCTCTGTCCAAGGGACAATGAGATCTTATCCATCAACCCAAAGTGGTCAGAGAAATCCCAAAATTTCTCATGGTGTGGTGTGATCTTCCACATCTAACGAGGGTGTCCTAGGTCCTTCCATATATGCCAAAGGAAGAGTCCAAAATCTCCGCTCTCATGAAGGGGATTTTGTACAGTCCACTTCACAGCAAAGGTACTCCAGACATTCCCATACAACCAAAATAAGAGCTAGGCATGCCCCCTCTGAGCAAGTGAGGTATGCCACCTCTACAAAAAAGGGCTTTAAATTTTTCCCAATATAACAGCAGCAATTACAGCACTCCTGGACTTTCTTTTTTTTTTAATTTTTAAATGAACAGTATTTTTATTTTTTATTGAAGCTTTGTGCATTTCATACATTTCTTTATCAAGTTTAGACACATTTCCTCTTCCTTGCTCCCCACCTTGCCAGAGCATTCTGCCATACATCTTTTTTTTTAACTTTTCAAAGCAGAAGTTTACTGTTTCAGTCATCTCTTTTACCCAGTAATTTTTGTTATTGTTCCTTTCAGTATGTATCTATCCAAAACATGAATATATACACACCACAAATATACCAAAATTATGATGTCTGTAAATAGATATGTTTTATGTAATACAAAATTTTCTTTTTTTATTATATATATANGGGGGGGGGGGGTGAAGAATATGCCTGACCTAGCCTGCGACTTGGCAGCCCACCCAAAGGTGCAGAACACTGACCCAAATCTCTGGCCCCAGTGCCAAAGAAAGGCAAAGGGCAGTCCTTCCCAGGAGTCCTCAGATACACGATCCCCTAGCTGCAGCCCTGGAAAGAGCCCACCTGCAAAGGTACTTGCCCAAGTGACTTCCAGGCAGCCTGCCCAAGGTGCAGAGCACTGACCCAAATCTCTGGCCCCAGTGCCAAAGAAAGGCAAAGGGCGGTCCCGCCTAGGAGTCCTCAGAGACAGGGTCCCCTAGCTGCAGCCCCGAAAGAGCCCACCTGCAAAGGTACTACCCGAGTGACTTCCGGGCAGCCCACCCCAAGGTGTAGGGCACTGACCCAAATCTCTGGCCCTGGCGCCAAAGAAAGGCAAAGGATGGTCCCGCCCAGGAGTCCTCAGAGACACGACCCCCTAGCTGCAGCCCCGGAAAGAGACCACCTGCAAAGGTACTTGCCCAAGTGACTTCTGGGCAGCCCACCCAAAGGTGCAGAGCACTGACCCAAATCTCTGGCCCCGGCACCAAAGAAACGCAAAGGGCACTCCTGGACTTTCAAAGAGTTCCCACTACACACCAGGGAATTCCCCCACTTCCCACATCTGTGAAATGTTATCAGGAAACTTCCACATCTACACAGGTATTTATACAATATTTCATATCCTGTCAGGGGTTTGTGGAATCTTCTTCAACTGTATCAGGGTCTTATTCCCTACCACCTACTCAAATGGATCTGGGACTTACCACATCTACACAGAGCTTTGTAGAGCATATTGTATCTACTCACAGGTGATACGAACATCTTCAATTGAATCAGGGTCTTGTTCTCTGCCACCTACCCAAAGAGATCTGGGACTTTTCACATCTGGAAAGGGCTTTGTACAGTATTTTGTGCTACTAACGGAGCTGTGCAAACTTCTTCAAACAAATCAGGCACTTATTCTCTCCCCTCTACTGAATCAGATCTTGGAATGCCTCCATCTACACGGGGATTTGTAGAGCATTTCCTATCTAAGCAAGGGGTTGTACAAACATCTTCAGTTGAATCAGGGCCTTATTCTTTGCCCTACCCAAGGGGAACTGGGAGTTTGCACATCCACACAGAGTTTGTAAACCATTTCATGTCTAATAAAGTTGTTGTGGAAACGTCTTCAGTTGAAACAAACTTTTGTCCTCTCCCATCTACCCCAACAGATCTGTGTCTTTGCACATCTAGCCAGGGGTTGTTACAGCATTCTGTATCTACTCATATGGTTGTGGAAAGTTCTTCAATTGAATCAAGGTCCTGTTCTCTAACATTGACCTCAAAAGATCTGGGAAAATCCACATCTACAGAGGAGTTGATATAGCATTCCATATCTACCCAAGTGGTTGTGAAAACTTCTTCAGTTGAATCAGTTTCTTATTTTCTGCCATCTACACAAACAGATCTGGAACTTTTGACATCTACACAGGGGTTGGTGCAGCATTTCCTCTCTACTCAAGTGGTTGTGCAAACTTTTTCACATGAATCAGGGACTTGTTCTCTGCCACCTAACCAAGGGTATCTGGGCCTTTCCACATCTACAGATGGATTTTTCCAGCATTACAAGTGGTTCTTGTATCTCTGCCATCTCGAGAAGGTGCTCTAGGATCTTCCAGTCTTACTCAAGTTACACCCCACTCTTCCCAATATATAGAAGAAGCTACCCAGGCAGCTCTCACATTTCCTCTGCCACATTCCATGTGTGCACATGAAGTTACAGGATCTTTGCCTTCATTCCAAAGAACTCAAGAACCTAGAATCTCAGCCAAAGAGGCTACTGGACTAGACACATCTACAAAATGGGCTATTGACTCTTCCTCATATAATAAATAAGCCCTTGGGACTTTCATGTGTATACAAGGGTTTCAGGCACATTCCAATTTTTATCACATGGCTCAGAGATTGGCCACATCTTCAAAAGTTTTTCCAGAAGTATTCCATTTCATGAATGGGGCCTCATTCAGCATCTGCTGAAGGAGTCCAAAGACCGTGCACTGTTCACAGAAAGAGATCAAGCTATTCTGCCTCTGACCAAGGGGAATGCAGAACTTCCCCAGCAGCTGAAAGTGGATTCAGAAGATCCACTAGTGACAAATCGGAGCTCCCATCTTGCTTCCTCTCCAAAAGCTCCAGAAAAGTAGAACTATTCAAGTATTTTTCCCTCTGTCCAAAGGACACTGAGATCTTCTCCATCAACCCAAAGAGGTCTGAGAAAGCCCAAAATTTCCCATCGTCTGGTGGGACCCTCCACATCTGTCCAGGGTGCCCTAGGTCCTTTCACATATGCCAAAGGGGAAGTCCAACCACTCTGATCTCACGAAGGGGATCTCAGACAGTTCACCTCACTGCAAAGGTACCCCAAACAGTCCTCAACCACCAAAACAAGAGCTAGACATGACCCCTCTGAGCAAGAGGCCTTCAAACCTGGCCCTTCTGCTAAAAAAAAAGACGAAGACTATCTTGGTCTCCCAGAAAGGGCCACAGATGTTCAAAGTCAACAGAAATGAAAATGAGGCATCCTACCTCTACAAAAAGAGGCTTTAAAATTTTCCCAATCAAACAGGAGCAATTGCAGCACTCTGGTCTTTTAAAGAGTTTGCATGCCCTACCACTACACACCAAGGAATCTCCCCACTTCCTACATCTGTGAAAGGGTATCAGGAAACTTCCACATCTACACAGGGATTTTTACAGCGTTCCATATCTTCTCAAGGGGTTGTGGAATCTTCTTCAATTGTATCAGGGTCTTATTCTCTACCATCTACCCAAATGGACCTGGGACTTACCACATCTACACAGAGCTTTGTAGAGCATATTGTATCTACTCACAAGGTGGTGCAAACATCTTCATTTGAACCAGGGACTTGTTCTCTGCCATCTACCCAAGGGGATGTGGGACTTAATATATGTACATAGGGCTTCGTAGAGCATATTTTATATACTCAAACCATGGTGCAATAACCTTCAATTGGATAAGGGTATTGTCCTCTACAATCTATCCAAGAGGATGTGGGAAGTCCCACATCCCCGCAGGGGTTTGTACAGCATTTTGTATCTACTCAGACAGTGGTGGAAACGTCTTCAATTGTAACAGGGTCTTGGTCTATACCATATACCCAAAGGAATGTGGTACTTCCCACATCTACAGAGGGGTTTGTAGAGCATTTTGTGTATACTCAAAGGGTTGTGAAGTCTTCTTTAATTGTATCAGGGTGTTGTACTCTGCCACCTTGCTAAGGAGTTCTGGGAATTCCCTCAATGAAACAAGGATTTGTACAGCATTCCGTGTCTACTCAAGAGGTTGTGGAAGCTTCTTCAGTAGAATGGAGGTCTTGTTCTCTGCCATCTACCCAAAGGGATCAGGGACTTTCCACATCTGTACAGGGCTTTGTTCATCATTTCATGTCTACTCAAGGGGTTGTGCAAACTTCTTCATTTGGATCAGGGTCTTCTCTGCCATCTGCCCAAGAAGATCTGGGACATTCCATATCTGCACAGCTTTTGTACAGCATTTTGTATCTAATCAAGGTTTTGCAAAACTCTTCAGTTGAATCAGGGTCTTTTTTGTTTCATCTACCCAAGGGAATCTCAGACTTTCTCTATCTGCATGGGAGTTTGTGCAATATTTGCTGTCTCTTCAATGGGCTATGGAATCTTCTTCAGTTGAATCAGTTTCTTGTTCTCTACCATCTACCCAAACAGATCTGGAACTTTCCACATCTACACAGGTGTTGGTACAGCATTTCCTCTCTACTCAAGTGGTTGTGCAAACTTTTTCAATTGAATCAGGGACTTATTCTCTGCCACCTACCCAAGGGGTTCTGGGCCTTTCCACATCTGCAGAGGGGTAGCTACAGTGTTTCACTACTGTACAAGTGGTTGTGGAAACTTTACCAGGTGAATCAGAGTCTTGTTCTCTGCCCTTTACCCAAACTGATCTTGGACTTTCCATGACTACACCTGGGTTTGACTAACATTTTGTATCTGATCAAGGGGTTGTGGAAACTTCTTCAGTTGAATCAGGGTCTGGTATACCATCTCCCCAAGGGGATATGCCACTTTCTATATCTACAGAGGAATTTTTACAGCATTTGGTATCTACTCAAGAGGTTGTCAAAACTTCTTCAATTTTATCAGGAGCTCATTCTCTGTCCTGTACTCAAGGAGATCTCGGAGTCTCCTTATGTGACCAATATGAGAGATTTTAATTATCATTGGAAAGAGAGCAAGAGGAACTGGCATACTCTCCTTCTGCACTAGGATCCCTAGTATCTTCTACACATAGAAAATAGAAACTAGTATTACTTCCAACATTAGAGGTGGATGCAGGGCCTTCCTCATTTATACCAGGTTCAATAGCATTTCCCTTAATTTCCAAAGGGAGTCTAGAGAATTCAACATCTACACCAAGTGTTCTAGGACCTGCCCGATTCCCATAAGGGGTTTTAGAACATTCCACAACAATGCAGAGGACATTTCCATCTCCTCCATTTCCAAAATGTGCTGTAGCAGATCATCTATTTGAAGAAGGAGCTATAGGGACTTTGGCACCTACACATGGTGCCCTTCCATCTCATTCAACTTCACAAGGGACCATAAGACCATCTACATTTGTACAAGATGCAGTAGAATCTCTCTTACTCCAGAAGGGTCTACAGGAATTCCATCAATTCAAGGTGTTCTAGCATCTCTCCAATTTGCAGAAGAATCTCTAGGACATCCCACAACAACACAAGGAGTGTTATCATCTTCCCAATTTCCTAAATGCTCTGTAGAATCTTCTCCATGTACCTAAGGGGATCTAGGGTCTTCCACATTGACACAGTGTCCTTTAGTATATTCTTCTGAAGAAGAGGGGGCTTAGAATTATTCACATCTTCTCTGGTTGATATGGAATGTGCTGCATCTCCACCAGTGAGTCATTTTACAAGAGCATAAGTGGTGCTGGCATCTTCCCAATCTCCAGAAGGGGCTCTAGGATTTTCCACATTGAGAAAACATGGTCTAGCATCTTCCTCTTCTGTAGAACAATCTCTAGGGCAATTTGAACCTACAGAGACTCAGGTATCAGCCCCATATGTAGAAGGAGCTCTGGGACTTGCCACAACAGAATAATTGGCTCTAACATCTTCCCCATCTTCAGAAGGGGCTATATGCCCTTATGCACATGGACAAGTGGTTCTTGTATCTCTGCCATCTCTAGAAAGTGTTCTAGGATCTTCCAGACTTACTCAAGGTACACTCCACTCTTCCCAATATGCAGTTAGCTCTCGCATTTCCTCTGCCACATTCCACATATGCACATGAAGTTACAGGATCTTTGCCATCATCGCTAAGTACTCCTGAACCTACAGTCTCAGCCAAAGATGCTATTCAACTGGACACTTCTACCAAAAGGGATATTGATTTCCTCATCCACCAAAGGGGCTCTTGGGACTTCCACATCTACACAAGGGTCTCAGGCACACTCCGATTCTTAGCAAGTGGCTCAGAGATGGGCCAAATCTCCAAAAATATTTTTACATATATTACATTTCAAGAAGGGGCCCTCAGACATTCAGCATCTGCTGAAGGTTTCTCAAGACCTTGTACTGTTCTCAGAAAGAGATCAAGCCATTCTGCCTCTGACCAAGGGGAATGCAGGACGTCCGCAGCAGCTGAAGGAGGATTCAAAACATCCCCTATTGACAAATGGGAGCTCCCATCTTGCCTTCTTCCCCCAAAGTGTCAAAAATTTACCAATAATCCTGAAGTTAACATCATTTCTATGTCTTCCCAACAGACTCCTAAATGTTAAAAATCTACCCAAGAGCCAATGGAGCATTGTGCATTTAGACAATGTACTCAAGATCTTTCATTATCTACTCAAAATGATGGAAGACTTTATCTGTCCAAGGAATTTTTGGATCCACTTCACCTTTAAAAGAGTCTCTAGAATGTTTACCATTTTCTGCAGGGCCTGTGGAATATTCTATTACGGCCCAGGATACTCAAGGATTTTTAACATATGACCCGGAGCCTCTAGAACATCCTTCATTTGCCCATGGGGCTCTAGAAAATTTTCAATCTGATGAAATTTCTCTGAGAAATCCATTATAGCATCCTGGGATTCTGGCAACATCAATATTGGCTCAAGATTCTCTTGGACATTCTCTGTCAGCTGACGGAAGCTTGTGAATTTCCACAACTTCCCAAGATACTGCAGGTTTCTTGAATTCTAACCAAAAGAATACAGGACTTTCCCCAACTCTCCAGCATGCTGAGAGATTTTTCATATCTTTCAAAGAGGCTGTGGTACTACCTGTGTCTTCACAATTGACTTTTTAAAATTTTATTTATTTCTGTGTGTGTATGAATATACTGTCTGCATGCAAGTTTGTGCACCCGTGTCGTGCAATGCCGCGGAGGTCAGAAGAGGGTGTCGGATTTCCCTGGAACTGGAGTTCTCCTGGAATTGGAGTTTCAGACGGTTCTCGGCCACAATGTGAGTACTGGGGATCGAACCCGGGTCCTCTGTAAGAGTGGTAGGCGCTCTTAACCACTAGGCCATTTCTCCAGCCTCCACAATGGACTTTTATTCCTTTCCCCTCTCTTGATGTTGATGTCAAAGGCCTTCCCTCCCCCCATGCAGAACCCAAGACTTCTACTGTTGTGAAAAAAAGATCGAACCATGACCCCCTCTGCTCAACTGGGCATCAGACATTCTTCAAGAGAGACATTAGAGCACCTTCCTTATAGCAAATGTGACCCAAGCCTTTCTCCTACTGCCCAAGGAAACCTCACACTTCCCAAATCTGCCAAAGGGGTTCTGGAAGATTCTACTAGTAGACAGGAGCATTTACCAACTTTTGAAGGGGGAATAGAAACTTCCTTAAATTCATCAGAGGCTCTAGGTACTTTGATATCTAACAAGAGGGATCTTGGAAAATCCAAATCTCCCCAGGGGTCTGAGGAATTTTCGTTTGCATTCCAATGGCCTATGGATCAGCTTCAGTCTTCAAAGTGGGCTTTCATTCCCTTCCCTTCTCTTGATGATGATGTCAAAGGGTCTTGCCCTTCCCATGCAGGCCCCATGAGTTCTACTTCCACCCAAACAAAAATGAGCCATGCTCCCTCTGTTCACCCTTCCTTCAGACATTCTTCAAGAGTTGCATTGGAACACATCCCTTATACCAAAGTGAACCCAAGCTTTTCTCCTACTGCCCAAGGAAATCTCACAGTTAGCAGATTTGCCAAAGGGGATCTGAAAACTTCCACTACTAGATAGGAGAATTTACCATCCTTTGAAGGGGCAGTGGAAAGTTCTTCAACTTTATCAGAGGTTCTAGGTACTTTGAAATCTAACCAGAGGGATCTGAGGCCACTCGGTTCCCCAGAAGCCTGAGGGATTTTCTTTTGCATTCCAAGGGCCAGTGGTTCAACCTGTGTCTTCAAAGTGGTCTTTCATTTTCTTCCCCTCTCTTGACGATGAGATCAAAGGGTCTCCCTCTCCACATGCAGTCCCTATGACTTCTAGCTCTACCCAAGTGATATTGAGCCATGCCCGCTCTGTTGAACAGCAGAGATTCCTCAAGAAAAGTATTGGAACGCATTTCTTATACCAACGGTGACCCAAGCCCTTACCCTCTTTCTCAAGGTAATATCACACACCCCAGCCCTGTCAAAGGGGATCTGGAAGCTTCCATTACTAGACAGGAGCATTTACCATATTTTGAAGGTGGAGTGGAAACTTCTTCAACTGTATCAGGGGCTCTAGGTAATTTGAAATCTAATGAGAGGGATATGGGAACACCCAGAACTCCCCAGGGAACTGAAAGATTTTCTTTCGCATTCCAAGGGCCTGTGGTACAACCTTTATCTTCAAAATGGTCTCTCATTTCCTTCTCCTCTCTTGATGATGGTGCCAAATGGTCTTGCCCTCCCCATGGAGGCCCTATGAGTTCCAGTTCTACTGGAAAAAAAAAATTGAGCCACACCCACTCTGGTCACCAGTGATTCAGAAATTCTTCAAAAAAGCCATTGGAACACATTCCTTATACCAAACAGACTCAAATATTTCCCCTACTTCTCAAGGAAAGCTGACAGTTCCCAGATCTGCCAAAGGGAATCTGAAAATTTCTACTACTAGACAGGAGCATGTTCCATCTTTTGAAGGGAGAATGAAAACTTCTTCAACTTTATCAGAGACTTTAGGTACTTTGAAAAATAACCAGAGAGATATGAGACCATCAGCTTCTCCCCAGGGGCCTGAGAGATTTTCTTTCACATTGTAAGGGCCAGTTAATCAACCTGTGTCTTCAAAGTGGACTTTCATTCCCTTCCCCTCTCTTGATGAAGAGGTAAAAGGGTCTCCTTCTCCCCATGCAGGCCACAGGAGTTCTACTTCTACTCAAGTGAAATTGACCCATGCCCACTGCACTGAACCTCACTTCAGACATTCCTCTAAAGTGGAATTGGTACACATCCCTTATACCAAATGGGAAACAAGCCCTTCTCATGGAAGCCTCTCATCTTTCCCCTCTCCCCAAGGGGATTTGGAAGCTTTCACACCTACAAAGCGCATTTAATCCTGTTCCTTCTTCTCAAGGCACTTTGAAAATGTAAACTCTAGCTAGGGATCTGTGTTCTTTGTGATCTAACCAAAGAGACCTGAGATTTTCCACATACCTCCAAGGAGCTGATGGATTTTAGCTATCATTCCAAAGGTCTGTGCCACTACCTGTGTTCTCACAATGGAGTTTTACTCCTTTACTTGCTGCTGCTGATGAAGATGTCACAGGTTCTTCTTGCATGCAGACCCCATGAGTTCCATTTCCACCCAAATGAGATTGAAACATGCCCCTACTGAAAAACAGCATGTCAGATGTTCCTCAAGAGACAAAATGGAACACATCACTTATAACAAATGGGACTCAAGCCATTCTCCAACTCCCCAAGGAAGTGTGGCAGTTCCCACATTTGCAGAATGGGAGATGGAAACATCAAGCTCTACTAAAGGGGCTCTTGAAACTTTTCCATGTGGCCATGGGGCTCACCAAAACTCCATATTAGTCCAAAATATTCAAGGATTTGTCACATCTACACCAAGGCTTCTGACCTCCTCTCGATCTGCTGATGAATCTCTTGGAATTTCTCTCTCTACAGAAGGAGCTTTAGAAGGATTCCAAGATACAGAAAGAGTTCTTGAAACTTTCACACCTGTGGAAGTGTCTCTATCATGCTCTCCATTTGCAGATGGTTCTTTAAGACATTCCACACCTACAAATGCTGGACTTGCTTCTCCATCTCCAGAAGTGTCACTGGGACAGTCTGCATTTACAAAAGTTGCTGTAGCTTCTTTGTCATCTACTGATGCGTCTCCAGGATTTTCCGTAACCTCACAAGGTCCTCTACCATCTCCCCTACCTTTGGAATGAGCTATAAGATCTTCCACTACTAAAAATATATTTTAGCACCTTCTCATTTTGTATTTAAGGGTCTAGGACTTTCTGCATCTACACAGGGGTCTCTGGCTTCCTCTCAATCTGCCATTGGAGCTTTTGAAGTGTCCACTTCTGCAGAAGGGGCTTTAGAACAATCCCCAGGTGCAGAAAGTCCTTGAACATTCCACATCTGCAGAAGTGCCTCTATCATGCTCCCTATCTGCAGAAAGTTCTCTAGGATCTTCCAGGCCTACAAAATGTGCACTAGATTCTCCTAGTCTCCAGAAGTATCGCTGGGATTGTCTGCATTTACAAAAGTTGCAGTAGCTTCTTCCTCATCTCCTGATGGGCCTGTACGTTTTTCAGTATCCTCTCCAGGTTCTCAACCACCTTCCTTACCTCTAGAAGGGGCTATAAGATCCTCCATATCTAAAAATGTATTCTAACACACTTCATTTTGTATTTAGGGGTCTAGGAACTTTTGTATCTAAACCAGTGTCTCCAACCTCGTCTCACTCTGCCATTGAAGCACATGGAGATTCTTCTTCTGCAGAAAAGTCCTTAGAACCATACCCAGCTGAGGAAAGACCTCTTGAGCCTTCCAAATCTGCAGAAGAGTCTCTGTCATGCTCTCTATCCACAGAAAGTTCTCTAGGAACTTCCAGGCCTACAACATGTGTGCTAGCATCTTATCAATCTCCATAAATGTCTCTGGGACTGTCTGGATTTACAAAAGTTGCACTAGCTTTTTCTTCATCCCATGATGGGTCTCTAGGATTTTCCATATCTTCAGAAGTTTCTGTCCTATCTTCCCTACCTCTGGAAGGGGCTATGAGATCTTCCACAAATAGAAAACTTATTATATCACCTCCAAGTTTTGTATTTAGAGGTCTAGGAACTTCTTCTTCTATACCCGGGTGTCTGACCTCCTCTCAAACTGACATCGAAGTTCTTGGAGCTTTCATGTCTGCCAAAGGAGCTTTGGAAGCATTCTCAGCTGCAGAAAGAACTCTTGAACATTCCACATCTGCAGAAGTATCTCTATCATGCTCTCTATCTGCAGAAAGTTCTCTAGGACCTTTGAGGACTAGAAAAGAAGCACTAGCATCTCCTCCATCTCCAGGAGTATCTCTGAGACAGTCTGCATTTACCAAAGTTGCACTAGCTTCTTTTTCATACCATTATGGGTCTCTAAGATTTTCCACAAATTCACAACATTCCCTGACATCTCCCCTACCTCTAGAAGAGGCTATAAGATCTCCCACATCTAGAAAATGTATTCTAGCACCTCCTTGTTTTATATATAAGGGTCTAGGATATTCTTCATCTATACAAGGTGTCCTAGTTTCTTCTTTCAGATCAGAAATGAAGAAAGGTACGTCCATATCCTCAAAAGAATCACTAGGAAATCCCAAGTCTTGTGTAGGAGGTCTGGAGTATTCTAACTGCACACTAGGAGGCACAGGACCCTTGTCATCTTCCCAAATAACTTTGGAAGCCACACTATATTTACGTCTTTACATGACACTATGAGAATGGGCACCTCAACACAATGGCCTAGAAAATCTTTCTCATTTACCAAAGTGGCTCTTGGGACTTCCGCATCTACCCAAGGGTCTCAAACACATTCCACATCTTACCAATTGGCTCAGAAAATGTCTAAATCTACAAAAAGTACTTTAGACCTATTTCATCTCATGAATGGGGCCTCAGGTATTCACCACATACCTAAAGTGTCCATATACAGTGCACTGCTCCCAAAAATAGTTCAAGATATGACACGTTTGACCAGGGATATTTTATATTCTCCCCGTCAGCTAAAGATGTATTCAAAATGTCCCCTTGTGTTAAATGGGAGACAACATCTTAACCTCTTCTCAAAAAACTCTCAACACCTTCCACTACTCTACAAATAAGCAACACAGATACAACTTCTCAGAAGTCTCTTGATTTTCAGGGCATTTCAGAAAGTACACCATCTTCCCAACAGGATGTTGGAGGTTTCACATTTACCCAAGAGTCTCTGGAACCTTCTAAATATTTCCAAGAGTCTTTGGGTCTTGCTCTATCTGTCCCAGGGTCTCTGGGACAGCCAGAAGCCACAGAAGAGTCATTAGGCATTTCTCCTTCTGACCAAGTCCATCTTAGCCTTATTCAACTGCCACTAGGACAGGTCACATGTGCACAAGGAGGTAAAGAATCTTCTTCACCTAGCAAAGGTGATCATGGTATGTCCACTTATATACATGGGGCTTTTGCCTGTTTTACATCCCCTGATGGAGTTGCTGTAACTTCTATGCATACACAAGGAGCTTTAGGATAATCCTCATCTTCCCAAGAGGCTCTGTGTCTGGTTGCAAGTACACAAGGGACACAAACCATTGCTGCACCTTCCCAAGAGGAAGTTGTATGTTCCACATGCTTGGTAGAGGTCACAGTCCCTTCTCCATCTGCCCATGATGGGGTGGATAATTCTCTACCTTCGATGGGGATCTGGGACTGGTCACATTACCAAATGATGATCGAGCCTTTTTTTTGCCCGAGCAAAGGGCTGCTGGAAAGTGTACATATAACTCAGAGACTCTAGATCATTCCCCTTGTGATCAAAGAGATGTGGGTCCTCCTATAACTATTCAAGGCCATCTGGTACCAGCTAAATATGCACAAGAAGCTGTAGAATTTTCTTCATCTACTGAAGGGTCTCACATAAATTCATCTTATAAAAGAAGGCCTGTAGAATCTTCTTCATCTGCTGAAGGGGCTCACATAAATTCATCTTATAAAAGAAGGCCTGTAGAATCTTCTTCATCTGCTGAAGGGGCTCACATAACTTCATCCTACAAACAAAGGGTTGTAGAATCTTCTTTATCTACTGAAAGGGCTCCAGAAAAATCTCTATATGGTCATGGTGCTCTGGAAACATCACATCTTTCCAGGGGATCCTAAAACATTTGAGAACTACCGGTTTCAATGCAAACTTCCACAGCTAACCAAGATTTTCTTGGGCATTCTTAATCTGCCCAAGGTGGGTTGGAAATTTCCAAATCAGCCCAGGGAATTCTAGTAACATCCCCTTCTTCTCAAAGTGCTCTGGGTCTTTCCACATCTGCCTGAGGGGCTGAGAGAATTTCAATATCATTCCAAGAGCCAGTGGTATTGTCTACAGCTTCCCCATGGAGCGTTTTTCCTTTCCTCTCTCATGAAGAGGCACTAACACTGTCACCCTCTATCCTAGTGGGCCCTGGGTCCTTGGATCAATCTTCATCTGCATCAGTGGTGCCAGGTCATTTGCCATCTGCCCAAAGGGAGCTGGGACATTCCACATCTCTGCAAGGGACGGAAGGAATTTCAATATTATTACAAGAGCCAGTGGTAGTGTCCTCAGTTGCACAATGCCACTTTATTCCTCCCCCCTCTCATGAGGAGGGAATCAGCTATTTCCTCTTTTCCCATGCAGAGCCCACATATTCCACTTCTAACCAAATGAAATCAAAACATGATCCCTCTGACCAAGGAGCTCTGGAAGTGTCTTCTGCTAAGACACTGCTAGGTGAGGCTAATCATGCATGCACAAATGACAGGAGGGCCATAACTATCTTCTGGAGCAGAATTCACACCATCCACAAATACACAAGAGAGATACCACAATCTCCATCTCCCCACGTTTCTCTAGGACCTTTCCTATCTGACTAAAGCGCTCCAGGGCAGTCCAAATCTACAGAAGAAGGATTCAAATGTCTTCCTTTTAGTAAAGAATATATACCTTCTCCAGAAGGGGACACCAGACATTCTATTTCTACCCATAAGAGTTTGAAACATACTCTTTCTGACACAGAGGATTTCAGAACTAATGAACTTGATCAAAGGCACTTCAAACAATTCCATTTTGCAAAAAGAGCAATCACATCCCCTCTTTGTGCTAAAAGGAGCCAAAAACATAAGCATGCTTGGCAAGCCCACCTCAAATTCTCCAAATCTGTCCAAGTGGCTCTAGCAGTGTCTAAATCTAACCATGGGGCTGTAGAACTTTCCTGATCGGGCCAAGTTGCTCTGAAACATTCCCGATCTACCCAATAGTCTGTAGAGTATCCCTCATTTGCCCAAGAGGATGAAGGGACTTCATCATCTTCCCCAGGTTCCATGAGGGATTATCCCACTAACCAAGGAATGGATAGTGGCAATGGAGGATATTTGATATCAGAGAAACGGTACCCAGTATCTTTTCCATCTGCCCCAGGTCCTCTAGAAATTTTACCATCAGCAGAACCTGTTTTGGGTATTTCTCCCCAAGATCCTGAAGGATTTTCCCTGTCATTCCAAGTGCTTTTTTAACTGTCTACAGATACAAAGGGGAGCTTCACTCTTCTCCTTCTCTCAGGAAGATGGTCTCAGTCTTCCCCATCTCCTTGTTCAGGCCGTATGTGCTCTGATTCTACTAAAATGAGAACAAAACATGTTGTCTCTGCCCAAAGAAGCCTCATATTTCCCCATTAAGCCATAGGGGTTGAAAATTTTGATTTCTGGCAAAAAGAACCCAAGCTGTAGTACAACTCCCTGCCAGGGCCTCACACTTTCTCCTCAGGAAGCTCTACACAATTTACTCTCTCCCCCAATGGCTATGCAAGAATCTGGATCTGCCCAAGGGACTGTGGCACCATGTCTATCATCCCAGGGATGTATAGAGCTATCCACATCTGCTCAAGGAGGCGTAGGTCTTTTCACTTCTGATGAAGAGAGACTCAAATATTCATCTTCTTCCAAGATACGCTCCAGACATTTCCAGTTTTGCCACAATAAGATTAGGAGATTCCCCATCAGGTCAAAGGGACGTTGATTCCCTATCAGAACAAGAGAGCTTCAAAACTTCCCATTCTTCCAAAAGGGACTCAATAGCTATGACTAGTACTCAAGGGAGGGTATCATGGCTTCCTCCTCTGTGAAAAAGTTTCTCAAATCATATGCTCCTGAACAACAGGGTCTCAGATATGCATCTTCTAAGCATCATGGCATCAGACATACTCCTTATAACCAAGAGAGGATGAGAAATTTTCCCTCTGATGAAAGGCATTTAAGACCTTCAACATCTGCCCACAGGACCTTCAGATAATTTTCTTCTTCCCAAGGAGGACTCAGAGCATCTGAATCTCTCCAGTGGGGGCTCCAATACATGTCATCTCAAGAAAGTAGAATGAAACCTACCCACCCTTATCGAGGTGGCTTCAGACATACTTCCATCAAAGAGAGCCTCCAAGTTTCCCACTCTTACCAAAGGGGACTCAGCTATATCCAATCTGACCAAAGAGGGTCTAGAACATTCCTCTCCTATCAATAACAGAATAGACCTTCAACTTCCAACCTGGGGGCCCTTAGATCCTCTGCAGGAAGAGGCTTGAGAGGCGCCCTATCTGAGCAAGAGATAGTTAAAACCCCCCCTTTCATTAAGGGCTGGGCAGAAGAAATTCTGCCCATGGAGGCTTCAGAGGTGCCCCATCTGCCCAATGAATATCAAGATATACATCCCCTGACTACTATTAGACATACTTCATCATCTCATTAATTTTTTGACAGATATGTCCTATCTGCCTAAGAAGATCTGAATGTTTCCCCTTCTATCCAAGTAGATCTCATGTCTACAGCCCTCTGAGCTAAGGATGTGCACAATTGCCCTTCTTTTGAAAAGAAATAGGGCCCGGGCTTGTCTGAGATCCCAGAGGCTTAAGGAACCTAGTGGAAATAGTCACAGAGAATGGAAAAGATATGATACGAGAGTTTTCAGCCCCTGTTGACTTCCCCATATGACCTTAGACACCCTGACTCCTGCCCAAGGGAGTTTTTGACATCTTTACTTTCCCCAATATATCCTGGGAATTTGCACTTCTGAAGAACAGTGTATTGGGCCCTGTGGAGTTGCCTGAGGAAGTCTCATACATTCCCATTCTACCTAAGGAGACACAGAATTGTCTTTCTGACAAAGCAAACCTCAAATTTACAGCTTCACAATCCTGGAGTCCCCAGACCTTCTCAGAGATTCAGAGTGCCTCAGTCCTTTCTCAATATTTTATGTAAAGACTCAAGGGATCCTCAGGCCTAAGCTTATAAGACCAGGGAAGCTTAAATCTAACCCAGTCACGCACTAGGCCCTCACAACTTTCTCTCCAGAATCTGGGGGACTCAAATCATCCCCAATAACTCAGGAGCACCTGGTACTTACCATCTTACATAGGTACCCTGAAATTTTCATCATCAGAGAAAGCACTGTCCGACATACTACAATTAGTCCGCCAAACTAACCTATTACTTATTTCAGCCTAGAACTGTACCATTTGTTTAAAAAAGCAGTTTACAATTCTTTTTATAACCAACACAGACTCAGATCTTCCTGCTTTGCCAATGGATGCAGATGTGCACTACCCCCTTTGACCATAGATATGCACTATTCCCTTTGGAGCAAGGGTGGTCTGATGCATACTACTCTTCTTATTATTTTTATTTAATTTATTTTTTTTTATTTTTAAGGGATTGTACAATATAAAGACACAGTTGTTTGCAGATAATATTGATGTTACTCAGTATGTCATCAATTAGGTAATTGGTGCATTTTGAAAGTATCTATGTCCAAATTTTGAACAACCCAAGGTTCCCATAGTCCAGTTGGAGAAGCTTGTATGCACAGGCATGTTGATCAATCAGGAATCCAGACTATATTCCTGTAGTCTCATGATTCACCCCTATCTCTCCACAGCCCTTACAATCTACCACGCCTCCTCTTCTGCAGTTTGTTCCCTGGGCTTTGGGAAAGGGGCACAAGTGGGTGAGAAGAAAACAGTCTAATTTCTTTGGAGTTGTCATTTTGGACTCCAGTCTGTTCAGGTTGTTTCCCTTCATGGATTGACAGCTTTCCCAGTGATACCCTTTTTAGTCATACTAACAAAGCACAAGCTATTGGATGTACAGGCATTTAAGCAGTACCAATTATTATGTCAAGCTAAGGTGTGAGCATAGACACAGATGCTTGGATTGTATGCTAATCCGCAAACTGTGGTTTCTCTATAAAGGGTGACAAGTTCTTATTGTGGCTTATAACATCGCCTAACCACTAGAGGACATAAGCTTGTGACATCTGCTGTGAGTTATTCCTCCAAGGAGAGAGCTAATAGCCAAATAGATTTGGGATATATGTATAGACACTTGGCTGCCACTGTTGCACAGTATCTCCGGGCTGTTAAGGTGTAGCTGATATTGACGGAGGAGTCTTGCTTGTCTCAGGGAGACTAATATTTTGCTGTATTGCTTTAGTGGTCTTTGGTAACACTCTCTAGCATTTCAGAGACCAGTTGTATGCTAGGAAGTGACGTCTCATAACATTTTTCATGCTCACGCCAGGTCTTTGACAACAGGGACTTACTGCCTTTCTCCTTGCATATATACCACTTATAGGCAAAAGGCCTTTATAATTTGGGGGGGGGGGTTTGAATACCCTAGCCAGCATCTCCTAGGCAGAATAATTCATTGCTGATGTCAGAGCTTTCCTGTAGTAATATATTTGACTTAATTACAGAACTTATGAACACTTTACTATTGAATTTGGCCTGAGATAGAGAAATATCCTTTCACAGTTCCCATGCCTATCAATCAGTTAATACATTATGCCTGTTTTATAGGAAATTACCACTGTAAAAATTGGCTCTAGTTTACAGTTAGGGAGTGGTTTCATTAACATCATGTTTTTCTTTTTCCTAAAAAAGGGGAGAGGTAGGAAGGTTTCTCAGCATCTGGAATGTAAACTTCATTAGGGCCCATTATAAACAGTCAACCCCAATATTATTCAGAGAGATGCTCAGTGTCCTCCGTGACTCAGGCAGTCTGAGGTTCCTCATTCCTTAATGTTCAGATGGGTCAACGTCTCTGCTGGCATTCCGCAGTTCATCCTTCACAGCCATAAGTTGTATGTTTTCAGGCATTTATATTGGTGATTTTTACCTGTGGGAACATAAAATTCTCCTCCCATTGTTAGTTTCAAGATCAGAAAAATTGAAAATTTATCAATATGATTGGAGCACAGAGTTTTCCATTTGTATCCCAGAAAGGATAGTACCCCACCTCCCACCTCCCTCTTTTGTTTTTAGGTTTTTATGTTTTGATCTATAGATGCCTAAGTTGTATTACACATACCCATAAACAGGAGCCAAGGCATAAGCTTTCATTAAATTTACCCAAACTGTTTCTCATTGACTGTATGCTACTTATTTGGGAAGGAAATTTAAGCTTAGTTCCTTTAAATTGTCCTACAAGTAAAAGAAAGTGTTATAATGTGATGTTGTATAATTCAGAAAAATATAGAGGCCATTTGTGTACCTTAACCCAATACAAATTATAAATAAAACAATTAACATTTTATATTCCCAATTAGTTCAATTGTATTACCATTTCCACCAAAACCTACACCTAAATTTAACTAATCTAAACAATTCACTAAGCCTTAAAATATCCTATACTTTGTGGATAAAGCTTGGGCAGAGTTGAGTACCTGCTAAATAAATTTTACCCAATAAACACTTTGCTCTTTAATGCTATATGACTGGACTATGACTTCTACTTATTTGGGAAGTAAAATTTAAGCTTAATTCCTTTAAATTGTCCTACAAGTAAAAGAAAGTGTTACACTGTGATGTTGTATAATTCAGAAAAATATAGAGACCAACCCAATACAAACTATAAATAAAACAACTAGCATTTTATATTCCCAGTTAGTTCAAATGTCAGTATCTAGCTTCTTTTTTTTTTAGCACAAGCATCCTTCATATAAAACCAATTTGCAAGCAGTTGTGCCCCAGCCCACACAGCCCAAGGCTCCCACCATCCAGCTGGAGGGGCTTGAATGTTCAATCAAGTTGATCAAATAAGTGTCCAGACTATATTGTCGTAGTTTTACCATTCACCCCTATCGCAGCCCCTACAATATACCACTCCCCCTCTTCCACAGATTGTTCCTTAGGCTTAGAGATGGGGCACAGGTGGACAAGAAGCACAACAGTCTACTTTGTCTGGAGATGTCGTTTTGGACTCTAATCAGTTCTGGCTGTTTCCTTTCATGAGCTGACCGATTGCCCAGGGACAGGTTTTCAATCCTGCTAATGAAGCATAAGCGATTAGATATATAGGTATTTAAACATTGCTAGTTACTATGGTAGGTTACTTTGGTATAGACACAGATGTTTGGATGGTGTGTTAATCCCTGGATTACTTTTTTTTTTCCCTGAGAAAGATGACAAGGTCTTACTGTGGCATATAAATCTCCTAATCACTAGAGGGTATAAGCTTGTGGCAACATCCACGAGTTATTCCTCCAAGGAGAGAGCTAATAATCAAATAAAGTTGGGATATACAGACATATGGCTGCCACTGCTGCACAGTATCTCCAAGCAAGTGAGGTGTAGCTGATGTTGGTGGAGGAGTTTTGCTTGACTCAAGGAGACCAACATTTGCTTTATTGGTTCAGTGGCCTTTGGTAACACTCTCTGGTATTCCAGAGACCAACTGTATACTTGTAAGTGTGATCTCGATACAATCCTCCCATGGTTACATCAGGTCATTGACAGCAGGGCGGACCTTACCACCTCTTTTCTTGTAGATATCCCAGTTTACAGGCACAGACCCTATGCTGTAACCATGAAATCTCAGATATTCATTGTCTGCTTGAGAGTACTTCTGAATTAACCTCTATGAATAAGGAGGCTAAGGATTTTACCTTTCTGTTCATGGTAACTTCAGGTATGCCCCTTCAACTAAGACAGATTTAGATCTTTCTCTGACCTGGGTGACCAGGGAAATACACTTTTGGCCAAAAGCTCAATGCACATTGAATGGCGTTTCTGTGGCAGAGGATTAAAATCCTCAGCCTGGAACCAAGGCAATTTACCATCAAGCTGGTCACCAGAAATGGAGAGGATTCCATTCTTTATGCCCACACCTGTACAGCTAATCATAAGCACCTGACCCAGAGATACGAACTTCCATCAAAAGTGCTAGAAGAATGCTCAGATTGCTGTCAGATCTGCAAGGCATTTCTTGAACATACAAATTTTTCTGACATCAATGAATGTTTGGAAGCTGACAAGGTATTGCCTTGAGCTTGGGAGGTAGCCAGGGTAAACACCCTCTGGCCAATATTGTCTGGGAATTTATTGCTCTGTCTAGTTTTGCATGAGACTTTCTCCCTTTCATCACAGAGGTTTTAAACATTTTCCTTGACCCAAAAGAGCTTCATACCTCCCCTGCTTGTGTAAAGATGTCAGGATATATGCCCTTCTAAGCAAGGGAAATTTGGCCCATTTGGGGTAGATTTATCATAGGCTAAATTTATGAAGCAGAACCTTGAAGCCAGGTGCCTCAGTCTAGTCACTAGAAATACAGTGGACACAATTTTCCTGCTTAGATATGGTTAGCAGAATGCACACCTGAGGAGGCAACCTAGTTTGGGACAGCCATCCAACAGTGTTATAATTAATGCCTTGCCTCCTGTACATAACACTAATGGTATGGACAGCCACTTGGGCTGTTGGAACAATATTGAGGTATTATGGAAAATCTCTCACTGTGAACTGTGTTATCAAGGGAGATATGGACATTTCCCTCCTGCTCAAGAGCCTTTTCAGCTAGACCCCTCCAATAACTGGGTCCTTAGAGCTTCTTTATGAACATTGTGACCTCATAACTGCCCTTAATACAAAGATGGGCTTAAAATTTCCCTTTGTGACCAAGGTGCCAGGGAGATATTTTTGTAACCAATATGTCTCAGAAAATTTTGCTTTTAGCTCATAAAGATGATACCAAACTAAAAGCAGAACTGAGGTCCTGAGCAATGAAGCTTGTCGCCAGAAATGGAATGTTTCCATCAATTATTTTGCAAACCCACACAGGTGAACAATACCTTGAAGCATCATCCCAATGCCATGATTGCTGGCTGGAATCTTGAAGATTTCACTCAATGTATGTATGGTTAGATGTAACCAGAAACATTAGTTGGAGGCTCATGAGGCAATACTGAAGCCATCTTCCACTTCCCAATGTAACACAGGACCTTCATCTTCTGCCCCAGTTGAAACTGGATTTTCCTTTTGTGTCAATCCTGGCCAGGGATTTTTTCTCCCTGAATAAGGACACTCAGAATTTCTCCTCTTTCCAAAGCAGTTTCAGAAGTAGCACTTCTGACGAGGGAGTCTTAGAACTCTCCTTTCTCCAAGATAACTCACACATTCTTTTTTTTTAAAAGGAGTCAACAGACAGAGTGGGGTCACTCTTTAATCTCTTAACAAAGTGGCCTCGGGCACTAGAATATACCCAAAGGGGCATGTCCATGGGAAGCTCAGATCTACCTCTAACTGACAGATTATATATATATATATATATATATATTCTTACTTCATTTAGATCTAGGGTGGAGAAAAGGAAGGCTAGCAAACCTCAGACCACACCACTCAGGTGGGAGGCCCCAGTGTATGGAACTCACATAATCTGCCTTTAAACTTATCATAGAAAATAGCGAGGAACCACCATTCCTACTAAATCCTTTGTAACTGATCATAAGTTTGAGAAGATCATTGAGACAGAGACAGCTAACCAGTATACCAGAAAATTGTTTGTATGCCTTCTACCACTTTATGGGATTTCTTATGTAGGACAATTTTAGAATTTGGTGAAGATCTGGAATCTGAAGAGGAAATGTACTGTCATGAGGCCTGATATTCCTGCATTGCCCAAGGTGGCCTGGGAAATTTAATTACTGCTCAAGAGGGTTTGGGGACTTCCTTTACCCTAATATTCCTGTCAGTTTTTCCCTCTAGAGATTGGGGCAAGAGACTATTCTCTCATGTGCAAGTAGAGCCTTCACATCTGATTCAAGTGTGGGTGGGTTGAGGCCTTTTCCCTGATAGGAAATGGTCAGAGTAATTTCCTATTCTCACCCAGTTTGTCCACTTTGGTTAGAGTTCCCAAAATCCAACTGAAGACTGCAGAGGAATCTGAGTCCCCTGAGTTCAATCCAGTCATCTGAAATGATATGGTGTCATCAACCTCACATATTTGTTTAGCTGAACACAAACCCAAGGAGGCGGTCTAGCTTGGGAGGGCCACATATACTAAATGGAGTGACTCTGTTATTTTTTCCTAGATATGGGCATTTATCACAAACTATTGGGGATGACAAACCTTGGAGCCTTCCAGTCCATGAGGTGAATGCTGAGAATGTACTTGGCCAAATGATGACTCCATGCAAAATATGGATGAGACATACTATAAAAAGCTTTCTACAATTGTGCAAAATTATTCAGTTCAGTAACCTTCCTCCACTGTACATGGTAAGAGAGACAGTTACCAGCCCAAGGATTTCTGGTATAGACCTGATCTATGGGGTTTGCATAAGACATTCTCCCTCCTAAGAATGTGGCCTTAGACCACCCCGTTATGCCCAAGTTGGCCTCACACATACCTCTTCTGATAAATTAGACTTGGTGTAAGTTTCTGATGAAGGAAGCATTGTTCCATGCTGGTTTGAGGTCCAGGAGCCAAATAGTAACAAGCAGAGCCTGAAACTCAACAATCTACCTTCAATCCAGTCAGCATAAGTAAAATGATACCACCTTGTCTAGCCAGGTCTGGACAGATGAAGACTGGAGGAGTTCACCAGGACATGGTGGTAATCCCAGGTGTTCTAACAATTCTGAGATTGCTTCCCTGTCTCCCCCAGATTCAGGAAAAGATATGGACTTTAAAATTCTGGAGACTTTGAACCTGATGTGTAGTGCTAGGACTTTTTTCCACTGCCAAAGTTAATAGGGACATTCACCTTCTAAACAAATGTGTATAGCAAACTTCCCCATTTTCCCAATGTTTTCAAACCTTCATTTGCCCAGTAGGTTCTCAGACATTTTTTCTCTTTTGCAAGGGCGCCTGAGCTTCCACTTGAAGTTACTTTACTACTTCTCACTTCATTTCAGTGAATATAGGGCCATTCCAAAGACAAAGCCTACCTCAGACCTTCCCAGATTCCTTAAGTGAGCCTTAGACCTTCATATTATGTGAAAGAGCCCTCACATTCTTATTAGACAGACCTCAGACATCTTTCTTCTCAATAAAGGAACCACAGACCATGGGGGCTACACCACTTAATTTCCTTAAAGGATATTAGACCCTCCCAAGGGGTGTGAATAATCTACCGCCTTTGAATAAAAGGAATACAGACACTCTATTTTTGTTTAAACACATCTGGGAAATGCTAGCCCTTTGAATAGGCCTCAGAATTAGACACCATGAGTAAATGTGGGGTCCCCAGACATTCAAAGGCTGTTGAAGTGCTTCAAGCATAGCCTGTGACCATGGGAATCATAGAGCATCCCTTTTGTCCATAATGACTCCATCTGGCCTTTTTACTAAGATGGCATTAGAGCTTCCTCCCCTGACCAACATGTCAGACAAATATTTTTCCAAACGGTAGGTCCCCATAAAACTCTCAACATAGTATAACACTCAGAACACTCAGGCATGGTATAGCTGTTATCAAGATGAAATCTGAATTAAGATCATCTGCCTTGAAGTTGATCAACAGAAATGAAATGACTCTGTATTTCACAGACCTACTCAGCTGAACACAAACTTGCAGACGCATCAAAGCTCAGGAACGACTCAGTCTGTTCAAAGAGTGTCTGGACTCCAGAATATTCAACTCAAATTATGGTATTTGTAAATGGGAAGAAAGGTGGGAAACTAATTTGGTTCTTCTGGAGCTTTCTTCACTGTAAAAGGAAACCTGGGGCTTTCACATCTGGCCAAGGAAAATTAGATTATTTTATTTGCAAAAAAAATCTAGGCAATTTAGCTCTAAACAAGGAGGTTCAGAAATTTACCTTTTCCTAATTTTAGAACTGGAAGTGGGGATGATAACTCAGGACACTATCTTCCTCTTTGTTGCTGACTGCTGTTGCCGGTAACTGAGACCAGCCAGCCCTCCTGGGGTCGTGAGTTTTTCTGATGGAGTTCCTTTGGCAGGAGAACACGAGGAAGCTGATGGCTTGTAGAAATGAGAGACAAATTTCCCAAATCCACAGCAACTTTATTGAACAGGGGCAGTGCTTATATAGCAGTCTTAGGAGAAGGCAGAACAAAGGATTTGGTGGAGCTTTACAATTACATATGTTACTAATAGGTCAAAACTCATACATTAACCAGAACTCATTATCTATTTCATGATTGACGAGATACGGGGCACGCAGAGCAGGAAACTAAAACATTACAAAGTTTAGTCAGGAAATGAATTTTCTTTGAAGTAAAATGTAGAAATCTTAAGATAACCTTTACCAAGGAAATAACATTTAAGAAAAAAGGAGCATCAATAGTTTTTAACATGATCAATTAGTTTTTACTTGTTAGCTCTTAATTACAAGTCATAATTGAAAAGTTACAGGACACCGAGTAGTAATTGCTATGTCACAGTAGAAGTTTCTTGGCAGTAGATATTGGCCTTATATCTCTATCCTAAATCTAGAGTAAATATATCTTAATATCCTAAGGTTAATAGTTTCTTTTAAGTTTTTATTAAAGTAAAGACCTTATTCCTATAGCATCCTAAACTATTTATTAGTTTTTTCTAACTCTAACTGCTAATCTAAAGTTTCAATCTTTACTGAGAACTAAGAGCCGTTCCACTGCTTGCTCCAACTAACAGTTTTGTTTTTGTAGGACAATTGGCTGGTGTAAAGTAATTTATCTTTTGCCTAACCTTGCTGGGAGTGTCAGGACTCAGGCATTCAGTGGCTGCATAGAACTAGGAAAACTGTTTAACCTGTTCCTTTACTTAAATAGGGAAATGGGATTGAAGAGTCTTTTTATTTTAATTGTTAAAGAGGAGTTTTTACTTTATTTTAAATGATATGATATTCTGTTTTTATTACACATATCACTGGAACTTGTTTTTCTATAGACACAGTCATATATAATTGTTCTGTTTTCCAATTTGTCACAGGTCTTTGCATTGTAATGTATATTGTGAGAGAAGTCTATTTTTAAGTCTATTTCTGACTCGAGACTTACAGACCATTCTTGCTGCCAGGAAAAAGCCCTGTGCCCAAGACAGGCATTTTAATTGCCAGTTACTGGCACATTCAAACAGTTTGTTTTGTATCTATTAGCTGGCCCTAAGAAAAGATCTTTATTGTGCTCGGTGTTATGCTAAGTCCAACACCAGAAAAACGTAATATCCTAGGAAAGCATCTCAATCTCGGTGTGATCTTAGCCGGGTATTCTGCCAGTGACCTCCAGGGGGTCCAGCCCCGCAGGACACATCTCCCCCGCTTGTTTTGAATATGATTTCTCATATTACTTTACACAAGCGACACTGGAGTGGGTGTGGCAGACGCGTAGGTGGATGCCGCACCTCTTGTTACCTTAAATATGTATGTTCTCTCATACAGGCCCACACCTACTTAGAAGAACATAAGCTGGAGGAGGATCTGAGACAAAGGCTGCCTTGGAGCCTCTTAGAGAATTCTAAGACTGTTACCAGGCCTACCATTGTCTCATTGATGATACATATATTTTAGACTGTGACAGAGAACTGCAAGCTGATGAGTGAGTTCCAGGACCTTTACCCATTTTATGATAGAAGCTCAGCACTCATTTTCTATCTAAAGAGGATTGGAACTATCATCAATCTTAAAACTAAGCAAAGGTTCCCTTCTCTGATAAACATGACAGTATGCATTTCCTTTCTCCCTAAGGTGGCCTGGATCTAACCATGGAGTTATCTGTCATTTCCCATTATCAAAGAGAGCATCATCTATGCCTTGACTCACCAAAGGGAACTGACAATTAATGCATGTAACTAGATGGTCTCATGTCATGTTACATCATATGTACACCTCTGCACAAAGTGGATAAAGAACCTCCACTCCTATCCAAAAAGCTGGTCAAAAATGCGAGATGTTTCTGATTGACCCACAGAGAACTCAGACCTACTTCTCCCTTAGAGGGCCCTGTATATGCGACTTCTTCTGAAAGAGGAATTAGTCATTCCTCTTAATCCCACAAGGACATCCAGTATAGCTATAACAGCAGAGGGAGTTGAGTATTATCTTCGATGGTTCAGGGGTTCAGACTATTACAATTTGTCCAAACATACTATAAATATTCCCTTTCTGGCAAAGTGGCTTTAGAGTGCCTGCTCTAGGAAGGCAACTATCCTTCTTCCAAAGTCCAAAGTGGTCTCATACATCCTACATATCCCCAAGTAGGCAACAGTCTTAGTAGCTCTATGTATTGGTGGCCTTCATATTTTGACAAAGGGGTCTCTATTCTACTATCTTTTACTTATAAGGGGGCTTCAGAGCTTTACCTTTGCTTAAATGTTCCTCAGATATACCCTACTGATGAAATAGGTCTCCCATTTTCCTCCTCTTATCAAGGGGCCTCAATCCAGACCTGGAGGCTCTAGAATATTTCCCTTATCACATAAGGACTTCAGACCATTTTGGCAAAAACACCAAGGCCCAAGTGTAGGGTGCAGAACCCAGAAGCCAATCCACCAGCCTCAAGTCAGACACCATATTGGGTGGCCCCGTCATTCATTTACAGATATGAACAGCTGAACACAAGCCTGAAGAGGTCACCTAGCTTGGGATTGACATTCAGTCTCTTGGAGAAGACTCCCACTGCTGTCTATCCTAATACACATTTACTGCGACATATGGACATTCTAGTTGATGATGAAGAGTTGAAAAGTGATGGTGCAGTGACAGGGACATACAGCACAAGGTTGGTTGGATTCTTCATTTTATGTCTAAGTGAGAGAGTCTAGAACATTTTCTCTCTGCCCAAACAGAGAGGTAATTTCCCTCTATGATGTCAGAGGCCCCAGATATTTCCCATATGACCCAGAGCTTCGGACTTTTCCTTAAGGGCATGTGGTCTTCTTAACTTGCCCATCTCTTGAGGCTTATCTCTGACATTTCTCCTCTAGCTTATGGAGTCTTTTATTGACCGCTTCATGGTGGATACAGATATCAAAGCTGTTATGTGGGGACTTCAAATATATCCCTGTGACTAGGTGTTTCTCATATATATAGCCATTGTAGGGGGTGGCTATCTGGGAGGAGCTGCCCTTCGCCTTTGCAACCAGTGACTGGTAGGTCAGGTTCGGTGCAACTGTGGCTTTGTGCCGGCCGGCTCCTGAGGCATAAGAACCTGGAAATCGCTCCAGACCGGTAAATTGTAGGGTAGATTGTCTCCTGGGCTGCTGAAAAAGGGTCTTAACTCTGAATCCTTTTGTAGGGGCTGGCTGTCGGCGGAGCCACCCTTCACCTTTGAAGCCAGTGACCTGCGGGTCGGATTTGGTGCATCTGTTGCTTTGTGCAGGCCGGCTCCTGAGGCACAGGAACCCAGAAGACTCTCTAGGCAGGTACCGGGATGTGGGCAAATTCAGGCATATCCCCCTGCCCAACTGGAATTGGCGAGAGAGTATCCAAGTGGAATTTTTTTGGAGAAACTTCAGAACAGGAAGAGAAGAGTGAATTAGACTTCCAATATCCAATATATAAACAAAACTGAAAGCCTAAAACCTAGACAAGTCGATACTCCATAAACAAGGAGGAGGAAAGAAAAAAAAAAAAAAACGCATCAGAAGGAGGCAAGCAAAACCAGCTGCTAATATAGTGAAAAGACATTTGCGACTTGAATCACAAAAGGGAAACCCACATGCCAGGGACACGACAAAGGGACAACATGGGAAAGTCACAGGATAATCCTGCACCAGGCTCTACCAAACCTATAAGGAGATAGCTACAATGGGATTCCCCTGGAGGTGACCCAATGAAAATATCTTAGAGGAATAATTGCAAACCTATGCAGAGAAATTAAGGAAAACAAAGAATAATTCAGAGAACAAAAGAGAGAGGATGAAAAACTCAAAAAGGACCTAGAGGGATACAATGACAAACTTCGGAAAGAACTAAAGGAATGGATTGAAAAACTCCAGAAAGAACTAGAGGGAGAAAAAAACAAACTCCGAACGGAAGTAGAAACACTGAAAATGGAAGCCAACCAATGAAGTAAGGAGCACCAAGAAGAGACTGAGAAGCTCAAAAAGGAAAAGGAAATACTAAAGAAAACACAGGATGAAATGAAAAAAGAATGAGAACACTCATCAAATCAAGAAGAAAGGAAAGGAAAAAGCCTCAGAAGTAGAATGGAGAAAGCAGAAGAAAGAATTATCAGATCTGGAAGATAACACAGAGCAACTAAAAAGCTCAAATAAAGAATATGAAAAATTTTTAAATACACAATAGTGGAACAACCAGAAAATATGGGACACTAGGAAAAGATCAAACCTCTTCATCATAGGAATAGAGGAAGGAGAAGAATCTCAAGAGAATAGTATTGATCAGATCTTCAAGAAATAATAGGTGAAAATTTCCCCAAAGTAAAAATAGACAAAGCCATACAAATACAAGAAGCATACAGGACTCCAAAAAGACAAGATCAGAAAAGAAACTCCCCATGCCATATCATAGTTAAAATGCTAGACTCCCAAAACAAAGACAAAATTCTTAAGGCTACAAAAGAAAAAACAAGTCACATACAAGGGGAAACCTATCAGAATTACAACTAACTTCTCAGTGCAAACTATGAAAGCAAGAACATGGAGCAAAGCACTCCCAGTGTTAAAGGACTATGGATGCCAACCCAGAATACTTTACCCAGCAAAAATGTCATTTATACTTGAAGAAGAGAGAAAAATCTTCCATAGAATACATGTCTGGAAAGATCATAGAATACATGTCTGGAAAACCAACTCTTCATAAAATACTTGAAGCAATTCAAAGGGCAGAAGAGAGGAGCAACAATCCTCAAACACCTAGGAAAATAAAGTAATAAAAACATAAATGTAGGAGCAAAATCAGAAGCTAGAAGTCCAAATGGATAATAAAGTGAAAGGATGCAACATCCATCTTTCAATTATAACCTTAAATATGAATGTGCTAAACTCCCCAATCAAAAGACATAGACTGGAGGAAGGGATTAGGAAACAAAACCCATCTATATGCTGTCTACAAGAGACCCATCTCGATTTCAAGGATAGGCACCAAATCAAGGTGAAAGGATGGAAGAAAGTATTCCAAGAAAATGGTACCAAAAAGAAAGCAGGTTTTGCTATTATAATATCAGAAAAAAATAGACTTCAAAGCAAAAGAAATCAAAAGAGACAAAGAGGGCCATTACATCCTTATTAAAGGAAAAACTGATGATGAAGATCTCACAATCATGAATGTATACACATCACACACCAGTGCACCAAATTTTATAAAGACAATTCTGCAGGATTTCAAGGCACAGATTAACCCCAGCACACTAAGAGTAGGGGACTTCAATAGCCCATTAATTCCTTTAGACAGATCAACAGGACAAAGGATAAACAGAGAGATATCTGAACTAAATGGTACAATACCCCAAATGGACCTCACAGACATCTATCGAATATTTCACCCAAACACCAGAGAATACACATTTTACTCAGCACCTCATGGAACATTCTCCAAAACAGAACATATACTGGGATACTGGAAAAAAAATCAACAAATACAAAAAGATTGAAATAATCTCTTGCATTCTATCAGACCACAGTGCAATAAAACTCAATATCAACACAAGGATAAACGCTAAAACCTACAAGAACAAATAGAGACTAAATAACACTCTCCTGAATAATGAATGGGTCAAGCAAGAAACAAAGAAAGAAATAAAAACATTCCTGGAATTGAATAACAGTGATAATATACCACAGCAAAACCTATGGAACACTTTAAAGGCAGTCCTAAGAGGGAAGTTTATAGCTCTAAGTGCCTACATTAAAAAAACAGAAAGAGCACAAGTGAATGATCTAACACTGCAGCTAAAAGTACTTGAGAGACAACAACAAATGAACCCTAAACGGAGCAGACAAGAAGAAATAACAAAAATCAGAGCAGAGATCAATGAAATAGAAACAAAGAAAACCATACAAAAAATCAATGAATCCAAAAGCTGGTTCTTTGAGAGAATAAACAAGATAGACAGACCTCTAGCCCAGTTAACCAAAAGAAAGAAGGAACAACTCCAAATCCATAGAATCTGTGATGAAAGGGGAAAGATCACAACAGAAAATGGAAAGATCCAGACGATCATATGGAATACTTCAAAAACCTATACTCTACTAAGATTGAAAACATAGGAGAAATGGATGAATATATGAAATCCTGGGAATCACCAAAGCTCAACCAAGAAGAGATCAACAGCCTAAATAGACCCATAATAGATGAAGAAATTGAAGATGTAATAAGTAGCCTCCCAACAAAAAATGCCCAGGCCCAGATGGTATCATGGCAGAATTCTATAAAATATTACAAAAAGACTGACAACCATTACTACTCAAGTTGTTTAGAAGGATACAAACGGAGGGAGTTCTCCCAGATTCCTTCTATGAAGCCAGCATCACTCTATTACCAAAACCAGGTAAAGATACAACCAAAAAAGAGAACTATAGATCCATCTCCCTATTAAACTCAGATGCCCAAATTCTAAACAGGATACTGGCAAATCGCATACAGACCCACATTAAGAAGATCATCCACCATGACCAAGTTGGATTCATACCAGAGATGCAGGGATGGTTCAACATACGAAAATCAATAAACAACATGAAACATATAAATGGACTGAAAGACAAAAACCACACTATCATCTCAATTGATGCAGAGAAAGCCTTTGACAAAATCCAGCATCCCTCCGTGTAAAGTCCTAGAAGGAATTGGACTGGAGGGATCATTCCTCAATGGAATCAAAGTCATATACAGGAAACCCACAGCCAATATCATCCTAAATGGAAAAACAACAGAAGCATTCCCCTTAAAGTTAAGAATTTGGTGAGGCTGCGCCCTGTCACCACTCCTTTTCAATATAGTGCTTGAAACCCTTGCTAGGGAAATAAGGCAAGAAAAGGAAATTTAAAGAGTTCCAATTGGAAAAGAGGAAGTCAACCTATCCCTTTTTGCTGATGATATAATTGTCTACCTAAGGGATGCTAAGAAATCCACCAGAAAACTCCTAGAAATGATTAAGAGCTTCAGTAAAGTGGCAGGATACAAAATAAATCTAGAAAAATCAGTACCTTTTCTTTACACCAACAACAAGCAACTGAAGAAGGACTACAAGGAGACCTTCCCACTCACAATAGTCTCAAAAACAATAAAATATCTAGGAACAAACCTAAACAAAGACACCAAGGATCTCTACAACAAAAATTTTAAACCCCTGAAGAAGGAAATTGAGGAAGACATCAGAAGATAGACAAACCTCCCATGCTCATGGATTGGGAAAATAAATATAGTAAAAATGTCCATTCTACCCAAACTCATGAACAGATTTAATGAAATCCCAATCAAAATACCCAAGAGCTTCTTCACAGGATTGGAAAAAATTCCTCAATTTCATTTTGAAAAACAAAAGACCCTGAGTAGCCAAAGCAACCGTGACCTATAAGAGCAATACAGGGGGGATCACTCTACCAGACATCAAACTGTACTACAGGGCTATCCTCATAAAAACAGATTGGTACTGGCACAAAAACAAACCAGTTGACCAAGGGAATGAAACTGAAGTTCTGAACCTGAGCACATACAAATATTTGACAAGAGGGCCAAGAATAAACAATGGAGGAAAAACAATCTTCAGTAAGTGGTGTTGGCAAAACTGGATCACCACCTGTAGAAGAATGGAATTAAACCCCTATCTCTCACCCTGTACAAAAGTCAATTCCAGATAGAGGAAAGACCTCAGTGTGAAACCCAAAACTCTGGAGGTGATAGAAGAGAAACTTGGCAGCAGACTACAAAATCACACAGCAGCTGCACAAGAAATAAGATCGACAATTGAAAATGGGACCTCATTAAACTCAAAAGTTACTGTACATCAAAGAAACAATAAAGCAAGTGAAGAGAAAACCCACAGAGTGGGAGGAAACCTTCAGTACACATACATCTGACAAAGCATTAATTTCCAGAGTATACAAGCTACTCAAAAAACAAAGAAGAAGAAAACAAATGAATCACTCCTAAGATGGAGCAAAGAACTGAATAGAGATTCCAGAGAGGAGGAAATAGAGATGGCTGAGAAATGGCTGGGCGTCGTGGCACATGCCTTTAATCCTAGCACTTGGGAGGCAGAGTCAGGTGGATCTCCGTGAGTTCAAGTCCAGCCTCCTCTACAGAGTAAGTTCCAGGACAGCCAGCGCTACAGGGTGAACCTGTCTAAAAAAGACCAAAAAAATTTAAAAAAATAGAGATGGCATAGAAACATCTTAAAAACTGTTCAACATCACTAATAATTAGGGAAATGCAAATTAAGACCACTCTAAGATATCATCTCACTTCGATAAGACTGGTCGGGATCAATAAAACAAACGATATCTGTGTTCATTAGGGAGATTGGTCAATAGTTCTCCTTTTTGGTTGCATCTTTGCCTGGTTTTGGTATTAGAGTGATGCTGTCTTCATAGAAGGAATCTGGGAGAACTCCCTCCAATTGTATCCTTCTAAACAACATGAGTAGTAATGGTTGTAGGTCTTTTTGAAATGTTTTATAGAATTCTGCTGTGAAACCATCTGGGCCTGGGCATTTTTTGGTTGGGAGGCAGCTTATTACATCATCAATTTCTTCATATATTATTGGAATGTTTAAGCTGTCGATCTCTTCTTGGTTCAGCTTTGCTGATTCCCAGGATTTCAGATATTCATCCATTTCTTCTAGGTTATCAAATTTAGTAGAGTATAGGTTTTTGAAGTTATCCCTTATGGTTGTCTTGATCTTTTCATTGTCTGTTGTGATATTTCCCCTTTCATCACAGATTCTATTGATTTGGAGTTGTTCCTTTTTTCTTTTAGTTAACTGGGCTAGAGGTCTGTCTATCTTATTTATTCTCTCAAAGAAACAACTTTTGGATTCATTGATTATTTTTGTATGGATTTCTTTGTTTCTATTTCATTGATCTCTGCTCTGATTTTTGTTATTTCTTCTTGTCTGCTAATTAGAGCTGACTGTTATAAAGTAATCTCTTATAAAACTGGAAAAACTGCCTTTCTTAATTGGACTAATATACATAGGAACTGTGAAAAGGGATTATTGTCTATTCAGAAAACAAATAAAATACTAATAGTCTCTTTAAGTAGTTCATATATAATTAATACAAGAGAGCACTGATAGCAAAATGGATTATCCTGCCAAGGAGTTGCTAGCCAGGGGACCCAAGACCCCCCCAAAAAAAGGTTAAGGCTTATTGCGTAAACTGGGATATCTGCAAAAAGAGATGGATAAGGCCCTACTGTCAATGACTGATTAACCAGGGAGGATGTATCGACGATCGCACCTTACAAGTAACAGTTAGTGCTGGATACAAGAGAGTGTTAACTAGGCCACTGAACCATAAAGCAAATGTTGGTCTCTTGAGTCAAGCAAAACTCCCCACCAACATCAGCTACACCTTCACTTGCTTGGAGATACTGTGCAAGTGCAACCATATGTCTGTATATCGCAACTTTATTTGATTATTAGCTCTCTCCTTGGAGGAATAACTCGTGGATGTTGCCACAAGCTTATGCCCTAGTGATTAGGAGATTTATATGCCACAATAAGGCCTTGTTCATCTTTCTCAGGAAAAAAAAAGTAATCCAGGGATTAACACACCATCCAAACCTCTGTGTCTATACCAAAGTAACAACCATAGTAACTAGCAATGTTTAAATACGTATATTCTATCACTTGTTGCTTCATTAGTAGGATTGAAAGCTTATCCTGGGCAATCAGTCAGCCCATGAAAGGAAACAGCCAGAACTGACAGAGTCCGACATCTCCAGACAAAGTAGACTGTTGTGCTTCTGTTCCACTGTGGCCCCATCTCTAAGCCTAAGGAACAATCTGTGGAAGAGGGGGAGTGGTATATTGTGGGGCTGTGATTGGGTGAACGGTAACATCTATACATATAGTCTGGACACTTCATTTGTTCAACTTGATTGAACATTAAAGCCCCTCTAGCTGGATGGTGGTAGCCTTGGGCTGTGTGGGCTGGGGCACAACTGCTTGCAAATTGAGTTTATCATGAAGGATGCTTTTGCTAAAAAAGGAGCAGATACTGGAATTTGGACTAACTTGGGAATATTTATAGTTTGTATTGGGTTGGTCTCTATATTTTTTCTGAATTATACAACATCAAGTGTCCACTTTCTTTTACTTGTAGGACAATTTAAAGGAATTAAGCTTAAATTTTACTTCCCAAATAGTAGAAAGTCTTAGTCCAGTCATGTAGTGTTAAAGAGCACAAGTGTTTTTTGGGTAAAATTTATTAGAGGTACTCAATTCTGCCCAAGTTTATCCACCAAGTATAGGATATTTTAAGGCTTAGTGAATTGTTTAGATTAGTTAAATTTAGGTGTAAGTTTTTGGTGAAATGGTAATACATTGAACTATTGGGAATATAAAATGTTAATTGTTTTATTTTTTATTTGTTTGGGTTAGGTATCAAATGCCCTATATATTTTTTCTGAATAACACAACATCATTATAACACTTTCTTTTCTGTGTAGGACAATTTAAGAACTAAGCTTAAATTTCCTTCCAAATAAGTGCATACAGTCAATGAGAAACAGTTTGGGTAAACTTAATGAAAGCCTTATGCCTTGGCTCTGTTTATGGATATGTGTATACAACTTAGGCATCTAAAGGTCACATAAAAACCTAAACAAAAGAGGGAGGTGGGAGGTGGGGGTACTCTCTTTCTGGGATACAAATGGAAAACTCTGTGTTCCAATCCTATTGATAAATTTTCAATTTTTCTGATTTGAAACTAACAATGGGAGGAGAATTTTATGTGCCCCACAGGTAAAGTCACCAATATAATGCCTGAAAACATACAACTTATGGCTGTGCAGTATAGACTGGGAATGCCAGCAGAGACGTTGACCCATCTGAACATTAAAAGAAAGAGGAACCTCAGACTGCCTGTGTCTCCCTTTATAGGATAAATAAAAACATGATGGTAAAGAAACCACTCCTAACTGTAAACTAGAGCCAATTTACAGTGGTAATTTCTATAAAACAGGCACTAATGTATTAATTGATTGATAGGATAGGAACTGTGAAAGGCTATTTCTCTATCTAGAGCCAAATTCAATAGTAAAGTGTTTAAGTTGTGTAATTAAGCAAAATGTTTTAGCTACAGGAAAGCTCTGATCAGCAATGAATTACTCTGCCTCCCCCCAAATATAAAAGCCTTGCCTAAATGGGATATAAGCAAGGAAAAGGTCGTAAGTCCTGTTGTCGAAGACTGTTGTGAGCATGAAAAATGTTAGGAGACGTCACTTGCTAGCATAACAACTGGCCTCTGAAATGCTAGAGAGCGTTACCGAAGGCCACTAAAGCAATACAACAAATATTGGTTCTCCCTGAGACAAGCAAGTCTCCTCTCAATATCAGCTACACACTCAACAGCCTGGAGATACTGTGCACAGTGGCAGCCAAGTGTATATATATATATATATATATATATATAATATATATATATATATCCCAAATCTTTTTGGCTATTAGCTCTCTCCTTGGAGGAATAACTTACAGCGGATGCCACAAGCTTATGTCCTCTAGTGGTTAGGAGATGTTATAAGCCACATAAGAACTTGTCACCCTTTATAGAGAAACCACAGTTTGTGGATTAGCATCCATCCAAGCATCTGTGTCTATGCTCACAGCTTAGCTTGACATAATAATTGGTATGTTTAAATGCCTGTACATCCAATAGCTTGTGCTTTTTGTTAGTATGACTAAAAAGGGTATCACTGGAAAGCTGTCAACCTGAAGGGAAACAACATGACAGCATGGGAGTA
>VZQC01014680.1:686914-724838 GCA_009823505.1 Rhizomys pruinosus
TGCTGCATTTAGGGTTCATTTGTTGTTCTCTCTCAAGTACTTTAAGCCTGATGTGTTACGATCATTCACTTGTGCTCTTCTCTTTTTTTTTAATGTAGGCACTTAGAGCTATAAACTTCCCTCTTAAGACTGCTTTAAAGTGTCCCCATAGGTTTTTGTGTTGTATTATCATTGTCATTCAGTTCCAGGAATGTTTTTATTTCTTTCTTTATTTTCTTCCCTGACCCATTCATTATTCAGGAGAGTGTTGTTTAGTCTCCATATGTTCTTGTACGGTGTAGGGCTTATCCTGGTATTGATATTGATTTTATTGCACTGTGGTCTGATAGATGCATGAGACTTATTTTCAATCTTTTTGTATTTGTTGAGTTTTCCCTGTGTCCAGTATATGGTCTATTTTGGAGAATGTTTCCATGGGGTGCTGAAGTAGACATATATTCTCTGGTATGGGTGAATTTCGAATAGATGTCTGTGAGAACCGACTTGGTGTATTGATCATTCTGTTCAGATGTCTCTTTGTTTATCTTTGTCCGTTGATCTGTCTAAAGGACTTAGTGGGTTATTAAAGTCCCTACTATTTTTGTGCTGGGGTTAATTTGAGCCTTGAAATCCTGAAGAGTTGTCTTTACAAAGTTTGGAGCACCGGCCTTTGGTGCATATATATTCATGATTGTGAGGTCTCTCGTTAATTGTTTCCTTTAATAAAGATGTAGTGGCCCTCTTTGTCTCTTTTGATTTCTTTGCTTTGAAGTCTATTTTATCTGATGCTAGAACAGCAACACCTGCTTTCTTTTTGGTACAATTTGCCTTGGAATATTTTCTTCCATCCCTTCACTTTAAGTTGGTGCTGTCCTTGAAATTGAGATGGGTTTCCTGTAGACCATATAGAAGGATTGGTTGCCTAATCCATTCTCTCACGTCTATGCCTTTTGATTGGAGAGTTCAGCCCATTAATATTTAAGTTATATTTGAAAGATGGATGTTGCTTGCCTTTCACCTTATTATCATATTGTGAACTCATCTCCTAATGAACACAGATGAAAATTCTAAACAGGATACTGGCAAATCGCATACAGACCAATCAAGAAGATCATTCCATCATGACCAAGTTGGATTCATGCCAGAGATGCAGGGATGGTTAACATATGAAAAATCAATAAATATCATCAAGCATATAAATGGCCTGAAAAGAAAAAAACCACACCATCTCTCAATTGATGTAGAAAAGCCTTTGACAAATCCAGCTTCCCTTCATTTTAAAGTCCTGGAGGAATTGGATTGGAGGGATCATTCCTAATATAATCAAAGCCATATATCAGGAAACCCACAGCCAACAATCATCCTAAATGGGGAAACGACAGCAGCATTCCCTTTAAAGGTAGAAATGGCAAGGCTGCCCCCTGTCACCAACCTCTTCAATATAGTGCTTGAAACCCTTGCTAGGGCAATAAGGCAAGAAAAGGAATTTAAAGGCGTTCTAATCGGAGAAGAGGAAGACAAGCCTATCCTTTTTGCTGATGATATGAATTGTCTACTTAAGGGATGCTAAGAAATCCACCAGGAAACTCCTAGAAAACGATAAGAACTTCAGTAAAGTGGCAGGATACAAAATAAATCTAGAAAACATCAGTAGCCTTTCTTTACACCAAACAACAAGCAACTGAAGAAGGACTATAAGGAGACCCTCCCACTTAAAATGTCTCAAAACAACAAAATACCTAGGAACAAACCTACCAAAGAGATCAAGAATCTCTACACAAATTTAAACCTGTGAAGAAGGAAATTGAGGAAGAAATCAAAGATGGAAGAACCTCCCATGCTCATGGATTGGGAAAATAAATATAGTAAAAATGTCCTTCTACCTAAACTTGTTTATAGATTTAATGCAATCCCAATCAAAATCCCTAAGAGCTTCTTCACAGGTTTGGAAAAAAAATCCTCAAATTTCTTTGGAAAACAAAAGACCAGAATAGCCAGAGAAATCCTGAGCAAAAAAGAGCAATACAGGGGGGATCTCTATACCAGATTTATAACTATACTACAGGGCTATAGTCATAAAACAGCTTGGTATGAGGCACAAGACAGACCAGTTGATCAATGGAATAAAACTGAAGATCCAAAACCTGAGCCACTACAGTTTCAGCCACTCATATTTGATAAAGGGCAAAGAAGACACACATGGAGGAAAGACAGCATCTTCAACAAGTGGTCGCTGCAAAATCGGATCACCACTTGTAGAAGAAAGAAATTAAACCCTACTTCTCCGCCTTGCACAAAGTCAATTCCAGATGGAATTAAAGACCTCAACGTGAAACCAACCACTCTCGGAATAATAGAAGAAAAACTTGGCACAGAACTCAAGACATAGGTGTAGGAAAAGACTTCCTAAATCAGAACAGCAGCTGCACAAGAAAAAGGTCGACATTTGACAAATGGGACCTCATTAAACTCAAAAGCTTCTGTAACATCAAAGAAACAATAAAGGAAGTAAAGAGAAAACCCACTGAGTGGGGAGAAACCATTACTGCAGATACATTCTGACAAAAGCATTAATTTCCAGAGTATACAACTACTCAAAAAACAAAGAAAAAAGAAATAAATGAATCAATCAAAAGAATGGAGTTAAGAGCTGAATAGAGCCTTCACAGAGGAGGAACTAGGAACTAGAGATGGCTGAGAAACATCTTAAAAAACTGTTCAACATCACTAATAATTCGGGAAATGAAAATTTAGACCACTCTAAAAGATATCACGTCACTCACTGATAGACTGGCCAGGATCAAGAAAACAAATGATACCAATGTGCTGGAGAGGTTGTGGGGAAAAGGGGAACACTCATCCATTGCTGGTGTGAATGTAAACTTGTACAGCCATTATGGAAGCAGTGTGGAACTTAGAGACTCAAAATGAGCTTGCCATTTGACCAGTCATCACCACTCCTGTGTATATACCCACAAGACTCATCTTACTGCAGAAATACATGCACAGCTATATTTATTGCAGCTCTGTTCAAAAAGCTGGAACCAACCCAATGCCCCTCAAATGAAGTGGAAGAAAAAAATGTGTACTGTACACAATGGAGTTTTATGCAGCATAAAGAAAAAAAATCATGAACTTTGAGGTAAATGGAGGAGCTGAGGATATTATATTAAGTGAAGTAACACAATCACAAAAAAAAACTGAGTATCCCTCATATGTGATCTAGCGCCAATAACCCAGTTATAATATTTCTTGTGAATGAAGGTGCATATTAAAAGAACAAACAACAGAAAGACTGCAACAGAAAACTGACTGAAATGGTGACTGGGAGGGTGGGAGGGTAGGGAGATGGACATGGGTTCTATATTCTATTAATGTATATATCTATTTAAAATTACATGGTATTTTACTTAGAATTTTATAATAACAATAATTTTGGGATTAAACATAAGTACAAATGTTCATTATAATTTTTGTGTTATGCTGTATCATCCTCTAACATCCTTTTTACTCTGTGGATAATCTTAACTTATAGGATTTTAAGTTTGCTTTCCCAAATTAACAACAATGCACGTCACCCCCCCAAAATAAAAAGACATGGACAAATTTGATGAACTTACACCTTGATCCCTGCCTATAGGTATTTGTAATACAACTGCCTTTTTGAGAATCAGAGTCAAAAAATCAAAATTAAATAAAAAAGGGGAGATGAAGTACTACTACTAAACCATTTGTCAAAACTTTCAATTTACTCTTAAAACTAACTACGGAAAAACAAAATGACAACTCCAAAGAAATTAGACTGTTTTCTTCTCACCCACTTGTGCCCCTTTCCCAAAGCCCAGGGAACAAACTGCGGAAGAGGAGGCGTGGTAGATTGTAAGGGCTGCAGAGAGATAGGCGTGCATTGTGAGACTACAGGAATATAGTCTGGACTCCTAACTGACCAACATGCCTGTGCATACAAGCTTCTCCAACTGGACTATGGGAACCTTGGGTTGTTCAAAATTTGGACATAGATACTTGCAAAATGCACCAATTACCTAATTGTATGACATACTGAGTAACGTCAATGTTATCTGTAAACAACTGTGTCACTATGTTGTAGAATCCCTTAAAAATAAAAAATAAAAAAATTAGTTTTGAAAAAAAAGAAAAAAAAATTAAAGGTGTACGCCACAAAAAAAAAAATAAATAAAAAATAAATAAAACAAATGATATCAAGTGCTCGAGATGTTGTGAGGAAAGGGGAACACTCATCCATTGTTGGTGGGAATGTAAACTTGTACAGCAACTATGGAAAGGAGTGTGGAGAACCCTTGGAAGACTCAAAATTAGCTTGCCATTTGACCCAGTCATACCACTCCTGTGTATATACCCACAAGACTCATCTTGCTGCAGAAATACATGCACAGCTATATTTATTGCAGAGCCGTTCACAATAGCAAAAAGCTGGAACCAACCGAAATGCCCATCAACTGACAAGTGGATAGAGAAAATGTGATACATGTACACAATGGAGTTCTATGCATCGGTAAAGAAAGACAACATCATGAACTTTGAAGGTAAATGGACGGAGCTAGAAGATATTATATTAAGTGAAGTAACACAGTCCCAGAAAAACAAACTATGAATGGTATCCCTCATATGTGAATACTAGCGCCAATAACCCAATTATAAATATTTCGTATGGAGAGGGTTGCATATTAAAAGAACAAAAACAGAAAGACTGCATCAGAAAACTGACTGAAATGGTGAATCGTGAGGGTTGGGAGGAGCAGGAAAGGGACACAGGTGTATATTCGATTAATGTATATATAATTGACATGAGTTCAACAAGTATCCAGTCTTGCCGAGACTCTGTCTACAGGTTACCTGGTGTTTTAGGACATAGTGAAAGTAATATGTGTATACTAAACAACATTGGTTTAAAGGGTTTGATAAAAACAGTAATGCACCTGAATTAATTGGAAATATAAATTGTTGTCCACATTTGTTTTATTTAAAATCTGTATAACAATAAATTTGGCATTGGCACATACAAATGTTCTCTATGAGTTTTCTGTTATACAGTATCATCTTGTAGCATTCTCTTTTTTTGTTTTATTTTTTATTCTTTTTTTAAATTCTTTCTCCTTTTTATTTTTTTAATTTTCATTTTTTATTAATGCTTTGTGTATTTCATGCATCATTTTCCAATTCAGTTTAGGCATATTTCCCTTTCCCTTCCCCTCACCCCACCCCGCCCCATCCCAGCTCATACATTCTGCCATAACTTTCCTGCATCTTTCTGGTTTTTTTTTTCATTTTTTAGCAATAAGTGATAATTTATGAGTACAATCATCCTTCATGTAAAACCAATTTGCAAGCATTTGTGCCCAAACCCACACAGCTCATGGGTACCACCATCCAGCAGGAGGGCTTGTATGTTCAATCAAGTTGATCAAATGAGTGTCCAGACTATATTGTTGTAGTTTCACCATTCAATGCCCAGGCCCAGATGGTTTCACAGCATTCTCTTTTACCTGTACGATGATTTAACTTAAAAAATTAAATTTGATTCCCAAGTTAACCACAAACAGTCACCCATAACAGCTTGGGTGATTTTGATGAAATCTGCACCTTGATTCCAGGCTATTTGTATGTGTAATACAATTGCCTTCTGGAGACTCATGGGTCAAAAAAAAACCCCTAAAATAAAAAGGGAGGATACAGATATATATGAAATCTTTTTGTCAAAAACTTTGGAATTCAAACCTTAAAACTAAGTACTAGAAAAGATTTGTATGTTCCCACAGGTCAAAATATCATCATCTTAATGGCTGAGAAAGAAAAGATACAGCGTTGCATTGTGTAGGATGTACCAGGAAGTGCCAGCAGAAAGGTTGGCCCGTCTGAACATTGAAAGGAAGAAAAGCCTCAGACTGCTACAGACATCAAACTCCTCTGTGGATCCTACTTGTAACAAATATTTATAATGAGACCTAATGAAACTTACCTTCTAGGTGCCACAAAGTTTTAATACGAGAGACTTTCTTACCTCCCCTCCATAGAACAAGGAGAATGATGATGATGAAGTCGTTCTCTAACTGTAAATTGGAGCCAACTGTTATAGAGGTAATCTCTTATAAAACTGGTAAAACTGCCTTCTTTAATTGACTAATAGATATAGGAACTGTGAAAAGGATTATTCTCTATTCAGAACCAAATATAATACTAAAGTCTCCTTAAGCTATGCACTTAAGCAAAATATATTAATACAGGAGATCTCTGATATCAGCAATGGATTATTCTACTAAGGAGATGTTGGCCAGGGGATCCAAGCCCCCACAAAGGGAAAGGCTTCTTCCTGTAAACTGGGATACCTGAAAGAAGAGCAGCGATAAGGCCCTGCTGTCGAAGACCTGATGTAAGCATTGGAAAGATGTATTGAGACCACACTTGCAAGTGTACAGTTGGTCTCTGGAATACCAGAGAAGGTTACCAAATGCCACTAAACCAATAAAGCAAATATAGGTATCCTTGAGTCAAGCAAGACTCCTCCATCAGCACCAGCTACACCTCACTTGCCTGGAAGTACTGTGCAGCAGTGGCAGCCATATGCCAGTATATCCCAAATCTAATTGGCTATTAGCTCTCTCCTTGGAGGAATGACCCACAGCTGATGCCACAAGCTTACATCCTCTAGTGGTTAGGAGATGTTATAAGCCACAGTAAGACCCTGTCATGTTTTACAGAAAAAATCGTAATTCATGGATTAACATACCATGAAAACATCTGTGTCTATACCAAAGTAACCTACCATAACAATTAGTACTGTTTAAATACCTATATATCTAATTGCTTGTGCTTCATTAGTAGGATTGAAAGGTTATTCCTGAACAAACTGTCAGCCCATGAAAGGAAAAAGCCAGAATTGTCCAGAGTCCAAACCGACAGCTCCAGAGAAAGTAGACTGTTTTGCTTCTCTTTCACCTGTGCCCCACTTCTAAGCCTAGGGAACAATCTGCAGAAGAGGGGGCGTGGTAGAATGTAAGGGCTGCAATTGGGGTGAATGGTGAAACTACAGCAATATAGTTTGGACCCTTATTTGATCAACTTGATTGAACATACAAGCCCCCCCAGCTGGATGGATGAACCCTTGAGCTGTGTGGGTTTGAGCACAACTGCTTGCAAATTGGTTTACATGAAGGATGCTTTTACTCATAAATTATTACATATTGTTAAAAATGAAAAAAATAAAGAAGTAATAGGAAAAATAAATAAAATAACATGTATAAAAAGAATATCCTGTGTTTGTTCCTGTTGTGTTAATCATCTCCTTGAATTGCAAATCAGCAACCAATTCTTAATGATTTGACATTTTCTACTATGTTTGGCAATCTACTTTATAGGTATAAGTTGTATTACAGCAATATCATGCTGGATTCAGTTGTAGAAATGTAGTTGTTTTATTCAAAGTTGTGCTCAAATAAACATAAGTGCACAGCTGCATTTGTAATGTTGTCTTAAATTTACGTGAGGGTATCAAATTTCTTTGGACATACAGTTCTCTGCTGTAGAAACAGCAGAGTGAAAGATGCTCTTAGATCTGAAATTGCATGGTCTTTTCACAATTCCATTTACCAGCATTATTGCCTAGTCGAATAGGAATCTTAATCAGTATTAGACATAAATAGCTGAAACAGTATGAGAGGTAAGAAAAGTTCCAGATTTAAATCAGAGACATCATCCAGAAATAACAGAATAGTTAAGTTTAATCTATGCACCACTAATAGATATGAAATGAAAATGTATTGTGGGGAGGTAAATTCTGAGGACACGTATCCTCAGGAATGGACAGTACTATTATCCTGGACTGTGCTCTGAGGTAGTGCTTATCCTTGTCTCATTGTCTTTCTCATCTGGTTTCAGCCATGGGAACTCCAAAACTTTGGATTCTGATTTTTTAAATAGTACTTTTATAGGGAATTCCTACAGTCCCCTCAGCCATTAAGGACTATTCAGATTCCCATCCCCCACATGGAGGATCCTGAAATCTACACTCTCGGGCGATAGGCAGGACAAATTTCTCCCTGGCAGGGCAAATATTACCTTGCAGTTAAAGGACCCTAAATGCACACTGATAATTTTGCACTATCCTTGACATTGAAGACAGAGGAAGCCGATATTAAATTTGCTAGAAGCATCCATCTATTTTGGTTTTAATTTATTGACTTCATTTATATATTATTTATTATCTATTTATTTATTAATTTGTATATTTGGGTTAGAGGCAGGGTTCTGTCTCTACTTAGGAAAGATGTCCAAACCCAAACCCCTCACCTGGGATACTGCAGAACTCCATACTTTGGCCATATATCCTGGTTATTTATTTATTTATTTATTTATTTATTTATTTATTATTTTTATCTAGTTAGTTATTTAATTGATGGGTGGATTGCTTGATTGATTTAGATAATTTAATTAAAGAGAAGACATTCCAGGGACAGGCTCTTTGTAGCTGCACTGAAAGAATCCAGGGGAGAGGCTTGCTCAATCTCCTGGGGCTGCATCCAGAGCAGCCTCACAAAAACATGGCATGCAGACATCTGGACTCTATGACCAAAACAGGTGTTGCCCAGGAGCTGCTATGTATGGCCTATGCTAGAGGGCTGCTCTGATTTCAGTAGTGTTGCAACAAGGAAGTGGCACAAGCAGAAGGAGTTTCTGCTTTTGGCTGAGATCCTGGGTGCAGGGTATGCTATGCAGGCTCTCCAGTCCAGGCACAAGGCCTGGGAAATGAAACCCGCCAATTCCTGCAAACATAACTCCTCCCTCCCCCTGCTGTCTCAGAGTGGCATCATGCACAGAGTAAAGCAAAGGCACAAGGGTGAGGTCTCTTGGGCTCTGTAAATAGCATATGAATTTGTTAAGATGAACCAACTTAGAACTCCTCTCTTTCATTTCCCTGAAAGGTTCAAGGAAAATCTTTGGAGAATTAGGTCTCCTTTGATATTTCTCAATTAGAAATACATTTGATTTGTATTCCTATTTGTAGTATCCTAGATTTTGTGTGGGTATGACTGGTGGATGGATGGACTGTGGCCTGTGCATAGGTCAGATGGCAGTGGAGTGGATTGTTTCCATTCCAACTCTCCCTAGATTGGGAGAAAAATGGTTATAGGATTGCTTTCCCTTAGATCAAATTTGGAGACAAAGCCTTTTGCCACTGAGATCCCGTGGAAGTTGCGCTCTTGGAGGGGCCAGAGAACTGGGGAGTTTGCTGGGAAGATTGGATGGAGTTAAAATCTATCCTGACAAGAAGAGTAGAATGTGGACTTGTGATAGTTAATCCTGGGTGTCAACTAGTCTGGATTAGCAATAAACAAATATGAGAAAGAGATCTTCAGTTTGGGATTATCTGAAGCCAGATGGCCCACCCTAAATGTGGGCATTACTTTCTGCTGGCAGCCAGTATAAAAGGCCATGGCAGAGGGAACTGGTCCCTTTTTGCCTGTTGCTTGCCTTCTCTCTTACAGGTGAGTTTGGCTTGCTGCTGTGATCAACTCTTTTGATCCCAGTGTTGACTGAGACAGGCAGATCTCCCAGAATCAATCAGGCCTTCAGCGCCAGATTGGAACTACTGAGACACCCAGCCTCATGGACTGAGCAAATGATTGGATTCTCAGGATTTCTGGTGCAGCACGCCATTATTGGTCTCCTTGGACTCTATTCCAAGAACAAATCAATAAATATGTGTGTACATATATAGATATAGATATAGAGATATAGAGATAGATAGATAGGTAGGTAGGTAGATAGATAGATAGATAGATAGATAGATAGATAGATAGATAGATAGATAGATAGATGATAGGTAGATATTAGTTCATTGATTCTGTTTCTTTAGAGAACCCTAACTAGTACAGGACTAGACAGTGGCTGCCTTTACCACCCAGGCTCAGAGTTTCCTAGACCTTCATGGGAAATCCATGGAACCAAGGTCCTTCCATAGGAAAAATTCTCCTTGGAACCAAGGTAAAATATTCCCTTCTGCTCCAAGGACAGAGATTGAGGGCAGAGAAAAAAATATTTTTAATTTCCCAGAAAGATCTACCTGTACTTCCTAGTTTTATTTCACTTTTTAATTAGTTTATTTATTTATTTGATTATACATATATTTAATGTTAAAGGAAAGGGATTATTTCTCAACTTAAGAAAGATGCTTTCTGACAGGTGATTGTGACTAGGGCTGTGCTGCCTTACACAGGTAATCTAGAGGATCCAAAGAGAAAATCATTCCTAGGGTAGCTTTTCCAAGAAAGGTTTCTATGGTGGTTACTGGTCAAGAAATAGAGATGGTCTGTGTGGAGGCCAATTGGAATTCTTCAGAGACTAGTGTACTGAGAAACAGTATTAACACTGTATTTGAACTCGGATTTCTCTGTGGATTAAGTTAGATATGTGACACTCAGAAGGTAAAGAGCTCACAAAGCGTCTGCATAGCATGATGACAGTTTGCAGCCCAGGATGTGTGGTGGCAGTGGGGTGGGTCAAGGGATAGCTTAAATGCATCCAGTCCTGCCCCACAGCCAAAATTAGCTTGGAGGTTTGTCCCAGCCTGTCTCATAATTAGAGCAAAGCCAAGGTCGTTACTTCCCCTGGAGTGCTTTTGATCCCTGGTGACGAATGCCTCCTGTCCACTAGAGTTGACAAATCTGGAACAGGCTCTCTGTCACTGGGCAGTAAGAACCTAGGAGCTCTGCCAGGATCTGCATCATGGCTGCCCTCCCTTTGATTATGTGCTTGGCCTGAAGAATCAGCTCTTTCAGATGGGGAATGAGGGTCTTTCCTGGAAGCTGCTAGATATGGCCTAATCCAGAGTGCTGCTCTGATTTCAGCAACCATGCACCCAGGAACTGGCACATGAGTGCAGGCTGAAGCCACTTCTCTTTCTATCTGAGCTCCAGGGCAAAGGGTCGGTTGTGCAAGCTTCCCAGTGCAGGTGCAATGCCCTTGCCCTCGCACCTGCCAGCTCCCAGGAACCTGCCACAACCGTGCCTCACCCTGGTGTCCCAAGGCAGGCATATGTGCAGAGCAATAGCAGAGGTGTGAGGGCGAGTTCTGTTGGGTTCTTCTGACGGCGTGGGAACTTGTTCAGAAGGACCAACTGAGACTTATTCTGATTCATTTCCCAAGCCCAAGGAGAGGAACCTGAGTGCTTCAAGGAAAATTCTGGAGAATTAGGTCCTTGTGGATATTTCACCAATAGAAATTCCTGTTTTTGTATTATCCTGGGTTGAGTTTGTGTATGACTGGTGCAAGGAAAGACCGTGGACTGTGCTTAGGTAAGAGGACAGTAGACAGCTGTGGAGTGGATTCTTTTGCTTCCACTCTCCCAAGGTTGGGAGATCGTAAAATGGTTCTAGGATTTTTTTTCCTTTGCACAGAATTGGGAGTCAAAGAATTTTCCATTGAGAACCCAAGGGAGGCTGGGCCATTGGAGGGGGCAGTGAACAGTGGAATTTGCAGGGAATATTGGAAGAAGCTGAGGATAGTTAAAATCTGTCCTGATAAGAAGGGTATGAACTGGACTAGCCAGAGGTCTGCCCTTGCCACCCAGACCCAGAGGTTCCTAGAATTCATGGGAAACCCAAGGAACCAACTGACTTTTTGTCCATAAAATCCTGGAGCCTGGAGGAATTTCACAGATTAAGAAGGGTCTATGGACATGAACCTTTCCCCCAAAACACCTCAGGATGTCAGGATACTGACTTAGGGAATTCCTACAATCTACCCAGAAGTTCAGGATGATGTCTCACCCTCACTTGGGACCCTGTAGAAATCCACTCTCTCGCCATATCAAGAAAACTTTCTCCCTGCCACCCAGGTCAAGTATTCCCCTGTGGTCCAAGTACCCAGACTCAAGGCTCATGTTGTTTCTCCTATCCTTGAGACAGAATGCAAGGGAAACCATTTTTAATTTCCCAGATATATCTACCTGCCCTTTGTAGTTTATTTTTTTCCTTATTTTATAGAATGATCTATTGATTGATTTAATGTTAGGGGGCAGGTATTATGTCTTTACTTAGGAAAGATGCCTTCTGAGAGGTGATTGTCAGTGCACCTGTGCTGCCTTACCCCTGTAATATAGAGGACCCAAAGAGAAACCCAGTCCTAGGGTAGGTTTTCCAAGAAAGGTTTCTAAGGCAGTTATAGGTCTAAGAATAGAGTTAGTCGGTTTGGAGGCAGCTTGGAAATCTGCAGAGTCCAGAGTACTGAGAAAGTGTCCTCCTAGACACTGTCTTTTGTGCCCTGACCTGTCTGTGAAGGGTCAATCAGATTTCTGAGATTCAGAACGTAAAGACCTCACAATGCCTCCACATAACCTGATGACAGTCTGCAGCCCAGGAGGTGTGGTGGCAATGTGGTTGGTCAGGGGATAGCTTAACTGCATCCAGTCCTTCCCCGGGGCCAAAATTAGCTTGGAGGTTCCTCCCAACCTACCTCATAACTAGAACACAGCCAAGGTCCTTCTTATGCCTGGAGTGTTTTGATCTGTGGTGAGGAATACCTCCTGTCCACTAGAGCTGAACCCACTGGGGAAAGGCTCTCTATGGCGAGGCATTTGGAATCTAGGTGTGTGTGTGTGTGGGGGGGCTTTCTCAACCACCAGGAACTGCATCAGCTGTGGCCTCCCTTTGCCTATGTTTCCCTATAAAACATGGCCAGATTAACCTGCAGAATCAACTCTCTCAGATGGGGAATGAGGGTCTTTCGGGACATACTAGGTATCGCCTAATCCAGAGTGCTGCTCGGATTTCAGCAACCATGTACCCAGGAACTGGCACGTGAGTGCAGGCAGAAGCCGCTTCTATTTCTATCTGAGATCCAGGGCACAGGGTTAATTGTTCATGCTTCCCAGTGAAGACACAATACCCTTGTCCTTGCATCTGACAGCTCCCTGGATCCTGCCACAACCCTGCCTCCTCTGGTGTCCCATGGCAGGCACATGCACGCAGCAACAAAGAGGAGTGAGGGTGAGTTCTGCTGGGCTCTTCTGACAGCATGGGAACTTGTTCAGATGGACCAACTGAGACTTATTTTGATTCATGTCCCAGTCCCAAGGAGGGGAACCCTGAATGTTTCAAGGAAAATTCTGGAGAATTGGGTCACAGTTGATATTTCACAATTAGAAATGCCTTTGTTTTTGCTGTTGCTGTTGTTGGTTTGTTTTTTTATTAATATCCTGGGCTGTGTGTGTGCATGACTGGTGTATGGAAGGACCATGGATATTTTTCCTTCCACCTCTTCCTAGGGAAATCTTAAAATGTTTCTATGATAGTTTCATTTGGACAGAACTTGGAGCCAAAGTCTTTTCCAATGAGAATGCAGGGAGATGGTCTCTTGGAGGGGCAGAGAACAGGGGAGTTTTCTGGGAAGATTGGATGGAAACTGAAGATAGTTAAATGTCCTGACAAGAAGGATAGAAAGGGAACTGGACAGTGTCTTCCCCTGCCACCCAGGCCCAGAGGTTCCTAGAACTACATGGGAAATCCAAGGAACCAATGGCCTTGCTTGACCACCAATCCTTGAGCCTGGAGGAATTTCCCTGATTAGGAAGCATCTATGGACCAAACCATTCCTCCCAAATACCTCAGGATTTCAGCATCCTGAATTAGAGATTTCCTACAGTCTGCCCAGAAGTTAAGGACTAGGCATCACCTTCAGCCAGAATGCTGGAGAAATCCAGTCTCTGTCCATAGGCAGGAAAACTTTCTCCCTGCCACACAGGTCAAGTATTCACCTGTAGTCCAAGGACCCAGATTCAAGGCTCATTTTGTTTCCCCATCCTTGAGACTGAAGGCAGAGGAAGCCATTTTTTATTTCCCAGAAATATCTACCTGTCCTTCCTAGTTTTATTTTTTCTTAATTAATTACTTAATTTATTTATACATTCAATATTTACTTAATGTTAAGGAGCATATCCATGCTGATGTTGTTTCACCTTTCCTTGACACTGAAGGCAGAGGAAACCATTTTAATTTCTCGGAATATTGACCTATACTTTCTAGTTTTATTTATTTAGTTTTTACTTATTTTCCTTCTTTATTTCTTTCTGTCTATATTTATTTATTTGTTTGTTTGTTTGTTTCTTCAATATTTATTTAGTTTTAGGGAGCACAGCTTCTGTCTCTACTTAGGAAAGGTGCCTTCTGAGTGATGAGTGTCAGTGCTCCTGGGCTTCCTTACCCCAGTAATATGGAGGACCCAAGAGAAACCCATTCCTACTGTAGGTTTTCCAAGAAAAGTTTCTAAGGTGGTTACATGTCCAGGAATAGAGATGTTCCTTGTGGAGACCTCTTGAATATCACCAGAGACCAGGGTACTGAGAAAGAGTCCACCTAGATACTGTCCTTTGACCCATGCCCTCTCTGTGAAAGGTTGGACAGATTTGTGATGCACAAAAGGTAAAAATTCACAATGCCTGTACATAGCCTGGTGACAGTCTGCAGCCCAGGAGGTATGGTGCCAATGGGGATGGTTAGGGCATAGTTTAACTGCATCCAGAAATTCCCCTTGGACAAAATTAGCTTTGAGGTTCCTCCCAACCTGCCTTAGACCTGGAACACAACCCAGGTCATTTCTTTTGCTTGGAGTACTTTTGATCCCTGGTGAGCAACATCTCTTGTCCACTAGAGCTGACCCCTTTAGGACAGCCTCTCTGTGGCTGAGCAGTAGGAATCTAGGGGCAGGGCTTGCTCAACCACCAGAAGCTGCATCAGGAGTGTCCTCCCTTTGGCTATGTGTCTCTTGAAAACATAGCCAGCTTGGCCTGCAGTATCCTTTCTCAGATGGAGAATGAAGGGCTTTATGGGAGATGCTAAGCATGGCCTAAGTCAGAAGGTCCCTCTCATTATCAGCAACCAGGCACCCAGGAATTGGCAACTGAGTGCCAGCAGAAGGAGCCTCTCCTTCTAGTCAAACTCCAGGTCGCAGGGTTGGTTGTTCAACCTTCCCAGTGCAGACACAGGGCCCTTGGGCTAGCACCCGCTAGCTCCTGGGAACCTGCCAAAAACTTGCCTTGCCCTGGTGTCCTGTGCCGGGCGCATGCGCAGAGCAACAGCAGAGGTGTGAGAGTGAGCTCTGCTGGGCTCTCATGACAGCATGGGAACTTGTTCAGATGGACCAACTGAGACCAATTCTCAGTCATTTCCCTTGCCCAAGGAAGGGAACCATGAAGGATTTAAGGAAAACGCTTTTGAGAATTAGGTCCCTGTTAATATTTCACCATTAGAAAAAACTTTTTGTTGTTGTTGCTGTTGTTGTATTTTCCTGGATTGTATGAGAGTATGACTGGTGGATTTAAGGTCTGTGGACTGTTCTTAGGTCAGGAGGAAAGAAGACAGCTGTGGAGTGGACTTTTTCCTTCCAACTGTCCCTAGGTTGGGAGAACTTAAAATGGTTCTACGAAGATTGTTTCCTTTGGACAGAATTGGGAGCCAAATCTTTTCCAATGAGACCCCAGGGAGGATGGGCTCTTGGAGGAGGCAAGAAAAAGGGGAGTTTGCAGGGAAGATTTGATGGAGCCTGAAGTTAGTTAAAATCTCTCCTGAAAATAAGTGGAGGAAATGGACTAAACAGTGTCTGCCCCTGCCATCCAGGCCCAGACCTTCCTAGAAGTTCATGGGAAATCCAAGGAACCAATGGCCTTCCTTGTCCATTAAAGACTGGAGCCTAGATGAATTTCCCTGATTACGAAGGGACTATGGACTTAATCCTTTCCTCCAGAAGTCCTCAGGATTTCAGCATCTGACTTAGAGAATACCTACAGTCTGCCCAGAAGTTCAGGTCTCACCAAAGATCCTGGAGAAATCCACTCTCTGGCCATATCAAGAAAACTGTCTCCCTGCCACCCAGTTCAAGTATTCCCCTGTGGTCCAAGCACCCAGATTCAAAGTTCATGTTGTTTCCCCTATCCTTGAGACTGAGAGCAGAGGAAAACATTTTGGTTTTGTCTTTTTGAGACAAGATCTCCCTGTAGTTCTGGCTGTCCTGGAACTCACTCTGTAGACCAGGCTGGCCTTAAACTCACAGATATCCGACCACCTCTACATCCCAAGTGCTAGAATTAAAGGCATGCGCCACTATGCCTAGCCCAGAAAACATTTTTAATTTTCCAGAAATATCTGCCTGTCCTTCCTGTTTTATTTATTTAATTAATTTATTTAAGCGTTCATTATTTATTTAATGTTAGGGTTCAGGTCCATGCTGATGCTGTTCCTTTTCCTCATGACTGAAGGCAGAGGAAATGATTTTTAATATCCCAGATATATCTACCTCTCCCAATTTTATTTTTTCCTTATTTTATTGATTGATTGATTGATTGATTGATTATTTATTTATTTATTTATTTATTTATTTATTTATTTAGTGTTAGGGGCAGGGCGTCTGTCTTAGGAAAGATGCCTTCTGAAAGAAAATTTTCAGTGTGACTGTGCTGACTTACCTCAGTAATATAGAGTACTCAAAGAGAAACCCAGTCCTAGGGTAGGTTTTCCAAGAATGGTTTCTAAAGCAGTTACAGGTCCAGGAACAGATGGACAGTGTGAAGACAGCTTGGAAATCATCAGAGACCAGGGTACTGAAAAAGTGTCCTCCTTGACGCTGTCGTATGTGCCCTGACCTGTCTGTGAAGGGTTGGTCAGTTTTGTGATGCTCAGGAGGTAAAGACCTCACAATGCCTCCATGTAGCCTAGTGACATTCTGCAGCCCAGGACCTGTGGGGGCAATGGGGTTGGGCAGAGGATAGCTTAACTCTATGCAGTCCTACCTCACAGCCAAAATTAGCTTGGAGGTTCGTTTCAACCTGTCTCATACTTAGAGCACAGCCAAGGTCCTTCCTTCCCATGGAGTGCTTTTGATTCCTGGTGAGGAATACTTCCTATCCACTAGAGCTGACCCCACTGGGACAGGCTCTCTGTCGCTGGACAGTAGAAATCTGGGGGGTGGGGGCTCAACTGCTGGGAGCTGCATCATGGGTGGCCTCCTTTTGGCTATATTTCCTTCGACAAATGACGAGATTGGCCTGCAAAATCAGCTCTCTCAGATGGGGAATGAGGGTTATTCCTGGAAGCTGCTATGTATGGAATAATGCAGAGTGATGCTCTGATTTCAGCAACCATGCACCCTGAAACTGACACCCGAGAGCATGCAGAAGACACTACTCTTTCTATCTGAGGTCCATGGTGCAGGGTCGGTTGTGCAAGATTCCAGGTGCAGGCACAAGGCCCTCACGTATGCACCTGCCAGCTCCCTGGAACCTGCCATAAACTTGCCTTGCCCCAGTGTCCTGTGGCTGGCAAATATGCAGAACAACAACAGAGGTGTGAGGGTGAGCTCTGCTAGGCTCTCCTGACAGGATGTGAACTTGTTTAAATGGACTAACTGAGACCTATTCTCATTCATTTCCCTGGCCCAAGGAGGGGAGCCCTGAATGCTTCAAAAGATAAGACATTGGATAATTAGGTCCCTGTTGATATTTCACCATTAGAAAAGCATTTGGGGGGTTTTATTGTTGTTGTTGTTGTTGTTGTTGATTTTTGTATTGTCCTGGGTTGTGTGAGTGAATGAATGCTTGATGGAAGGACCCTGCACTGTGCTGAGGTCAGGAAGACAGAAGACAGCTGTGGAGTGGATTTTTTTCTTTCCGACTCTCCCTAGGTTGGGAGAAATTAAAATGGTTCTAGGATTGCTTCCTTTCAACAGAATTGGGAGCCAAAGTCTTTTCCAATAAGAACCCAGGGAGAATGGGTTCTAGGAGGGGGCAGGGTAAAGGGGATTTTATGGGAAAGAAAGATTGAATGGAGGCTAAGCATAGTTAAAATCTGTCCTGAAAATAAGTGGACGAAGTGGACTAGACATTGACTTCCCCTGCCACACAGGCCCAGATGTTCCTAGAACTTCATGGGAAATCCAAGGAACCAATGGCCTTCCTTTCCATCAAAGCTTGGAGCCTGGAGGAATTTCTCTGATTAGGAAGAGTCATGGATTTAATCCTTTCCTCCAAAAGTCTTCAGGATTTCAGCATCCTGACTTAGGGAATTCCAACAGTCCTCCCTGAAGTTCAGGATGAAGCATCACCCTCATCCTGGACCCTGAAGAAATCCACTCTCTGTCCATAAGCAGGCAAACTTTCTCACTGCCATGCAGGTAAAGTATTGCCTTGTGGTACAAGTACCAAGATTTAAGGCTCATGTTGTTTTACCTATCCTTGAGGATGAAGGCAGAAGAAATCATTATTATTTTCCCAGAAAGATCTACCTATCTTTCCTAGTTTTATTTTATTTTTCTTTATTAATTATTGAATATATTTACTCATTTTTTTAATTTTATTGAGCACATTTCATACATTTCTTAATGAAATTTAGACTCATTCTCCTGTCCATGCCCACCCCTAATGCCCACATGCCCTCTGCCAGAGATCATGGATTCTGTCATACATGTTAAGTCCTGTCTTGCATCTTTTCCTCAGTATTTTATAACCTTTTTGATGTAAAAATGTACTGTTTGGGTCAGTTCTTTGAATAGGTTTTTCTCTCTCTTTCTTGTTCCCTTTAATTTTATATTATTCCAAAATATGCATATATACACTCCACACATAAATCAAAATTACAAAAATCTGAAAATAAACTATAGGTTAATTACAAAACACATTTAGAGATTCAAATTTTATTTTTTGTCCTTTTCATTTTATTCTCAATCTCTATGTCAAATATAACAAATGATTTGCAGAGAAGTGATTAACCTCTACCTAAGTAAGGGAAGTGCAGTGCAATTCAGTGTCTCTAGACACAGGTCAGTGTCTATAAGCTAAGGACCCAAGACCTCGACGTGCAGAAGTGTTTTAATTTTTAATTTTTAAAGGAATATCAGGTTCAGATCAGAAACACTGCCACCAGCTCCCGCTGCCTTCTTCATTATAATCATAATTTGACTTAATGTCCGATGTAGATTGTCAACTCTTACAGCTTGCAGAAACTTCTTGGCTTTTGTATCAACTTTCTCTTTGCCCAACCCTAGAACTTCCAGTTTGCATTCTGGAGACATCAAGACTTCACAAAAGTTCCTAATTCCTTCATACCCCAATGTGTTATTTGTCAAGTTCATTTTTGTTAATTTTTTGTTGCTATGAAGAGAAGTGCAGAGATTCTGAGAGCAGACACAGGTCAGACCACAGTTTTCCAAACATAGCCTCTGAAAGTTGGAGTTTGGATGTCTCAAAGCATCACACAGAATATGCACGCCAATATCCTTCAGGTCACTGTTCCCAAGGTGTAGGCTTCACAGCTTTTGATTCTTCACAAGAATAGAAACCAGATTTAGACAACACCCACTTGTGAGACTACAACCCATCAATTCTAACTCCTGAAGATTGCAGGTTCTCTGCTGAAGGACATGGCACAGAAGCTTTGCTCCACAGTCCTGAAGATTGTTTGACCCAAGGTCCAGATGTGTAAGGCTCTTGTTGTGTAGAAGAGAGGTGGAAAGATACTCACTGCCCAGTGGAGTGAAAGGGCAACTCCTTACCACAAGGCTCTGCAGAATACATTGTGGGTAATTCAAGGCATCACTTGTAAGTGCTATTCCATCATCTCCCAAGTAGTTGTCTGCCAAGCATAAATGCGTCAGTGTCCTGTTTTGGATGAGTGCCAAGGAAAGCTCCTCACAGCCAGCTTTTGTGAGGCCAGAGCTTGCTAAGGACAATTTCTCTAGGCAACAGTCTGAATGTTCTAAGGCCTTACACAATAACTTCACTCCTTCGTCTGAAAGATTATTGGTCGATAGATTCAGATGTATGAGGATCTGGTTTTTTATGAGAGACTCAGATAGATTTAAACAATGAAATTAATTCAGTTCACAGGATTCCAACTTCAGTATCTGGAGTTTACATGATGGGCATTTCAAGGCCTCGCATAAGGACCTTAATCCCTTCTCCTGTATGTCAGTATCTTTCAGGTCAAGTTGTAGAAGATTCTGGTTGTAACGCAAAAAAGTAAAATCTGGAGAGGCATACAGGAAAGTTACAGCTCTCAACAGTAGTTTTTGTAGTTTACAGTTTGGGTGCCTTAGTTCTTTACTTAAAATATTCGTCAGTGGTTTATCAAAGTTGCTGTCATACAGACGTAGCTCTCTTAGATATTCATTGTTATGAAGCACAGAAAAGAGATCTTTCTAGCCAGGAGTAACACGATCAAGATCTTCTTGCCAAGTATCAAATGTGGTGTCTGAGTTGAAAATGGATTCCAATAGCGCAGTTACATTCATTTTAATGATCTGTAAACAATGGGAAAGCTTAAGACAGAACGAAAATACAAGCAAATTGCTTCCTTCATAAATTTTAATCATAATCTTTAGGAAGTAGTTCATTGCCTGGGTTATAAATACTTCATCTTGAGTCTCCTACAGACAGTGAAACAAATCCTCAAGTCTCAACTGGGTTGGGAAGAATCATCATTTCCCAGTATTTCCAAAAATTCAAGTAACTCCTTTTTTATCTCCAGTGATATTGTTATGTTGAAAGTTTCCTCCAGTTGTTTTAGCCTACCTTCATTCAAAAGGCCAAACAAAAAGCATTTCATCTGTTGCAAACGAGGGTCCTGATGATGGTCACTCTCAAGTAACACATTCAGATTTTCAAAAGGTTGGAAGGCATGTTCTATTTGTTGCAGGGCAATCAGGAAGCAATAGAACATGCCTTACAACCTTTTGAGATTCACATTTTAACAGTAAAATTGCATGCAGATATAAAGAAGTATAACTTTACATTCTTTTTCTATTTTTTTAGGATATAAATACATATCTTCCACCCATACATGGAAATTACAATGTTTGAATACAAGTGGTAGGTCAATTCTAGAGCACATTAAGAGATTCACATTATAGTAGTACAGCTGCTTTCAGATACAATGAGATAGAAAAATAAAGTTGCTCAATTTGCCTGCCAACTGTGGATTTGGTGTTAGCATTCACAAATGAGGGAAACCATTCGCTTTTTTTTTTTGGGACTGTGTTACTTCACTTAGTATAATGGCTTCCAGTTCCAACCATTTACCTGCAAATTTCATGATGTCATTGTTACCTCTGCATAGAACTCCATTGTGTAGATGTACCACATTTTTGTTATCCAGTCATCAGTTGATGGGCATTTGGGTTGGTTCGAGCTCTTTGCTATTGTGAATAGAGCTGTGCATTTATCTTTGTGGTAGTCTTCTGGGTATATACCCAGGAGTAGTATGGCTGGGTCAGGTGGTAGGCTCATTTTGAGTCTTTTAAGTGTTCTGCACACTGCTTTCCACAGTGGTTGTATGAGTTTACATTCCCACCAACAGTGGATGAGTGATCCCCTTTCTGCACAACCTCTCAAGTATTTGGTGTCTTTTGTTTTCTTGAACTAGGCTAGTCTTATTGGAGTGAAAAGATACCGTAGTGTGGTTTTAATTTGCATTTCCTTAATTATTAATGATGTTGAACACGTTTTAAGATGCTTCTCAGCCATATTTACTTCCTTACTGGTGAAGTCTTTGTTCATCTCTTTACTCCATCTTTTGAGTAGGTCATTTGTTTTCTTACTTCTTTGTTTTTTAAGTATTTTATATATTCTAAATGTTTCCATGGTGAAGGTTTCCTCCCACTCTGTGGTTTTTCTCTTCACTTCCTTGTTTCTTTAGCTGTACAAAAGCTTTTGAGTTTGATGAGGTCCCACTTGTCAGCTGTTGTCCTTATTTCTTGTACAGCTGCTGTTTGATTTAGAAAGTCTTTTCCTATGCCTATATCTTGTAGTTTGCTGCCGATATTTTCTTCTGTCAACTTCAGGGTTTCAGGTTTCACGTTGAGATCTTTGATCAACTTGGAATTTATTTTTGTACAGGGCAAGAGGTAGGGGTTTAATTTTGGTCTACAAATGGTGATCCGGTTTTGTCAACAGCATTTGCTGAAGATGCTATCTTTCCTACATTGAGCTTTTTTGGCCCCTTTGTCAAATATGAGGTGGGCGAAGTTATGTGAGCTCAACTTTGGATCTTCAATTTTGTTCCATTGGTCAGCGGGTCTGCTGTATTCCAGGTCCAGGCTATCTTTATGACTATAGCCCTGTAATATAGCTTGAAGTCTGGTAATGTAATTCCTCTGGTATTGCCTTTTCATTCAGGGTTGCTTTAGCTATTCAGGGTCTTTTGATTTTACATATGAATTTAAGTATTTTTTCCAAGTCTGTGAAAAAGCTCATGGAGATTTAGATTGGGATTGCATTGAATCTGTATAATAATTTGGGTAGAATGGACATTTTTACTATATTAATTCTTCCAATCCATGAGCATGGGAGGTCTTTCTGTCTTTTGATGTCATTTTTCAATCTCCTTTTTCGCCATTTTAAATTTTTTGTTGTAGAGGTCTTTGATGTCTTTTCTTAGGTTTATTCCTAGATATTTTATATTTTTGAAGCTATTGTGATCAGGAAGGTCTTATATTCCTTATGCATTTGTTTATTTTTAGTGTATAGAAAGGCTACTGATTTTTCTAGGTTCATTTTGTATCTCACCACTTTACTGAAACTTTTAATCATTTTTTATTAATTTTATTTATTTCTGTATGTGTATGAATGTACTGTCTGCATGTAAGTTTGTGCACCCGTGCTGTGCAATGCCGCGGAGGTCAGAAGAGGGTCTCGGATTCCCGTGAAACTGGAGTTCTCCTGGAATTGGAGTTTCAGACGGTTCTTGGCCACCATGTGGGTGCTGGGGATCGAACCCGGGTCCTCTGCAAGAGCGGTTGGTGCTCTTAACCACTAGGCCATCTCTCCAGACCATAAACTTTTAATCATTTCTAAGAGTTTTCTAGTGGAGATTTTAGCATCCTTTAGGCAAAATATCATATCATCTGCAAAAAGTGATAGTTTTACTTCCTCTTTTACCATTAGTACTCCATTAATTTTGCTTTCTCGCCTTATTGCCCGAGGAAGCATTTCAAGCACTATATTGAAGAGGTTCCAACTTTTCTCCATTTAGGATGATGTTGGCTGTGTGTTTCTTGTATATGGCTTTGATTACATTGAGGAATGTTCCCTGCAGCCCAATTCCCTCAAGGACTTTAAGCATGAAAGGATGCTGGATTTTGTCGAAAGCTTTTTCTACGTTGATTGAGATGACCGTGTGGTTTTTGTCTTTCAGGCCATTTATGTACTTTATGATGTTTATTGATTTATGTATGTTGAACCATCCCTGCATCCCTGGTATGAATCAAACTTGGACATTGTATTAGTCAGGGTTCTCCAAAGAAAGAGAATCAATAGAACGAATATATATATCTATATCTATCTATCTATCTATCTATCTATCTTATATATATATACTATATCTATATATATATATATATATAGCTACATACAAATTTATTGGTTTGCTCAGGTGACAGAGCTCAAGGAGTCCAACAATAGCCATGCCGCACTGGAGAAGGGTGAGAATCCAAGGAACTGCTCAGTCCACAAGGTTGGATGTCTCAGTAGTCCCAATCTGGTGCTGAAGGCCTGAAGGATTCCAGGATATCTGATGGTCTCCGTACACGCTGGGATCTGAAGGGTTGATCACAGCAGCAAAGACAAACTCACCAGGGAGAGAGAGGCAAGCCGCAGGAAAAAAGGGACCAGCTCCCTCTGCCATGGCTTTTTATATTGCCTGCTGGCAAAAGGTAATTCCCACATTTGGGGTGGGCCATCCGGCTTGAGGTAGTCCAATCTGAAGATCATTTTTCTCTTATTTGTTCATCCTTAGTCCAGTCAAGTTGACACCCAGTATTAACCATGTCCACCCCTTGTCAACTTGACATCCAATAAATAGCCTGTCCTTATGTTATGCTTAAATGTCAATTGCAAACAATGGCAAGGTCATAATTCCACATAACATGTTATAAGTGTCACATGTGCAATCACAAAGCATTATATCTTTGAGTAAGTGGTAATGTCCTTGAGGAACACTTAGTCCTTCAGTATCTAATAACATAAATATGACAACACTTAACACTTATCTCAGTTGCACATTCAAAAGGGAACAACACAAGTATCTGCTTAATATATGTAAGTATATGAACAAGCACATTCTTAACCAAATAAGACAAAAGTTAATATCTATTATGATCCACGTTTCTGCAACTGGTCCCACGGCCTCAGCTGATATTTATGACTACCTTCTTCTACTACCCATTCTGTATTTCCTCCACCATCAGCAAGCACCTCTGCAGATCTTGGCTCTTTCCCTGGAGGAGTGACCCATACCTTCATCCCTGAAGAGTCTGGGCCATTTGTTGTCCTGTCTGGTTTGGGTTGTGGGAGTTTCCCATTGACCTTAATCATAGGACATGGTAGCACGAGAAGGCACCCTAAGTCATCTCCTGCCTTCCAGACATAATCTTCCTTGTCCTCATTGTGGAGAAAAAGTCCAATTTCCCCATGATAATCTGGATCAATCACTCCTCCTACTACTGTTATTCCTTCCTTATTCTGTTGGCTTAAGGACAGTAGGAAACCAAAGTGGCCAGGGGGAAATATTAGGTTCCAGTTCAATGGAATGTTTGCTGTATCTCCTGATAAAAGTATTCCCCCCTTTGGAGCCAAAACTTCTAGAGCAGCAAAACGCAAGGTCGTGGGTACAGGAAGGAAAAATTTTCCTACTGGGTCACTAAGAGTGATAGTGAGTGGAATCACACCCACTTCCATCCCGTGGTTCCTGGACCCATGAATACTGGCTATAGAAGAAACAGTACCATACAGTGGGCACTGATTCAAAGCATATACTGCCTGCTGGAGAACCTTGCCCCAGCCCTCCAGGGTATTGTTACCTAATTGGCACTGTAACTGTGTCTTCAAGAGGCCATTCCATTGTTCTATCAAGCCAGCTGCTTCTGGATGGTGGAGAACATGGTAAGACCAGTGGATACCATGACCATGGGCCCACTGTTGCACTTCTTTGGCTGTGAAGTGAGTTCCTTGGTCAGAAGCGATGCTGTGAGGAGTACCTACCGTGATGGAGGATAAGGCATTCTGTAAGTCCCTGGATGGTAGTTTTGGCAGAAGCATTGCATGCAGGAAAGGCAAATTCATAACCAGAATAAGTATATATTCCTGTAAGGACAAAGCACTGTCCCCTCCATGATGGAAGTTGTCCAATGTAGTCAACCTGCCACCAGGTGGCTGGCTGGTCACTCCGGGGAATAGCGCCATATCAGGGGCTCAATGTTGGTCTCTGCTGTTAGCACATCTGGCACTCTGCAGCAGCTGTAGCCAGATCAGCCTTGGTGAGTGGAAGTCCATGCTGTCGAGCCCATGCATAACCTCCATCTCTGCCACCATGACCACTTTGTTCATGGGCCCATTAAGCAGCAACAGGGACAGCTGGAGAAAGAGGCTGACAATCCACAGAATGAATCATCCAATCTACTTGATTATTAAACTCGTCCTCTGGTGAGATCACCTTTTGATGAGCATTTCCATGAGACACAAGTATTTTCACATCTTTTGAACATTCAGAGAGCTCTATCCACATATTTCTTCCCCAAATGTCTTTCTCACCAATTTTTCATTCATGCTCCTTCCAAGTCCCTGACCATCCAGCCAAACCATTGGCTACAGCCCATGAATCAGTATATAATCAAATCTCTGGCCATTTATCCTTCCAGGCAAAATGCACAGTCATGCACACTGCCTGAAATTCTGCCTACTGTGAAGACTTTCCGTTACCAGTGTCCTTTAGGGTTGCTTCAGAAATTGACTATAATGCTGCAGCTGTCCACCTCTGGGTGGTGCCCGCATAGTATGCAGAACCATCAGTAAACCAGGCCCTGGTCTTCTCTTCCTCAGTCAACTCATCATAGGGCAAACCCCATGAAGCCATAGCTGAAAGTTTAAGTAAAGGAGGCATTGTAACAGAAGTGGGAACCATAGGCATTTGAGAAACTTCTTCATGTAGCTTGCTTGTGCCCTGAGGGCCTGACCAGACCCTGTCACACATGTACCACTTCCATTTGATAATGGACTGTTGCTGCGCATGTCCTATTTTATGGACTGGTGGTTCAGAAAACACCCAGCTCATGGTGGGCAGCTCAGCTCACATGGTGACTTGGTGGCCCATTATCTAACGTTCAGCTTCCACTAATGCCCAATAGCAGGATAAGAGCTGTCTCTCAAAAGGAGAATAGTTGTCTGCAGATGAACATAGAGCCTTACTCCAAAATCCCAAGTGCCTCCGCTGTGATTCCCCTATGGGAACCTGCCACAGGCTCCAGACAGCATCTCTATCTGCCACAGATACCTCAAGCACCATTGAGTCCGTTGGATCATATTGCCCTAAGGGCAGAGCAGCCTGCACAGCAACCTGGATCTGTTGAACAGCCTTTTCATGTTCCAAGCCCCACTCAAAGTTTGCTGCCTTCCGAGTAACCTGAGATATGGGTCATAGTAACACTCCCAGATGAGGAATATGCTGCCTCCAGAATCCAAAAAGGCCCACTAAACGTTGTGCTTCTTTCTTGGTGGATGGAGGGGCCAGGTGCAATAACTTATTCTTTACCTTAGAAGGAATGTCTCTGCATGCTCCACTCCACTGAATTCCTAGAAACTTCACTGAGGTAGATGGCCCTTGAAATTTAGTTGAATTTATTTCCCATCCTCTCATGCACATATGCTTTACCAACAAGTCCAGACTAGCTGCTACCTCCTGTTCACTGGGTCCAATCAGCATAATATCATCTATATAGTGGACCAGTGTGATAGTTTGTGGAAGAGTCATGGGATCAAGATCCATTCTAACTAAGTTATGGCACAAGGCTGGAGAGTTAACATACCCTTGAGGTAAGACAATAATGGTATACTATTGGCCTTGCCAGCTAAAAGAAAATTGCTTCTGGTGGTCCTTATGATCTGGTATTGAGAAGAAAGCATTTGCCAGATCAATAGCTACATACCAGGTACCAGGGGACATATTAATCTGCTCAAGGACACCACATCTGGTACAGCAGCTGCAATTTGTGTCACTACTTGGTTGAGTTTTCAATAGTCAACTGTCATTCTCCATGATCCATCTGTCTTTTGCACAGGCCAAATTGGAGAGTTAAATGTAGATGTAGTAGGAATCACCACCCCTGCATCTTTCAAATCCTTGATGGTGGCACTAATTTCTGCATTCTCTCCAGGGATATGATACTGATTTGGTTCACTATATTCCCTGGTAGAGGGAACACCAATGGTTTCTATTTGGCCTTTCCAACCACAATAGCCCTCACTCCACAGGTCAGGGAACCAATGTGGGGATTCTGCCAATTTCTAACTATATCTATTCCAGTTGTACATTCTGAGACTGGAGAAATAAGCACAGGATGAGTTCTGGGACCCACTGGGCACACTGTGAGTTGGACTTCAGCCAAAACTCCATTTATCACCTGAACTCCATAGGCCCCTACTTTAACCAGAGGGCCACAATGTTTTTAGGGTCTCCTGGGATCAGTATAAACTCAGAACCAGTATCCAATAGGCCTCGAAAAGTCTGCTTATTTCCTTTTCCCCAGTTTACATTTACCCTAGTAAAAGGCCTCAGGTCCTTCTGGGGAAGGACAGGAGGAAGGAAAGGGTGAGGAGGGGGTATCTGCAGGGTGTGGATTCTCTGCTGAGGGTGGGGAGATTAATTCCTCAGATAAAGTAAATCTATGAGAATCCGAGTGTTCAAAGTCCTCATCATCGTGGTTCTCCCACATATCTCCATCTCAAGTTTCAGAGTTCCACCCTTTCCCCACCAGTGCTCTCACTTTTACTGCTGACACTCTTCATGGCTGGGAATTAAATTTACATTGTAAATCAGTCAAACGTATAATAAGGGCTCCAGCTTGGTTTTCTGCCGCTTTAGCTCTTTGGCTGCTGGAGGGAAGATGCTCTTCCAGAGCACACTTGGAAACTTTTTAACTGTTGTTGCGAATCTGGAGCTGGTTACTTTTATCAGTGAGCTCCTTATTTTCCACTATAACTTTATCCAGAGATGCTAGGAGCAACAAGGCAACATCATTATTTTCCTTATTTTTCTACAATTTCTCAAAAGTTTTATATATGGAGTCTCTAAATTCCTTGCTCCTCATAAGAGGTAAGTCAGGTGAGTCAAATGGATCTATCTTCATAATTACATCAAATAATCTGGACCATGGATTATCATTCCTCTTCATGCCAACAGGAGAGCCTTCAGTAACTCTACACTTCATTGGGTTGGAGAGCTGGCTCCAGAAACATCCAAGCCCACTAAAGAAATTCACACTTTCAATTCTGTTTCTCTACATCCACTTCTGGTAACACAATCTGTATTAGTCAGGGTTCTCTAAAGAAACAGAATCAATAGAACAAATATATAGCTATATACAAATTTATTGATTTGCTCACATAACAGAGCTCAAGGAGTCCAACAATAGCTGTGTCACACTGGAGAGGATGAGAATCTAAGGAACTGCTCAGTCCACAAGTCTGGATGTCGCAGTAATCCCAATATGTTGCTGAAAGCCCGAAGGATTCCAGATCTGTAGGTCTCAGTACACGTTGGGATCCGAAGGGTTGATCACAGCAGCAATACAAACTCACCAGTGAGAAAGAGGCAAGCCACAGGAAAAAAGGTACCAGTTCCCTCTGCCATGGCCTTTTATACTGCGTGCCTGCAAAAGGTATCACCCACATTTGGGGTGGACCATCCGGCTTGAGGTAGTCCAGTCTGATGTTCCTTTTTCTCTTATTTGTTCATCCTTAGTCCAGTCAGGTTGACACTCAGGATTAACCAAAACAGTCATGATGGATGATCTTTTTGATGCGGGTCTGTATGTGATTTGCAAGTATTTTGTTGAGAATTTTTTTCATCTGTGTTCATTAATCAGATGGGTCTGTAGTTTTCTTTTTTGGTTGTGTCTTTGTCTGGTTTTGGTAACAGAGTGATGCTGGCATCATAGAAGGAGTTTGGGAGATTTCCCTCCGTTTGTATCCTTCTGAATAGTTTGAGTAGTAATGGTTGTAAGACCTATTTAAATGTTTTACAGAATTCTGCTGTGAAAACATCTGTGCCTGAGCTTATTTTAGCTGGGAGGTTTGTTATTATGTCTTCAGTTTCCTCAAATGTTATCGGTGTGTTTAAACTGTCAACCTCCTCTTGGTTAAGCTTTGTTATTTCAGAGGATTTCAGATATTCATATATTTCTCTTAGGTTTCCAAATTTAGTAGAGTATAGGTTTTTGAAGAATTCTCATATGACTGTCTGGATCTTTTCTTTATCTGTTGTGATATTTCCCCTTTCATCACAAATGCTATTGATTTAGAATTGCTCTTTCTTCCATTTGGTTAACTGAGCTTGAGCTCTATTTTGTTTACCATTTCAAAGAACCAGCTTTTGGATAGATTGATTTTTTATATTGTTTTCTATCTATTTCTTTGATTTCTGATCTGATTTTTCTGATTTCTTCCTGTCTTTTCGGTTTAGGGTTCATTTGTTTTTGTCTCTCAAGTGTTTTTACCTGCAGTGTAAGATATTTTATATGTTCCCTTTCTGTTTTTGTAATGTGAGTACTTGGGGCTATAAATTTCCATCTTAGGACTGAATTTAATATATCACACAGGTTTTGTTGTGTTGTATTGTCATTTTCATTTATTTCTAGGAAGGTTTTTATTTAATTCTTTTTTTTTTAATTTTTTTATTATTTATTTATTTATTTATGTGTATGAATGTACTGTCTGCATNGCTAAGTTTATTTTTTGGTCTTATCTATTTACAGCTCTAAATGGCACAACTGGCAATTTGATTAATTTTTGCTATAATTACATTGACTATATTTTCTATATGCTTAGTCTCTCAGTTCCTCGTTTTACACTGTGCTTTTTAATGACAAGAAAATTATAATAAACACATTTTTTCTTTGGTTAGCACCCAGCAAATTTTTAAAGATTTTTAATAATATTCAGCTAATCTCAGCACTTGGGAGGCAGAGGCAGGCAGTTCTTTGTGAGATTGAGTCCACCCTGTTCTACATATCAGGCCAGCTGGGGCGAAAATGGATACCATGCCACAGCCCTTTGTTGCCTCTCAGAACTTGAAGCTAAGATCCTATTGCTGAAGGCATGGCATACTTTAGACACAGGATCTCAAGCAATTAAGCTAGAATTGAGCTCCCTCAAGATTATCTTTCATAGGATCAGAAGATACTATGCAGACTACCAAGGGAGAAAAACAATTGGTTATCCTACCTAACAATAAAGCCTGTGAACCACAGCAAAGTATCTCTCTTGGTACCGTAGTGGTATTTTATCTTGGGAGTAATCAACAGCTTTCTAACTGGACTTAAATCCTCTTCAATGTGAGGTAATTCATATGTGTTACTGTAAACATAAGAACAAATACACATATGGCTAGAGAAGTCATAAACCTGAGAGAAGAACCTATTTCTGTCTATTCCCTAGACTAACATAATTTCTTACTATGTATCATTATATTTACAGACAAGTGTACCTATGTACCACTCATCAAAGCAGACTCTTTTTGCAAGATATGGAGACAATTACAAAGTTCCACAACTTGTCAAACACAGAGCCTTAAGAGACACATCTGTAATTCAACCGCTACACTTAAAGCAGAGAGAAAATTGTGGAAAAGGGGTGGAAAGAATGTAAGAACCAGAGGGACAAGAAACTTGAGGCTAGTTAATGCATTCTTGATATGATAAGGATGCTATGTCCACATAATGGTGGCATAGCAAGATCTGAGGCATGACAAAACCATTTGAGATTGCAAGGTGGATGGCGATATATCAACAGGCCCCACCTCAAGAGGAAGAACTAGAGAAAAATCAATGGATGCTGAAAACAATCATTTTTATCCAGGGATTAGCTCCCTGAGAAGTTATCTAATTCTAAGTGGGCAGTCCTAAATACAGTGGCACAAGGACACCATTGAATCAACTCAGTGCATTATGTGTGTGTCTCTGTGTGTAATTATATGTATATATGTAACAATTATAATTAAAGAAAGCAATAAACTGAAAGGAAGTGGGAGGACATAGAAGGAGTTTGATGAGGAAAAGAAGGGGTAGAAATTATGCAAGGATAACACTAAGACCTGGATAGCTGAAGCAGTCCTGAGCAAAAAGAGTATAAACAATATTATAGAGTTGTAGTAATAAAATTTATGAGAAATGTAAGCTTATCTTATGGCTAGCCCTGTAAGTCTTTTACAAACGGACTACCTGGCCAACCTCACAGATGAGGCTTCAGGTTCCCATTCCTTGCTAAGGATGTAATATAGTCCCAGATTGCATACATATTTTTTAATATATTTATTTTTAAATTTTATGTGTATGGGTGTTTTGCCTGCATGTATGTGAATATATTATATATTTAAAAACAACCAAAGTTCATTTTTGAGGCTGGGAGAGAAGACTCAGTAGGAAAAATTGCTTGAAGTACAAGCATGAGGTTATGAGTTCAAACACCTAGCAATTAAATAAAAAGCTGGGCCTGACTGTGATTAGGCCTGTAACTCCAATGCCGTGGGGAGTAGAGGCCAGAAGACCACTCCCTGGGGCTCATTGGCCTCCAGGCTAGCTTCAGGTTCAATGAGAAACCTGGTCTCAAAGGAATAAGACAGAAAGTGGTACAGGTGGACTCCCAAGTCCTTTTCTGGGCTCTCTGTGCATGCAAGGATACACATAACCTATACCCACACATACATTTCATACAAATACATATGCTTTTATCATACATAGAACGTACACATGCAGAGTTCATTTATTTTTATTTATGTGTATGAGTGTGTTGCCTGCATGTATGTAAGTGCACCTGTGTCATGCAGAAGAGGGTGTCAGATACCTTGGAACTGGAGTTACAGATGGTTGTTAGCCATCATGTGAATGATGGAAATCGAACTCTGGTCCTTTGCAAGAACACCCAGTGTTCATAAATGCTAAGCCATCTCCCCAGCCCCACAGTTCATTTCTTATCCCCAGAAAATCTTATGTGCATAGGTGTGAATGACTACTGACATTTAATCAAGGGCTAAAGACTGATTCCCACATGTGGTTCCCTATGACTTCTCATCCTGGGCCCATTATACCTGATTAGGTATTTCACTGATTAGGATAATCACATGATCTTTTCTAACTGCAGGTGGACTGGACAAATTAGTTTCCTCATGAGCTCAAGAAGGAGAACAAGTTACCATGTTAATGAGGAGTTCAAGATTTTTTTTTCCCATAAACCATTACATGTTAACTATTTGATTAAAAGACAGCTTTTAGGGATAGTTAGAACACTTTTCTTCATTCCATGGTTTCTAAGGAGGTGGTTTCCCAACTTTGGCTGCATTTTATATGAAAAGTGCTTTCAAATACAGTATTGTGTCAAAAAAGACTTCATCTCAGGGAGAGTTAACTATTTTCATTCCGTTAAGTCATTCTCATTGACCTTCGTATATGGGTCTTAGTAAAATGTGAATAAATTCTTTTATTATTTGTGACTAGGAACAGTCCACCATATTAACTTCTGAATTCTTCAGACCCCAACATTATTGAATTGCTTGATAAGAGAATAGTTACTATAATTTGTAATAAGTTAATCTATGCATGGTAGAATTTCTAGGTAGACTAGCTTTGCCTTGAAATTCTCCAGTTATTTTTGCAAGCCTACTATTTGATGGGTGGCTTGTAATACAGGATTTCCTCAAAATTTTAAAAATGTCCTGTCAAATTTCAGTAGGTAAAGGCTCAACGTTCCCACTAAGTAGAAACTTTCTGCACTTAATTCTAGAATTTGCTGTGAATTCTAAAGTGTAAATTCTATGATAAAATGTGTTCCTTTTTACTTCTTTTGAAGCTGTAATCCACATATCAGAGAGAACCTGTGACAATACCTGTCTTTCTGGACCTCAATGCAATTTTCCAGGTTCAGACACTTACCTGCAAATTTTATAATTCCATTTTTCATAAGATCTGAATAATATTACACTGTGTATAGGCATCACATTTTCATTATCTATTCATCAGTTAATGGGCATATAGGCTGATTCCATTTCCCAGCTATTGTGAATAAAGCAGCAATGACCATTAATAAAGCATCTCTAGAGTAGGTTATAGAGCAGTTTGGTATATGATCAAGAGTTGTAATAGCTGGGTCATATGATACATTTATTTCTGGCCTTGTGATTATTCTCTACAATGATTTCCATACTGCCCACAACATTTTACACTCTAACAAATAGTGAATAAGGGTTCTCTTTTCCCAACCATTGTGTCAATATTTTTTATCAGTTGCTTTCTTGGCCTTAGCCATTTCTGACTCAGGTAAGATGAGATACCAAAGCAGTTTTAATTTGGATTATCCTGATGGCTAAGGATGCTGAACAGGTTTTTAAAAGTTCTTAGCCATTTGTATTTCTTCCTTCTTGAGAATAGTGTTAAAATTTAATTATGATAATTAAAATATATAAGTCCACTTCTTTACAAAGTGGTTACATTTCAGCAAAATTAGACAGAAAATTACCTGCCTGAACTCTCCCCTTTGTTCACATCTGCCTCATACTATATAATTGTATTTCTTTTGATCTCAATATATATTTTTGCTGATTTTTGTACATTTCATATTAATCATATTCAAACCCCTTCCTCCATCGACATCCTCATAGCCCCACACCATATTTCATGCATTCCATCATATATGTTAAGACCTGTAGAGTCAAATTTGTGTACCCAGTTATCCCTCAGTGTGATTTGATTCACCGAGGTCTAGTCAGCCTATCTAGAGTCTCTCCCTTAAAGAAGGTCAATTTTCCCTCACCCAGAAGTAATTAGCTGCCAAAATTGAGGCCTGGTGCCCATTTCCCTAGTCTATGCTTGGTTTTTGTCGGATAGAGTTTGGATGGTTCATGGGTATGCTACTATATTTCTTTTGAGAATTCAGTTTCTATACTTAAAGCTGTATAAAAGACTTAGCTACACCAGCATCCCCAGTTTTCTGCTAGAACCTGCATTGTGGCTCTGAGTGGCACTTTATAGTGGTGGCTGCTTGTGGACCAAGAGAACTTGTTAATTTGGCTACATTTGTACTAACTAGTTAAGTTTGGAAAAAAGTGCCACGTCAGTTTTAAATCAAATCTTACTCCAATGGAGGTGGCAAAGAACTTAAGCCACTGGCTAGAACAGAGCAAGTGCCTCTTGTGTCGGGATTACCTGACAGACCCTGTCACCACTGAATGTGGACACCATTGCTGTAAGGACTGCCTTGCTAAATACCTTGTACTCTTGCCAAGAAAAGAGGACATGTTCCCCTGTTTTGTGTGTGCCGAGGAATGTGTAGAAACAAGGAACTGGAGCAAGACCAATCTGGGAAACACAGTTAAAGCTGCCTTGGAACTAACTCTTCAGTAGGTTTAGCAGGGGGACACAGGAGAATATCCCATCGTGTGAGGTGCACAACCAGGTCCTGACCCATTTCTGTACACAGCTTCTGTGTACCCTGTGCATCCACCTGCCTGCCCAATAGGGCCACAAGGTGAAGACCATTGAAGAAGCTGCCAGTGACTACAGTTTTGAGCTAGAACTACAGTCTTGAGTTAGAACTAGTCTTGAGCTAGAAACACGCATGGATTTCTGAGTCACTTTGGTTCATTGCAAGGTTGAGTCATAATGGAAGAGAAGAGGTCGGGGGTCGAGTTGTGGTGGACAGCAAAATCATCTTCCACACGCATGGGACTCTGAAGCCCCCAGTTTCCTGTTCAATCGAGTTAAGAAAGAGCACCTCTTTCTTCCCCTGTTTTCCACTCTGCAGAAAATTAGGCAGAAGTTCAGAGAAGAAATCACTCTGGATCCAGACACAGCACATCTGAGCCTGCTGGTCTCAGAAGATAAAATGTTTCTGACTTTTCCTGAAGACAGACCAAACTGTTTCTGTGTAACCAGCCCTGTTTACAGACTCTCTGGCCCTTCTGGGTTCTCAGAGTTCAGTTCTGGCCCGGCATTACTGGGAGATGTGAGTGTATGATAAGGCTGAGAGGGCTGTGGCAGTTTGTGGAGACCCTGTCTCCAGGGATGGGAAGTAGCCACTGACAAGAGGGACCGGCTGCTAGACAATCAAACTGCAAGGTGGGCAGTCTGTGGCTCAGCACACTGCTCCAGCTGCTGTTTGTCTCACAGGAAAGCTTCATGTGACTGGCATTTATCTATACTATGAGCTGTGTATGATCGGTGTACAATAAAAATGACTTATCTTACAGCCATTATTTCCTAGTTAAATTTTCTAAACTAGTAAGACCTTACTTCTGTGTTGGATATGATTTGAAACTTCTCACTGTCTGTGTAGTAATAGACAGTGAAGGATGTACTTAATGTGACATTGCTTCTGTGTGTGTATTTCTAGAAACATGGTCTTGTACTCAACCTGGTATTCCTTAATCTGCCTCAGCCTTGAGTGTTGACATCATTCTCAACCCATTGCCTTGCTAACAATTTTTAAAAAATACTTACAAGAACCCATATTCTACCAAGTTTGAAAACCTAGAAGAAATGGATGAATATCTGAAATTCTGGGAATCACCAAAGCTCGGCCAAGAAGAGATCGGCAGCATAAACAGACCATAACACATGAAGAAATTTAGGATGTAGTAAGAAACCTCCCAACTAAAAAAAAGCCTAGGCCCAGACAGTTTCTCAGCAGAATTCTATAAAACATTTCATAAAGATCTACAACCATTATTACTGAAACTGTTTAGAAGGATACAATCAGAGGGAATTCTCCCAAATTCCTTCTATGAAGCTAGCATCACTCTATTACCAAAATCAGGCAAAGATACAACCAAAAAGGAGAACTATAGACCCATCTCCCTAATGAACACAGATGCCAAAATTCTAAACAGGATACTGGCAAATCGCATACAGACCCACATCAAGAAGATCATCCATCATGACCAGGTTGGATTCATACCAGAGATGCAGGGATGGTTCAACATACGAAAATCAATAAACATCATCAAACACATAAACGGAATCAAAGACAAAAACCACACAATCATCTCAATTGATGCTGAAAAAGCCTTTGACAAAATCCATCATCCCTTCATGCTTAAAGTCCTAGAAGGAATTGGATTGGAGGGATCATTCCTCAATGTAATCAAAGCCATACACAGGAAACCCACAGCCAATATCATCCTAAATGGGGAAATGACAGAAACATTCCACTTAAAGATAGGAACTCGGCAAGGCTGCCCCCTGTCACCACTCCTCTTCAATATAGTGCTTGAAACACTCACTCGAGCAATAGGTAAGAAAAGGAAATTAAAGAAGTACTAATTGGAAAAGAGGAAGTCAAGCTATCCCTATTTGCTGACGATATGATTATTTACTTAAAAACTCCACCAGAACTCTCCTAGAAACAATTAACAGCTTCCGCAAAGTGGCAGGATACAAAATTAACCTTAAAAACATCAATGGTCTTTCTTTACACCAACAACAAGCAACTGGAGAAAGAATTCAGAGACCTTTCCACTCAAAATAGCCTCAAAAACAATAAAATACCTAGGAACAAACCTAACCAAAGACACCAACAATCTCTACAACAAAAATTTTAAACTTTAAAGAAAGAAATTGAAGAAGACATCAGAAGATGGAAAAACCTTCCATGCTCATGGATTGGGAAAATTAACACTCTAAAAATGTCCATTTTACTGAAACTCTTGTATAGATTTAACGCAATTCCAATAAAAATCCCCAAGAGTTTCTTCACAGGCTTGGAAACAAAAGTCTTTAAATTCATTTGGGAAAACAAAAGACCCTGAATAGCCAAAACAACCCTGAGCAAAAAGAGCTACACGGGGGGAGGGGGGATCTCTATACCAGACTTCAACCTATAATACAGAGCTATAGTCATAAAAACAGCCTGGTACTGGCAAAAAAACAGACCTGTTGACCAATGGAACAAAACCGAAGATCTAAATCTGTGCACATACAATTTCAGCCATCTTATATTTGACGAGGGGGCCAAGAAACCACAATGGAGAAAAGAGAGCATCTTCAGCAAGTGGTGTTGACAAAACTGGATCACCACTTGTAGAAGAATGAAATTAAACCCCTACCTCTCACCCTGTACAAAAGTCAACTGCAGATGGATCAAAGACCTCAGTGTGAAATCCCAAACTCTGAAGGTGATAGAAGAAAAAGTTGGCAGCAGTCTACAAGACATAGGCGTAGGAAAAGACTTCCTAAATCAGACAGCAGCTGCACAAGAATTAAGGTCGACAATTGACAAATGGGACCTCATCAAACTCAAAAGCTTCTGTACATCAAAAGAAACAATCAAGGAAGTGAAGAGAAATCCCACAGAGTGGGAGGAAACCTTCACTGCAGATACATCTGACAAAGCATTGATTTCCAGAATATATAAACTACTCAAAAAACAAAGAAAAAAGAAAACAAATGACCCACTCAATAGATGGAGCAAAGAACTGAACAGAGACTTCACAAGCGAGGAATTAGAGATGTCTGAGAAACACCTCAAGAACTGCTCAACATCACTAATCATTAAGGAAATGCAAATCAAAACCACTTTAAGATATCATCTTACTCCAATAAGACTGGCTAGGATCAAGAAAACAAATGATACCAAGTGCTGGAGAGGTTGTGGGGAAAGGGGAACACTCATCCACTGCTGGTGGGAATGTAAACTCGTACAGCCACTATGGAAAGCAGTGTGGAGAACCCTTGGAAGACTTGGAATGAACTTGCCACCCGACCCAGCCATACCACTCCTGGGCATGTACCCTCAAGACTTACGCCACCACAGAGATACATGCACGGCCATGTTTATTTCAGCTCTCTTCACAATAGCAAAGAGCTGGAACCAACCTAAATGCCCCTCAACTGA
>VZQC01014680.1:726627-743941 GCA_009823505.1 Rhizomys pruinosus
AGGCCATCTCTCCAGCCCTGCATATATGTAATTTAAACTAAAGGAGATCTCCTGAGACCAGTGGAAGGTAGGAACTAGATACCTCAGCAAGGCTGATTGTTGATCCGTTAATCCAGCTGTCTTTGGTTTAATTGGCTTTTGTGGCTATGGGGGAGGAGTTATACTCCCAGCTGGTATTAAAGGGAGGGTTGTGTGACTCTTGAGATCTGAGATCTCCTGAGACCAGTGGAAGGTAGGAACTGGGTGCCTCAGCAAGGCTGATTGTTGATCCATTAATCCAGCTGTCTTTGGCTTAATAGGCTTTTGTGGCTGTGGGGGCAGAGTTATTCTCCCAGCTGGTATTAAAGGTAGGGTTGTGTGACTCTTGAGATCTGAGATCTGAGATCTCCCGAGACCAGCAGAAGGTACCAGGGCTCAAGCTGGGCTGAAGAACCCCTCCCCCCCACCCCCCGCCACCTGGGATTACGAAGGCATCTGAAGGAGGCAAGCAAAGCAAGCCTTCCACACAGTGAAGAGGCATTTAGGACTCACATTGGAATACAGGCAAGGGGAAGCCCATATGCCAGGAACACGAAGAAGAGACAATTCGGAAAAGGGACAGGATAATCCAGCACCAAGCTTTACCAACAATATGGAAGACTCCTGCAGTGGATCCCTCTGAGGATGCCCCAGGACACAGATATCAGAAACACAATTGGGAACATATTTAAAGAAATACAAGATTATAAAGAACAAATGAAAGAACTGAGAAAAGAGAATGAAGAACTCAAAAAGGACCTAGATAGAGAGAATGACAAACTCCGGAAGGAAGTAGAAACCATGAAAAGATCCCATGCTGAAAAAGATAAGGAAACCAGCCAGTGAAGAAAAGAGCTACAGGAAGAGATTGAGAAGCTCCAAAAAGAAGTAGAAACGCTAAAGAAATCAGAAGAAGAACTGAAAAAGAAAATCAAACACTCAAGCAATCAAGAGGAAAGGAATGGAAAAAGCCTCAGAAGCAGAATGGAGGAAGCAGAACAAAGAATATCAGACTTGGAAGATAACACAGAACAACTAAAAACCTCAAGGGAAGATTATGAAAAATTTAAAAATACACAAATTGGAACAACCAGGAACTGTGGGACACTATGAAAAGATCAAACCTCTGAATCATAGGAATAGAGGAAGGAGAAGAATCTCAATAGAATGGTATTAATCAGATCTTCAACAAAATAATAGATGAAAACTTCCCCAAACTAAAATAGGACAAACCAATACAAATACAAGAAGCACATAGAAATCCAAACAGACAAGATCTGAAAAGAAATTCTCCACGCCACATCAGAGTTAAAATGCTAGACACCCAAAACAAAGACAAAATCCTTAAAGTCACAAAGAAAAACAACAAGTGACCTATAAGGGGAAACCTATCAGAATTACAACTGACTTCTCAATGCAAACTATGAAAGCAAGAAGAACCTGGAACAAAGCAGTCCCAGTGATAAGGGACAATAGATGCCAACCTAGGTTACTATACCCAGCAAAAATGTCAATTATAGTTGAAGGAGAGAGAAAAACCTTCCATGACATAAACAAGTTGAAAGAATACATGTCCGGAAAACCAACCCTTCAGAGAATACTTGAAGCAATTCAAAGAACAGAGGAAAGGAGCAACCAACCCCAGGCACCTAGAAAGAGAAATCAATAAAAGCATAACTGCAGAAGTAGAAACCTAAACCCAAACCGCAAATGGATAATAAGGCAAAAGGAAGCAACACAAACCTATCAGTCATAACCTTAAATATTAATGGACTAAATTCCCCAATCAAAAGACATAGACTGGGAGATTGGATTAGGAAACAGAATCCATCGATATGCTGTCTACAAGAAACACATCTTACCTTCAAGGACAGGCACCACCTTAAAGTGAAGGGATGGAAAAAAATATTCCAAGCAAATGGTACCAAAAAGAAAGCAGGTGTTGCTATTTTAATATCGGATAAAATAGACTTCAAAGTAAAAGAAATCAGAAGAGACAAAGAAGGCCATTACATTTTCATCAAAGGAACAATCCACCAAGAAGATTTCACAATTATGAATATATATGCCCCAAATTCTGGTGCACCAAACTTTATAAAGACAATTCTCCAGGACCACAAGTCACAGACTAACCCCAGCACACTCATAGTGGGAGATTTCAATACCCCACTGAGTCCTTTGGATAGGTCAACAGGACAAAAAATAAACAGAGAGACATCTGAACTGAACGATATGATACACCAAATGGACCTCATAGACCTCTACCGAACATTCCATCCTAATACCAGAGAATACACTTTCTACTCAGCACCCCACGGAACATTCTCCAAAATCGACCACATCCTGGGACACAGAAGAAACCTCTACAAATACAAAAAGATTGAAATAATTTCATGCATCCTGTCAGACCACAGTGCAATGAAGCTCAACATCAACACCAGGACAAGCCCTCCTGCCTACAAGAACACATGGAGACTAAACAACACACTCTTGAATAATGAATGGGTCAAGGAAGAGATAAAGAAAGAAATAAAAACATTCCTGGAACTGAATGACAATGACAATACAACACAACAAAACCTATGGGATACCTTAAAAGCAGTCCTAAGAGGGAAGTTTATAGCCCTGGGTGCCTACATTAGAAAAACAGAAAGAGCACAAGTGAATGATCTAACACTACAGCTAAAAGCACTTGAGAGGCAACAACAGATGAACCCTAAACGCAACAGACAGGAAGAAATAACAAAAATCAGAGCAGAAATCAATGAAATAGAAACAAAGAAAACAATACAAAAAATCAATGAAGCCAAAAGTTGGTTCTTTGAAAGAATAAACAAGATAGACAGACCTCTAGCCCAGTTAACAAAAAGAAAGAAGGAACAACTCCAAATCAATACAATCTGTGATGAAAAGGGAAATATCACAACGGACAAGGAAAAGATCAAGAAAATTATATGGGAATATTACAAGAACCTATATTCTACCAAGTTTGAAAATCTAGAAGAAATGGATGAATATCTGAAATCCTGGGAATCACCAAAGCTTGGCCAAGAGGAGACCAGCAGCTTAAACAGACCCATAACATATGAAGAAATAGAGGATGTAGTAAGAAGCCTCCCAACTAAAAAAAGCCCAGGCCCAGACGGTTTCACAGCAGAATTCTATAAAACATTTCAAAAAGACCTACAACCATTATTACTGAAACTGTTTAGAAATATACAATCAGAGGGAATTCTCCCAAATTCCTTCTATGATGCCAGCAACACTCTATTACCAAAATTAGGCAAAAATCCAACTAAAAAGGAGAACTATAGACCCATATCCCTCGTGAACACAGATGTCAAAATCCTAAACAGGATAATGGCAATTCGCATACAGACCCACATCAAGAAGATCATCCATCATGACCAAGTTGAATTCATACCAGAGATGCAGGGATGGTTCAACGTACGAAAATCAATAAACATCATCAAACACATAAATGGAATCAAAGACAAAAACCACACCATCTTCTCAATTGATGCTGAAAAAGCCTTTGACAAAATCCAGCATCCCTTCATGCTTAAAGTCCTAGAAGGAATTGGATTGGAGGGATCATTCCTCAATGTAATCAAAGCCAAATACAGGAAACCCACAGCCAATGTCATCCTAAATGGGGAAATGATAGAAACATTCCCTTTAAAGGTAGGAACTCGGCCTCTTCAATATAAATTATAAATCACTCCTCTTCAATATAGTGCTTGAAACACTCCTAGAGCAATAAGGCAATAAAAGGATATTAAAGGAGTACTAATTTGAAAAAAGGAAGTCAAACTATCCCTATTTGCTGATGATATGATTGTTTACTTAAGGGATGCTAAAAACTCCACCAGAAAATTCCTAGGACAACACTTTCTATCTCACCTTGAGGGGCTTGCTTAGACTTCAATCTGGTTGTAGGTCTGGAAGCAACAATTGTTGGGCCCTGAGGGTCATTAGCTCCCACTGGGTGGGGGTGATTAGTTTCCTCAGTCAAGGGTTGGGAGGAGGGATCTGCAGGGTGTGGATTCTCAACTGAGGGTGGGGATGTTAATTCCTCAGATAAAGAAAATCCCTCAGAATCTGAGGGTTCAAAATCCTCATCATCATGATTCTCCCACACATCTCCATCCCAAGTTTCAGGGTTCCACCCTTTCCCCACCAGTGCTCTCACTTTAACTGCTGACACTCTTCGTCGCTGGGAATTAATTTTGCCTTGTAAATCAGCCAAACATATAATAAGGGCTCCAGCTTGATTTTCTGCCACTTTAGTTCTGGCTGCTGGAGAGAAGATTCTCTTCCAGAGCACACTTGGAAACCTTTAACCTGTTGTTTTGAATCCGGAGCTGGTCATTATTATCACTGAGCTCCTTATTTTCCTCTATCATTTTATCCAGACTTGCTAGGAGCAACAAGGCAACATCATTATTTTCCTTATTTTTCCGCAATTTCTCAAACGTTTTATATATAGAGTCACTAAATTCCTTGCTTCTCACAAGAGGTGAGTTGGGTGAGTCAAATGGATCTATCTTCATGATTACATCAAATAGTCTGCACCAAGGATTATCATTCCTCTTCATGCCACCAGGAAAGCCTTCAGTACCTCTAGGCTTCATTGGGTTGGAGAGCTGGCTCCAGAGACTACCAAGCCCACTAAAGAAATTCATCTCTTCAATTCTGTTTCTCTAGAACCATTCTGGTACCAAAATCTGTATTAGTCAGGGTTCTCTAAAGAAACAGAAGCAACAGGACGAATATATAGCTATATACAATTCTTTGATTGGCTCACGTGACAGAGGTCAAGGAGGCCAACAGTAGCTGCACCACACTGGAAAGGTCGAGAATCCAGGGAACTGCTCAGTCCACAAGGCGGGATGTCTCAGTAGTCACAATCTAGTGCTGAAAGCCCGAATGGATTCTAGGAGATCTGCCAGTCTCAGTACATGCTGGGATCTGAAAGGTTGATCACATCAGGAAGACAAACTGACCAGATGATAGAGCAAGCCGCAGGAGAAAAAAGGGACCAGCTCCCTCTGCAGTAGACTTAAATTCTGCCTGCCCACAGAAGGTAACGCCCACATTTGGGGTGGGCCATCCGGGTTGAGGTGCTCCAATCATAAGACCCTTTTTCTCTTATTTGTTCCTTAGTGCAGTCAAGTTGACACACAGGATTAACCATCACAGCCACTATACCAATAAAGCAAATATGGGTCTCCTTGAGTCAAGCAAGACTCCTCCGTCAGCACCAGCTACACCTCACCTGCCGGGAAATACTGTTCAGCAGAGGCAGTCATATTCCTGTATATCCCAAATCTAATTGGCTATTGGCTCTCTCCTTGGAGGAATAGCCCATGGCTGATGCCACATGCTTGCACCCTCTAATGGTCAGGAGTTGTTATAAACCACAGTAAGACCCTGTCATATTCAAAAGAAAAATGTAACTCATAGATTAACATACCATCCAACCATCTGTGTCTATACCAAAGCAACCTATGATAACAATTATTACTGTTTACATACCTATATCTAATTGCTTGTGCTTCATTAGTAGGATCAAAAGATTATTCCTGGGCAAACTGGCAGCCTATGAAAGAAAACAGCCAGAATTGACCAGAGTCCAAGACAACAGCTCCAGAGAAAGTAGACTGTTTTTCTTCTCATCCATCTGTAGCCCTTTTCTAAGCCTAGGGAAAAATCTGAGAAAGAGGGGGCGTGGTACAATGTAAGGGCTGTGACTGGGGTGAATGGTGAATATAGCAATATTGCCTGGACACTCATTTGATGAACTTGATTGAACATACAAGCCCCCGCTGCTGGATGGTGGGGCCAAGGGGCTGTGTGGGTTTGGACACAACTGCTTGCAAATAGGTTTTACATGATGGATGCTTGTACTCATAAATTATCACTTATTGCTAAAAAATGAAAAAAAAATGAGAGAAAGATGCAGGACAGTTACGGCAGAAGGCATGATCTGGGATAGGGTTTGGTGGGATGGGGGGAAGGGAAGGGGAAATATGCCTGAACTGAATTGGAAAATGATGTATGAAATACACAAAGCATCAATAATAAATAAATCAATAATAAATAAAATAAAATAAACAGCATTTCAAACTTTTAAATTAAAAAAAATCCATCCTGCCTTGACAAATAAGTAATATAACCACCAATCATGCCATGACACACAAGTAACACAACCACCTATTCTGCGTTGCCAGATGCCATCCTGCCTTGACATATAAGTAATATACCATCCATCCTGCCTTGACACATAAGTAATATAACCACTCAGTCTGCATTGACACATAAGTAATATTACCACCCATCCTGTCTTGACACATAAGTAACACAACCACCTATCCTGCATTGACAGGTAAGTCATAAAAACTAGCATCCTGCCTTGAGAAAGAAGTAATATAACCACCCATCCTGCCTTGACACTTAAGTAATATAACCACTTAGTCTGCATTGACACAAAATAATATTATCACCCATCCTGCCTTGACACCTATTAATATAACCACCCATCCTTCTTTGACACATAAGATAAGCACCCATGCTGCTTTTACACATAAGTAATATAATCACCCAATTTGCCATGATACATAAGTAATATAACCACACATCCTGCCTTGACAGATAAGTCATATAACCTCCCTTTTTGCCTTGACACATAAGACGAATAAGCACACATCCTGCTTGACACATAACTAATATAATCACCCAATCTGCCTTGACACATAATATAACCACCCAACCTGCCTTGAAACTTAATTAATATAACCATCCAATTTGCCTTGACCCATAAGAAATATAAACACCCATCGGCCTTGACATACACATAATTTAACTACCCATTCTCACTTGACACAGCACTCATCCTGCCTTGATCCATAAGTAATATAAACACCCAACCTGTCTTGATACATAAATAATATAACCACCCATCCTGCCTTGATACATAAGTAATATAACCACCATCCTCCCTTGAAATACAAGTAAGTTAAGCACCCATCCTGCCATGATACATAAATAATATAACAAACCAATCTGCCTTGAATCATAATATAACCACCCACCCTGCCTTGACACATAAGTAATATAAATACCCATACAGCTTTGACACATAAGTAATATAACCACTCAGTCTGCCTTGAAACATAAGTAATATTACCACATATCCTGCCTTGACAAATAGGTAATATAAGCACCCATCCTCCCTTGACACATAAGTACGATAAGCACACATCATGTCTTGACACATAAGTAATATAAATACCCATCCTGCCTTGACACATAAGATGAGCAGTACCCATGCTGTCTTGACATATAGGTCATATAAGCATCCATCCTTCCCTGTAAAATAAGTAATATAACCATACATCCTGCCTTCACACATGTCATACAACTACACATTCTGCATGACACATAAGTAATAAAACAATTTACCCTGACTGATACATAAGTATTATACCAACCCATCCTGCCTTGACACATAAATAAGATAATCACCCATCCTGCCTTGACAGATAAGTAATATATCCACTCATCCTGCCTTGACACATAATATATCCACCTATCTTAACATTCAAATAAGTTATGTAACCTCGCATGCTGTTTGACAAATAAGTAATACAACCACCCATCCTACTTTTACATATAATTCATATAAGCAACCATAATACCTTGAACAATAAGTTATATATCCACCCATACTGCCTTGAAACATAAGTAATATAACCACCCAATTTGCCTTGACAAATAAGTAATATATTCACCCGTCCTGCCTTGACACATAAGTCATATAAAGTCCTATCTTGCCTTGACATATAAGATGAATAAGCACTCATCCTGCCTTGAAACATAAGTAAGAAAAACACTCATCTTGCATTGACACCTAAGTCATATACGCATCAATCCTAGGTTAACAAATAAGGAATATAACTACCCATCCTACCTTGAACACATAATTAATATAACCACCCAATCTGCCTTGTCACATAATATAACCACCCAACTTACCTTCACACATAAGAAATATAAACACCCATCCTGCCTTGACATATACACAATATAAATACCCATCCTCACTTCACACATAAATAAGCACTCATCCTCTCTTGACACATAAGTAATATAAACACCCAACTTATCTTGAAACATAAATAATATAACCTCCCATACTGTCTTGACACATAATTAAGAAAATCACCCATCCTGCCTGGACGCATAAGTAGCACCCATCCTGCCCTCACACTTAAGTAATATTACTAAGCATACTGCCTTGACACATAAGTAATATAACCACCCAATTTGCCTTGACAAATTCGTACTATAACCACCCAACTTTCCTTCACACATAAGAAATATAAACACCCATCCTGCCTTGACATATACATAATATAATTACCCATCCTCACTTCACACATAAGTAAGATAAGCACTCATCCTCTCTTGACACATAAGTAATATAAACACCCAACTTGTCTTGAAACATAAATAATATAACCTCCCATCCTGTCTTGACACATAATTAAGAAAAGCACCCATCCTTCCTTGACACATAAGATATATAAGCATTCATCCTGCCTTGACACATAAGTAATATAAATACCCAATCTGTCTTGACACATGAGTCATATAACCATGCATCCTGACTGGCCACATAAATAATATAACCACCAATCCAACCGTGACACAAAAGTCATATAACCACCCATCCTGCCTTGACACATAAGTAATATAACCACACGATCTACCTAGACACATAATATATCCATCTATCCTTCCTTGACAAATAAGAATTGTAACAATCAATTGTGTCTTGACACATACTTAACACAACTACTTATCCTGCCTTGACAAATAAGTAATATAACCACCGATCCTGCCTTGACACATAAGTAACACAACCCCCTATCCTGCTTTGACAGATAAGTCATATAAGCAACCATCCTGCCTTGACACATAAATAATGTTACAACCCATCTGCCTTGACACATAAGTAATAACCACTCAATTGCATTGATACATAAGGAATATTACCACCCATCCTGCCTTGACACATAAGTAATATAACCACCCATCCTACCTTGACACATAAGTCACATATCCACCCATCCTTCCTTGACACATAAGTAATCTAGCAACCCATCCTACCTTGACAAATAAGTAAGATGAGCACCAAATCTGCGTTGACACATATGTGATATAACTGCCTATCCTAACTTGACACATAATATAACCACCCATCCTAAATTGACACATAAGGAATATAACCACCCATCCAGGCTTGTCACATGAGACATGTATGCACCCATCCTGCATTGACACATATGTAATACAACCACTCAGCCGGCCTTGAAACATAAGCCATATAAGCATTCATGCTGCATTGACTAATAAGTAATATAACCACAAATCTGACTTGATACATAATATAACCACCCACCCTGCCTCTACACATAAATAATATGACCAATAAATTTGCCTTGATACATAAGTAATATAAACACACATCCTTCCTTGACACATAAGAAATAGAACCACACATTCTCCCTTGACACATAAGTAAGATAAGCGTTCATTATGCCTTGACACATAAGTAATATAACTACCCCAACCTGTCTTGATGCATAAGTAAGGCAAGCACCCATCCTGCCTTGACACAGAAGTAATTTAACAACCCAGCCTGCCTTGACAAATAAGTTCTGTAACCCCGGTCCTGCCTTGACACATGAGTCATAAAACCATCAATCCTGCCTTGACACTTAAGTATCCATCCTACCTTTAGACATAATACATCCACCTATCCGCTCTTGAATAACAAGTAATATAACCACCAATAATGTCTTGACACATAAGTAACATGAAAACCCATCCTGCCTTGACACATATTATATCCGCCAACCCTGCCTTGATAAATAAGTAATATAACCACCAATCCTGCCTTGACACATAAGTAACACAACCACCTATCTTGCGTTGACACATAAGTCATATAAGCAACAAATCTGCCTTGACACATAAATTATATAATCACCCATCCTACCTTGACACATAAGTAATATAAGCACCCATCCTGCCTTGACACATAAGTAATATAAGCACTCAATTGGCCTTGACACATAACTAAGATAAGCACACATGCTGCCTTGACACATAAGTAATAAAACCACCCATCCTGCCTTGACACATAAGAAATATAACTACCCATCCTGACATGAAACATAAGTAAGATAAGCACACATCCTGCCTCGACACATAAGTAATACAACCACTCATCAGGCCTTGACACATAAGTCATATAAGCATCCATCTGGCCTTGACAAATAAGTAATATAACCACCAATCGTGCCTTGACACAAAAGTAATATGTCCACCAAATATAACTTGACACATAAGATAACCACACAACTTGCCTTGACATATTAGTAATAAAACCACCCATACTTCCTTGATGCATAAGTAATATAACCACCCAATCTGCCTTATCACATAAGTAATATAACCACCAATCCCGCNTACTGTCTGCATGTAGGTCTGTGCACCCGTGTCGTGCAATGCCGCGGAGTTCAGAAGAGGGTCTCGGATTCCCCTGGAACTGGAGTTCTCCTGGAATTGGAGTTACAGACGGTTCTCAGCCGCCATGTGGGTGCTGGGGATCGAACCCGGGTCCTCTGCAAGAGCGGTCGGCGCTCTTAACCGCTAGGCTCCAGCCCCAAGTCTTTCAAATAAGTCATATAACACCCAATCCTTCCTTGACACATAAGTTATATAACCACCCAGCCTGCCTTGACACATAAATAATAAAACAACCCATCCTGCCTTGACACATAACATGTCCACATATTCTGCCTTTCAAATAAGAAATAAAAAACCCCATCCTGCCTTGACACATAAGTAACACAACCACCCATCCTGCCTTGACACATAATTCATATAAGCAACCATAATGCCTTGACAAATAAGTAATATACCACCCATACTGCCTTGTAGCATAGTATAAACACCCAATTTGCCTTGAAACATAAGTAATGTAACCACCCAACCTGCCATGACCATAATAGACCCACCCCTCTGCCTTGACAGATAAGTCATATAACCACCCATCCTGCCTTGAAACATAAGTAATATAATCACCCATCCTGCCTTCACACCTAAGTTGTACAACTACCCAACCTACCTGACACATAAGTAGTATAACTACTTATCCTGCCTTGATACATAAGTCATATAGCCACATAGCCTGCCTGAACACATAAGTCATATACACACCCAAACTGACTTCACACATAAATAAGATAAGCACCAATCCTGCCTTCACACATAAGTATTATAACCACACATCCTGCCTTGACACATAAGTAATATAACCACGATCCTACTTTGACACGAGTAACATAAGTACCCATCTTATAGTGACACATAATTAATATAACGGCCCATCCAGCCTTGACACATAAATCATAACCACACATCGTGCCTTGACACATGAGTAATATAACCAGAGATCCTGCCTTCCAACATAACTCATATAAGCACCCATCCTGCTTTGACAGTAAGTAATATAACCACCTATCCTGTCTTCACACATAAGTAACACAGCCACCCATCCTGCCTTGACACATAAGTAATATAACCACACATCCTGCCATCACACATACGTTGTATAACTACCCATCCTGCATGACATATAAGTAGTATAACCACTTATCCTGTCTTAATACATCAGTCATATAACAACCTAGCCTGCCTTCACACATAAGCCATATACCCACCCATCCTTCCTTGACACATAATTAAGACAAGCACCCATCCTGCCTTGACACATAATTAAGACAAGCACCCATCCTGCCTTGACACATAATTAATATAACCTCCCATCCTGCCTTGACACATAAGTAATAAAACCACCCATCCTACTTTGACACATGAGTAAGATAAGCACACATCTTGCATTGACACATAAGTAAAATAACCATCCATCCTGCCTTGACACATAAATCAAAAACCTCCATCCTGCCTTGACAAATAAGTAATATAACCACCCATCATGCCTTCCAACATAAGTTGTATAAGCACCCATCCTACCTTGACAATAAGTAATATAACCACCTTTCCAGCCTTCACACATGTCATATAACCACTAATCCTGCCTTCACATATAAGTCATATAACCACCCATCCTGCCTTGACAAATAAGTAAGATAAGCACCCATCCTGCCTGGAAGCATAAGTACCACCCATCCTGCCTTCACACTTAAGTAATATTACTAAGCATACTGCCTTGACACATAAGTAATGTAACCTCCCATCATCCCTTGACACATAAGTAAGATAAGCACCCATCCTGCCTTGCCACATAAGTCATATAACCAGCCATTCTTCCTTCACACATAAGTCATATAACAAGGCATCCCGCCTTGACATGTAAGTAATATAACCTCCCAACCTATCTTCACACATAAGTCATATAATTACCCATCCTGCCTTGACAAATAAGTAATATAAGTAATATAACCAGCCATCATTCCTTCACACATAAGTCATATAACAACACATCCTGCCTTGTCATATAAATAATAAAACCTCCCATCCTGCCTTCACAGATAAGTCGAATAACTACTCATCGTGCATTGACACATATGTAATATATCCACCTATCCTGACTTGACACATAAGTCATATAAAAACCTATCCTGACTTGACACTTAAGTCATATACCCACTAATCCTGCCTTGACATATAATTAAGATGAGCAAGCATCCTCTGTTGACACGTAAGTAATATAAACACCCTTCCTGCCTTCACACATAAGCAATACAAACAACCCATCCTGCCATGAAACATAAGTAATAAAACCACTTATCCTCCCTTGACACATAAGTAAGATAAGCACCCATGGTGCCTTGACACATAAGTAATATAACTACTCAATCTGCCTTGACACATAAGTAAGATAAGCACAAATCCGGCCTTGATACATAAGTAATATAACCACCCATCCTGCCTTCACACATAAGAAATATAACTACCCATCCTGCCTTGACACATAAGTAAGATAAACACACATCCTGCCTTGACACATAAGTAATACAACCATTCATCCTGCCTTGACACATAAGACATATAGGCATCCATACGGCCTTGAAATATAAGTAATATAACAAGCAATCATGCCTTGACACATAAGTAATATAACCACCAAATCTAACTTGACACATAAGATAACCACACAACTTACCTTGACATATTAGTAATATAACCACCCATACTGCCTTGACACATAATATAACCACCCAGTCTGGCTTGACACATAAGTAATATAACCACCAATCCTGCCTTGTCATATAATATATCCACCTATCCTGTCTTTCAAATAAGTCATATAACACCCAATCCTGCCTTGAAACATGTTATATAACCACCCATCCTGCCTTGACAGAAAAATAATATAACCACCCATCTTGCCTTGAAACATAATATGTGCACCTATTCTGCCTTTCAAATAAGAAATATAAAAATCGATCCTGCCTTGACACATAAGTAAAACAAAGACCCATCCTGTCTTCACACATAATCCATATATGCAACCATAATGCCTTGACAAATAAGTAATATACCATCCATACTGCCTTGTAACATAGTATAAACACCCAATTTGCCTTGACAAATAAGTAATGTAACCACCCAACCTGCCTTGACACATAAGAAATATAACCACCCACTATTCCTTGACACATATGTCATATAACCACCCATCCTTTCTTGAACCATAATTAATATAATCACCAATCCTTCCTTCACTCATAATTTGTACAACTACCCATCCTGCATGACACATAAGTAGTATAACCACTTATCCTGCCTTGATACATAAGTCATGTAACCACCTCGCCTGCCTGAACACATAAGTCACATACACACCCATCCTGACTTGACACATAAATAACATAAGCACCTATCCTGCCTTGACACTTAATTAATAAAACCGCCAATCCTTCCTTCACACATAAGTAATATATCCACCCATCCTGCCTTGACACATAAGTAATATAACCACCCATCCTACTTTGACACATGAGTAAGATAAACACACATCTTGCATTGGCATATAAGTAATATAATCGCCCATCCTGCCTTGACACATAAATCATAACCACCCATCCTGCCTTGACACATAAGTAATATAACCACCATTCTTGCCTTCTCACATAAGTTGTATAAGCACCCATCCTGCCTTGACAATAAGTTATATAACCACCTTTCCTGCCTTGACACATAAGTCATATAACCACCTATCCTGCCTTGACATATAAGTTATATACCACCCATCCTGCCTTGACAAGTAAATAAGATAAGCATCCATCCTGCCTTGATGCATAAGTAATATGGCCACCCATTTGCCTTCACATATAAGTAATATTTATAAGCATATTGCCTTGACACATAAGTAATATAACCTCCCATCCTCCCTTGACACATAAGATAACCAGCCATCCTTCCTTCACAGATAAGTCATATAACAAGGCATCCTGCCTTGACATATAAATAATATAATCTCCGAACCTATCTTCACACATTAGTCATATAACTACCCATCCTGCCTTGACACATAAGTCATATAACCACCTATCCTGCCTTGACACTTAAGTCATATAGTCATCAATTCTGCCTTGACATATAAGATGAGCGAGCATCCTCTATTGAGACATAAGTAATATAACTGCCCAACCTGCCTTCACACATATGTAATAACCAATTCTGCCATGAAATATAAGTAATATAACCACCTTTCCTCCCTTGACACATAAGTAAGTTAACCACACATCCTGCCTTGACACATAAGTAATATAACCAGTCAATCTGCCTTGACACATAAGTAAGATAACCACCCATCCTGCCTTGACACATAAGTAATATAACCACCCGTCCTGCCTTGTCACTAAAGTTATGTCACCAGCCATCCTCCTTTGACACACAGGTAAGTTAATCACCCATCCTGACTTGACACATAAGTAATATAACCACCCAATCTACCTTGAAACATAATATAACCACCCACCCTGCTGTGACACATAAGTAATATAACCACCCATCCAGCCTTGACACATAATTATAATATAACACTGGTTATATTGACACATAAGGAGTATTACCACACATCCTGCCTTGACAAATAAGTAATTTAACCACCCATTCTCCCATGACACATAGTAAGATAAGCACACATAATGTCTTGAAATGTAAGTAATATAACCACTCAAACTGTCTTGACACATAAACAATATAACCACACATCCTGCCTTGACACATAAGTAAAACAAGCACCCTTCCTGGATAGACACATAAGTCATGTAAGCGTCCATCCTGCCTTGACACATAAGTAAAATAACCACCCATCCTGCCTTGACAGATAAGTAATACAAGCACTCATCTTGCCTTGAAACCTAAGTCATATAAGCATCCATTCTGCCTTGACAAATAAGTAATATAACCACTAACAGTAATTCAAATCCATTTCAGCATGTTTAACTTAATGTGTAATATTTTTACTTAACCCTGGATACCCTAGATTTGATTGATTTAATTTTATCTTGCTCCTTTTAAATGTGTTTCACCTAAAAAATATCTTCTCACAGAATTCTAGATCACATGCTGTCTGAGCTCTGGCCTGGTGCCATAAGCCTGCCTGCTGTGCATGCATACCAGCTGCCCCACTGAGCACATGGTATCTAAATCATGCCCACTAAATTTTGAATTTAGATAACATCCTTTTGATTTCAGCACTTTGGAAGAAGATAGATGGATTTCTAGGAGAATTTACAGGCCTTGAAGTTCTAACAAAACAAACTTGCTCTGATAAATTGTCTTTTTAAAGGATCATTGGAAAGTCTCTTTAACAATGTAAACTGATATTTTGGTTCAATTGAAATGAGAAATTTTTTAAATAAAACCGTTTTATGTTTCTCTAAGCCCATCTTCAAGCTGCGTGTATGTGTGAATAAATGTGAGTTCCTGCTTTTAATTCATTATAATCCTAGAGGTTTAAATCTATTTAGCTAAGTATAAACAAAAATAGATTCAATTCATAAAAAATGTTTGCTTTATACCCCTTAGTGTTAACAATTTTTAATTGGGTTTATAGTATGCATATTATTCAGTTTAAGTGATAGATTATTGTTAATTATTATTAATAATTATTAATGGTTATAGCTATTGTCATTAAATATAATTAATAAAATTGATAAAAATTCCATCGCATGGTAAATTGTTAGCTATTATTGACAATTATTCATAATAATTATTAGTGATTGTTGTGACTAATAATGGTTAATACTAATTATTGATAATTAATAATAACTAATAATGGTTGTAACTGTGATTATGGATAATGATTATTATTCCAAAGTCCTTAATAATAAGACATGATGGATCAGCCCTATCTACTTTTAGAAATCCTCAATCTTGAGATTTGTAAATAGCATAGGGAGAATTTAGGCATAGTTAACCAGAAGGGATAGGATAGGGAAAGAATAGAAAACTTTAGGTATAGTTCATTGAAGGCAAGTGGATGCAAATGGGCCTAAGAGGTGGTGTATGGATCTCAGCTGTTTCATGCATTACTAGGACATTAATTCTAATTATGTAAAAATAATCCTGTAACAAATTATAAAAAGTTCATGTTTTTCATTGGACATCAAACAATACGGCTTTCTTCTTTTACAGGTCAACCTAACAAATCTTTATTATGTATGTATGTATGTATGTGTGTATGTATGAACGTATGTGCATGCACACATGTGTATGGATGTGTGTACCTGTGTTCTAAGTACATTTCAATGTTAATGGCCATGATACCAGTAAAAACATTACCTCTGTGTTGGAACATGGCCCTTCCTTCTCAAGACGCAAATTTATATTAAACAGCCAAAACATAATAATTCAATTTCAACAAAGGATATGGGTTATCTATTAAAAATTTAAAATAGGATTTGAGATCTCCTGAGCCCAGCAGAAGGAAAGAGGGAGAGACAGGTAGGAACTGGGTGCCTTGGCGAGCTGATTGTTGATCCCTTGTTCCTGCTGTCTTTGGTTCGGTTGGCCTTTGTGGCTGTGAGGTTGGAGTTATCCTCCCAGCTGGGATTAAAGGTGTGGTCTTTGGCTTGATTAGATCTAGTGGCTGGTGGGCAGAGTTATCCTCCCAGCCGGTATTAAAGGCACGCTTGTGTGACTCTTGAGATTTGAGATCTCCTGAGCCCAGCGGCAGGAAGAGGGG
>VZQC01014680.1:746487-834712 GCA_009823505.1 Rhizomys pruinosus
GGTGGGGGGGAGGGAAAGGGAAATAAGCCTGAACTGAATTGGAAAAAATATATGAAATGCACAAAGCATCAATAAAAACAAATTTAAAAAATAAATAAATAAATAAATAAATAAATTTATGTGAAAAAAAATAAAAAAAAATAAAAAATAAATTTTTAAATAATGGATCTACACTGCCACCTACTGGTTATGCTCTTTCAACATCTAAAAGATGTAACCAGGTTTTCATTGTATTAAAGTGTTAATAAATTTTGGGGTATTTGGGAATAAAAAATAAAAGGTATAAAGATTTAAAAATAAAAAAAAATTGAATTCCAATTAAGAATAATGTGGAATTCACGACCACCATTTTTACATTTTTTGTGTGCATCCAGGCTGGGCCTGCAATTGGTTCTGGTGTTGTGGGTGGCCAGTTGGTTTGGAAAAAGGCTCCCTTTGCAGATCACCAACCTGAATAGCTGGTATGAAATTCCTGTCCTGAGCTTGGGCAGGTGAAAATTTTCGGCCAAGAGTGGGATACGTGTTTCGTTGTCCCAGGCTAGGGACACGAGTAGGAAGATACCTCTCCGGTCAGGTCACAGAAGTGACTAACTATCCTCTACGCAATGAGGCCAGTTCCTCACACTGTCCACAATGTGGGCACTGTGTGTCCCTTTCCCCTTAGCGGGACTGCGTTGCACCTGTTTGACAAAGGAAGCTTCGACTGGGAAATTCCAGCAAAGAGGCTGACCAATCTGAACATGAAAAAAAAAAGGAACCTCAGATTGCCTGACTCACAGACACTGAACATCTCTCTGAATTCTATTTGGGTTAACTATTCATAATGTTCCCTAATGAAGTTTACCTTCCAGATGCTGAGAAACCTTCCTATCTCTCCTCTTTTTAGGAAAAAGAGAAACATGATGATACTGAAGTCATTCCCTGACTGTAGATAATAGTAGTATTTATAAGCTGTGTAATTAAGCAAAATATGTTAATACAGGAGAGCTCTGATATCAGCAATGAATTATTCTGCCAGGGAAGATGTTATCTGGGGGATCTAAGCACCAAAATTATAAAGGCTTTTGCCTATAAAAATGGGATATCTACAAGGAGAAAGTTGGTAAGTCCCTGTTGTCGAAGACCTAAGCATGAAAAAATGTTTTGAGACATCACTTGCTAATGTCATGTCAGTTAGCCTCTGAAATGCCAGAGAGTGTTACCAAAGACCACTAATGCAATAAAGCAAAATATTGGTCTCTTTTAGTCAAGCAAGTCTCCTCTGTCAGTATCAGATACACCTCAACTGCCTGGATATATTGTGCAACACTGGCAGCCATATGTCTATATGTATCCCAAAACTGATTGTCTATTAGCTCTCTCCTTGGAGGAATAATTCATGGCTGATGTCACAAGCTTATATTCTCTAATGGTTAGGAGATGTTATAAGCCAAAAATAAGAACTTTTCACCCTTTATAGAGAAACCACAGTTTGTGGATTACCATACCATTCAAACATCTGTATCTGCGCTTACAGCTTAGCTTGCCATAATAATATTGTTTAAATGCCTGAGCATCTAATTGCCTGTGCATTGTTAGAAGGATTAAAAAGGTAACCTGGATAAGCTGTCAATCCATGAAGGGGGACAACCTGAACAGACTAGAGTCAAAAATGATATCTCCAGAGAAAACAGACTGTTTTGCTTCTCACCCATTTGTGCCCCTTTTCCAAAACCTAGGGAACAAATTGCGGAAGAGGAGGCATGGTAGAATGTAAGGGCTGCGGAGAGCTTGGGGTGAATCTTGAGACTACAGCAATATAGACTGGACTCTGATCAATATGCTTGTGTATACAAGCTTCTCCGCTTGGACTATGGGAACCTTGGGTTGTTCAAAATATGAACATAGATATTTGCTAATTGGTTTTACATGAATGTTACTTACATTCCTTGCTTATGCTTGACAATCAGCTTACTTCATGGTTGGGATTTTTGGATATTAATTGGCCTTAGTGTGAAAATAAAGTTTTAGGTCTGATCTGTCCCCCACTGCCTAGCACTCAAAACAGGCTTGAGTAGCTGGCTATTCAAAATTCAGGTTTCTTTGTTTTGTTAGCCTCACCCATGGGCTCCCCTGCCTCTCAGAAAAATTAAAAAAATAAAATTAAAGAATGAGATGTGGGAAAACTTAGTTAGAATGGGTTGGGTTCTAAGCCAATGGTACCTCCCTGGCCACACCCATGGGGTGGGTTCTAGGCCAATGGAACCTCCCTGGCCAAACCCATGGGGTGGGATGTAGTCACAAATTGAGTCATGATGGATATTTAGCCGGACATATTGGAATAAAATCTCTCTCTGTGTACGAACTTCCACCTGACTACACGTGGTATGCTTTCCTGCGTGGGCTTTCCACGTGGGTAGTCCTAGGATTAAGTAGGCCCTGCCATGAATACCGGCGGGGATCACACACCTAGACACAAAATTAATATAACCACAGAACTTGTCTTGACACATACGTTATATAACCACCAATCCTGCCTTTACACTAAGTAACACAAGCACCCATCCTGCTTTGACATTTAAGTCATATAAGAATCCAACCTGCCTGGACACATATGTAATACAACTACCCTTCCTACCTTGAAACATATGTAAGATAAGCACCCATCCTGCTTTGACACAAAAGTAATATAACCAACCACCCTGCATTGACACATAAGTAATATAATCATGCATCCTTCCTTGACACATAAGTTATAGAAGCACCCATCCTACCCTGACAAAAAAGTAATACAACCACCTATTCTGCCTTGACACATAAGTCATATAAGCATCCACCCAGCTTTGACAAAGAAGTCATATAACCACCCATCCTGCCTTGACACATAAGTAATATAACCACCCATCCTACCTTGATGCATAATATACCCAACTATTCTGCATTTCAAATAAATCATATAACCCACCATCCTGCCTTGACATATAAGTTATAAGTCATATAAGCATCTATCCTGCCTTGACAAATAAGTAATATCCAGTTGTCCTGCCTCGTCACATAAATAATATAACCACCCAAATTACCTTGACAAACCTGTCTCGACACAAATGTAATATAACCAACAATCTGCCTTTACACATAAGTAAGACAAGAACCCAGGCTGCCTAGACACTTAAGACAAATAAGCATCCATCCTGCCTTGACACATAACTTATATATAAACCCATCCTGCCTTAACACATAAGTAATATAACCACCCATCCTACTTTTACACGTGAGTAAGATAAGCACCCTTCTTGCATTGACACATAAGTAATATAATTGCTCATCCTGCCTTGACACATAAATCATAACCACCCATCCTGCCTTGACACATAAGTAATATAACCACCCATCCTGCATTCCCACATAACTTTTATAAGCACCCATCCTGCCTTGACAATAAGTAATATAACCACCTTTCCTGCCTTGACACATAAGTCATATAACCACCTATCATGCCTGGACATAAAAGTCATATACCCACCCATCCTGCCTTGAGAAAAAAATAAGATAAGCACCCATCCTGACTTGATGCAAAAGTAATAAGACCACCTATTCTTCCTTCACATATAAGTAATATTAATAAGCATACTGCCTTGACACATAAGTAATATAACCTCCTATCCTCCCTTGACACATAAGTAAAATAAGCACCCATCCTGCCTTGACACATAAGTCATATAACCAGTCATTCTTCCTTCACACATAAGTCATATAACAAGGCATCCTGCCTTGACATATAAGTAATATAAACTCCCAACCTGCCTTCACACATAAGTCATATAATTACCCATCCTGCCTTGACAAATAAGTAATATAACCACCTATCCTGCCTTGACACTTAAGTCATATACCAACCAATCTTGCCTTGACATATAAGTAAGATGAGCAGGCATCCTCTGTTGACACATAACTAATATAATCACCAATCTTGCCTTCACACATAAGTAGTATAGCAACCAATCCTGCCATGAAACATAAGTAATATAACCACCTATAATCCCTTGACACATTAGTGTGTTTATATTACTCATGTATCAAGGCAAATTGGGTGGTCATATTATTTATGTGTAAAGGCAGGGTGGGTGTTTATATTATGTGTCAAGTCAGATTTGTGGTTATTAGTACTTATGTGGTTATTTTACTTATTAGTCAATGCAGCATGAATGCTTATATGGCTTATGTTTCAAGGCAGGCTGAGTGGTTGCATTACTTATGTGTCAATGCAGGATGGGTGCTTACATGTCTCAAGTGAAAAGCCTGGATGGGTGGTTATATTCGTTATGTGTCAATTTAGGATGGTTGGTTATATTATGTGTCAAGGCAGGATAGGCAGTTATATTACTTATGTGTCAACGCAGGTTTGGTGCTCATCTTACTTATGTGTCAAGGTAGGATGGGTTGCTATATTACTTATGTGTCAAGGCAGGGTGGGTGTTCATATGATTTATGTGTCAAGGCAAGAAGGGTGGTTATATAACTTATGTGTCAAGCCAGGATGGGTGGATATGTGACATGTGTCACGGTTGGATGGGTGGTTATATTACTTATGTGTCAAGGCAAATTGAGGGGTTATATTATTTATATATCAAGGCAGCATGAGTGGTTATGTTACTTAATTGTCAAGGCAGAATGGTTGCTTATATAACTTACTTGTCAAGTAAGGATGGGTGGTTGTGTTACTTATGTGTCAAGGCAGGATGGGTGGTTATATAACTTATGTGTCAAGGCAGGATGGAGGTTTATATGACTTATTTGAAAGGCAGGATAGGTGGATATATTATGTCTCAAGACAGGATCGGTGGTTATATGACTTATATGTCAAGGCATATTGGGTAGTTATGTTACTTATGTGTCAAGGCAGAATTGGTGGTTATATTACTTATTTCTCAAGGCAGGATGGGTACTTATGTAACTTCTGTATCAAGGCAGTATGGGTGGTTATATTACTTATGTGTCACTTAAGGATGGGTAGTTATACTACTTTTGTGTCAATGCAGGTTTGTTTGTTTGTTATATTATTTATGTTTCAAGGCAGGATGGAGGCTTATCTTCCATATGTTTTAAGGCAGGATGTGTTTATATGTAACTTATGTGTCAAGGAAGGGTGGATGCTTATGTGTCTTAAGTGTCTAGGCAGCCTGGGTTCTTACTTATAAGTAAAGGTAGAATTGTTGATTACTTTAAATTTGTGTCAAGACAGGTTTGGTGGTTACATTACTTATCTTTCAAGGCAGGATGGTGCTTACCTTAGTTATGTGTCAAGTCAGGATAAGTGGTTGTGTTACATGTGTGTCAAGGCAGTACTGGTGGTTATATTACTTATTTGCCAAGGCAGTTTAGGTGGTTATATTATGTGTCAAGCAGGATGGATGTTTGTGCTATTTATGTGTCAAGAAAAAATTGGTGGTTATTTACTTATTTGTCAAGGCAGGATAGGTGGATATATTATGTGTCCAGGCAGATTGGGTGTTTATGTTACTTATGTGTCAAGGCAGGATGGGTTGTTATATGACTTATGTGTCAAGGCAGGAGGGTGCTTGTCTTACTTATGTGTAAATGCAGGATTGGTGGTTATATTACTTATGTGTCAAGACAGGTTAGGTGGTTACCTTAATTATGTGACTAGGCAGGATGGTGCTTATATTACTTATGTGTCAAGGGAGGATGGGTGGTTATATTGCTTATGTGTCAAGGCAAGATGGGTCGTTATATTACTTAAGTATCAAGACACATTGAGTCATATTACGTATTTGTCAAGGCAGGATGGGTGGTTATATGACTTATGTGTCAATGTAGCATGGTTGCTTATATGAATTTTTGTCAAGGCAGGATGGGTGGTAATGTTAGTTATGTGTCAAGCAGATTGGGTGGTTATATTACTTATTTGATAGGCAGGATAGGTGGATATGTTATGTGTCAAGGCAGAATGGGTGTTTATATTACTTATGTGTCAATGCAGGATGGGTCGTTATTTTACTTATGTGTTAATGCTTGTTGGGTGGTTATATTAATGATGTGTCAAGGCAGGATCGGTGCTTATCTTCCATATGTGTCAAGGGAGGATGGGTAGTTATATAACTTATGTGTCAAGGCAGGATGGAAGCTTATATGACTTAAGTGTCAAGGCAGGATGGGTGCTCATCTTACTTATCTGTAAAGGCAGGATTTGTAGTTATCTTACTTATATGTCAAGACAGATTTGGTGGTTATATTACTTATCTCTCAAAGAAGGATTGGTGTTTATCTTACTTATGTGTCAAAGTAGGATGGGTGGTTATATTACTTATGTGTCAAGGCAGGATGGATGGTAATATTCCTTATGTGTCAATGCAGACTGAGTGGTTATATTACTTATGTGTCAAGGCAGATGGGTGGTTACGTTACTTATGTGTCAAGGCAGGATGGTTGCTTATATGACTTATCTATCAACACAGGATAAGTGGTTGTGTTACTTATGTGTCAAGGCAGGATTGGTGGTTATATTACTTATTTGTCAAGGCAGGATAGGTGGTTATATTATGTGTCAAGGCAGGATGGGTGGTTGTGTTAAGTATATGTCAAGACACAATTGATTGTTACAATTCTTATTTGTCAAAGAAGGATAGATGGATATATTATGTGTCTAGGCAGATCAGGTGGTTATGTTACTTATGTGTCAGGGCAGGATGGGTGGTAATATTCCTTATGTGTCAATGCAGACTGAGTGGTTATATTACTTATTTGTCAAGGCAGGATTGCTGCTTATATGACTTATCTGGCAACACAGGATAGGTGGTTGGGTTACTTATGTGTCATGGCAGGATTGGTGGTTATATTACTTATTTTTAAAGGCAGGATGTATTCTTTTTCTCAATTTAAAAGTTTGAAATGCTGTTTATTTTATTTATTTATTATTGATGCTTTGTGTATTTCACACATCATTTTCCAATTCAGTTCAGGCATAGTTCCCCTTCCCTTCCCCCCATCCCACCAAACCCCATCCCAGATCATTCCTTCTGTCATAACTGTCCTGCATCTTTCTTTCATTGTTTTTTTTTCATTTTTTAGCAATAAGTGATAATTTATGAGTACAAGCATCCATCATGTAAAACCTATTTGCAAGCAGTTGTGTCCAAACCCACATAAACCCTTGGTCCCACCATCCAGCAGCGGGAGCTTGTATGTTCAATCAAGTTCATCAAATGAGTGTCCAGGCTATATTGCTATATTCACCATTCACCCCAGTCACAGCCCTTACATTGTACCACGCCCCCTCTTCCTCATATTTTTCCCTAGGCTTAGAAAAGGGCCACAGTTGGATGAGAAGAAAAATAGTCTACTTTCTCTGGAGCTGTTGTCTTGGACTCTGGTCAATTCTGGATGTTTTCTTTCATGGGCTGACAGTTTGCCCAAGAATAACCTTTAGATCCTACTAATGAAGCACAAGAAATTAGATATATAGGTATGTAAACAGTATTAATTGTTATCGTAAGTTACTTTGGTATAGACACAGATGTTTGGATGGTATGTTAATCTATGAGTTACATTTTTTTTCTGTTGAATATGACAGGGTCTTACTGTGGCTTATATCAACTCCTGGCCATTAGAGGGTGCAAGCATGTGGCACCAGCCATGGGCTATTCCTCCAAGGAGAGAGCCAATAGCCAATTAGATTTGGGATATACAGGCATATGGCTGTACCACAGAAAAACCCAGCCAGATTTTCTCCATCTGCTGGTAATCAGGACCTTGATGTACAGGAGGGCACAGATTAGGCGAAATAAATGGACACGACACCAGAGAGAGTTTTTGAATCTAGTGCGTCTTTACTGAGATTAAGTCAAGTTTTTATATCAAAAGCAGAAAAAGAGGGCTGGGAAGGCAGGCTGAGGAGGCAGGCAGGTTGGTGATTTGCACCTCCCTGAGAACAAAAGGCTTATTGCCAAAGGAATTCGCACCTGGATTTACAAGGACAGCAAGTCAGATAAAGTTTACACATCAATGGAAGTTTACACGCAGTATACTGCTCACACTGTCTTGGTAGGGGAGATAAGCAATAAAATAGCAGTCTTAAAATCACAAGCCATAAACAGTTTTTGTTTCTTTTGAAGTTCCAATTTGATATTTCTCCTCCTTCCTGGGGCTAGAATTTTTCCAAGGCCACTAGTTATCTCCGGGTTGTGATTCAAGCCACAAGTCTGAAAAGGCCTCTTAATTAGTTTTGATTTTCTTAAAGGAGAAAAGCCAGCCGTGTGCCTCTAAGTGTTGCACTTTGATATGCATAACTGTAACTAAACTTTATTTTACTAATTTTATCAAATGTAGCTTCCTGCTAAAAGGACCGAGCCTTTATTTTTATTAAATCTGGAAGAACACTTTTATTATTTGTAACTAACCTATGATTTCACTCAGTGTAATGTTTACAATATCTTTGTGGGGACTTCTAGGACAAAAGAGCCTTTAAATGTTGTATCTCTACATTATTTTACTTAGGTTCATGAGGATTCTGTTTGCCTGATTTAATTTTAGACATATTTAACTGTCCCTTGTCTGGGATAAAGGATGTGCTGAGCTCAGGAAAAGAGTCAGAAGACAGTGTACAAAGTCCAACACTCATGAAGCATAACATCTTTGTAGTGTGTTGTGATCTTGGAAGCTGAGGCCGAATACTCTGCCAGTGACCACCAGGGAGCTTAGCCTCATGAGGCACGTACTCGTCTGTGATTATGACTTTCGTCATTGCTCACACAGACGACACTGGAATTGGTGTGGCATGGCTGCTTCTGCTGCACAGTATTTCCAGGCAGGTGAGATGTAGCTGGTGCTGATGGAGGAGTTTTGCTTGACGCAAGCAGACCCATATTTGCTTTATTGGTATAGTGGCTCTGATGGTTAATCCTGTGTGTCAACTCGACTGCACTAAGGAACAAATAAGAGAAAAAGGGTCTTATGATTGGACCACCTAAAACCAGATGGCCCACCCCAAATGAGGGGATTACCTTCTGCAGGCAGGCATTATTTAAGGCTACTGCAGAGGGAGCTGGTCCCTTTTTTCTCCTGCGGCTTGCCTCTCTCATCTGGTGAGTTTGTCTTGCTGCTGTGATCAGTCTTTCGGATCCCAGCATGTACTGAGACCAGCACATCTCCTGGAATCCATTCGGGCCTTCAGCACTAGATTGTGACTACTGAGACATCCAGCCTTGCGGACTGAGCAGTACCCTGGATTTTTGGCCTTTCCAGTGTGGTGCAGCTACTGTTGAACTCTCATTGAACTCCTCCTTGAACTCTGTCACATGAGCCAATCAATAAATTGTATATAGCTATATATTCGTCCTGTTGCTTCTGTTTCTTTAGAGAACCCTGACTAATACAGATTTTGGTACCAGAAGTGGTTCTAGAGAAACAGAATTGAAAGGATGAATTTCTTTAGTGGGCTTGGTAGTCTCTGGAGCCAGCTCTCCAACCCAATGAAGCCTAGAGGTACGGAAGGCTCTCCTGGTGGCATAAAGAATGATAATCCTTGGTGCAGGGCTGGACTATTGTGTAAATTAATTTGAAGATAGAATCCATTTGACTCACCGCATCTACCTCTTTGGAGAAGCAGGATTTAGTGACTCTATATTATAAAAACGTTTAGAAATCTGCCGGAAAAATAAGGAAATATGATGTATGCCTTGTTGCTCGCTAGCAAGTCTGGATTTAAATGATAGAGGAAATGGAGTCTAAGTGTATAATGGACCAGTCCGGAGTTCAAACAACAATGTTAAAGGTTTCCAAGGTGTTGTCTGGACAAGAATCTTCTCTCCAGCAGCCAGAACTAAAGTGGCAGAAATCTAGCTGGAGCCCTTATTATACTTTTATGTTTGGCTGATGTATACAACGCATTTAATTTCCCGAGCCGACAAAAGAGTCGTCAGCAGTTGGAAGGTGAGAGGCATGGTTGGTTGGGTGAAGGGGTGACCCTGAAACTTGGGGTGGAGATGTGTGGGAGAAACATGATGTTGAGGATTTTGAACCCTTGGGTTCTGAGGGATTTTCTTTATCCGAGGAATTAATCTCCCCACCTTCAGCAGAGAATCCACAACCTGCAGATCCCTCTTCCTAACCCATTGCCTGAGGAAACTAATATCACCCTCCCAGTGGGAGCTAATGACCCTCAGGGCCCAACAATTGATGCTTCCCAGACCTATAACTGGATTGAAGTCTAAGCAAGCCTCTCAAGGTGAGATAAAAGTGTTAGTGCTAAGCGAGTTTTCTGGTGGAGATTTAAGCATCCCTTAAGTAAACAATTCATATCATCTGTAAGAGGGGATAGCTTGACTTCCTCTTTTCCAATTAGTACTCCTTTATAATATCCTTTTTTGGCCTTATTGCTCTAGCGATGGTTTCAAGCACTATTTTTACTGAAATAAGGTTGGTGACAGGGGGCAGCCTTTGCCGAGTTGCTACCTTTAAAGAGAATGTTACTGTCATTTTACTCCCTTTAGGCATGTTATTGGCAGTTGGTTTTCCTGTATTGGCTTTGGATATTACAATGTGAGGAATGATCCTTCCAATCAAATTCCCTCTTGTACTTTAAGCACGAATGGTTTCTGGATTTTGTCAAAGGCGTATTCAGCATCAATTGAGATGGATGGTGTGGTTTTAGTCTTGATTCCGTGTCTGTTAGTTTTGATGATGTGTTTTGATTTTCATATGTTGAACTTCCCTGCATCTCTGGTATAATCCAGCTTGGTCATGATAGGATGAATGCTTCTTCATGTGGGGTACTGTATGCGATTTTTGCCAGTATCCTGTTTAGAATTTTGGCATCTGTGTTCATTAGGGAGATGGGTCTATAATTCTCTTTTTTAGTTGGATCTTTGCCTGGTTTTGATAATAGAGTGATGCTGGCTTCATACAAGGAATTTGGGAGAATTCCCTTTGATTGTATCCTTCTAAGCAGTTTCAGTAATAACGGTTGTAGGTCTTTTTGAAATGTTTTATAGAATTCTGCTGTGAAACCGTCTGGACCTGGGCTTTTTTTAGTTGGGAGGCTTCTTACTACATCCTCTATTTCTTCATATGTTATGGGTTTGTTTAAGCTGCTGATCTCTTCTTGGCTGAGCATTGGTGATTCCCAAGATTTCAGATATTCATCCATTTCTTCTAGGGTTTTAAACTTGGTAGAATATAGTTTCTTGTAATATTCTGATATGATTTTCTGGAGATTTCTTTGTCCGTTGTGATATTTCCCTTTTCCTCAAGGATTGTACTGATTTGGAGTTGTTCCTTCTTTCTTTTGGTTAACTGGGTTAGAGGTCTGTCTATCTTGTTTATTCTTTTTAAGAACCAACTTTTGGCTTCTTTGACTTTTTGTATTGTTTTCTTTGTTTCTATTTCATTGATTTCTGCTCTGATTTTTGTTATTTCTTCCTGTCTGTTGTGTTTAGGGTTCATCTGTTGTTGCCTCTCAAGTGCTTTTAGCTGTAGTTTTAGATCATACACTTGTGCTCTTTCTGTTTTTCTAATGTAGGCACCTAGGGCTTTAAAATTCCCTCTTAGGACTGCATTTAAGATATCCCATAGGATTTGTTGTGTTTTATTGTCATTGTCCTTCAGTTCCAGGAATGTTTTTTATTTCAATTTTTATCTCTTCCTTGATCCATTCATTATTCAAGAGTGTGTTGTTTAGCCTTCAGGTGCTCCTGTAGGCAGGAGGGCTTGTCCTGGTGTTGATGTTGAGCTTTATTACATTGTCATCTGACATAATGCATGAAATTATTTCAATCATTTTGTATTTGTAGAGGTTTCTTCTGTGTCCCAGTATGTGGTCAATTTTGGACAATGTTCTGTGGAGTGCTGAGTAGAAAGTGTATTCTCTGGTATTAGGATGGAAAGTTCGGTAGAGGTCTATGTGGTCCATTTGGTGTATCATATCATTCAGTAAATATGTCTGTTTATTCTCTGTCATGTTGACCTATCCGAAGGACTCAATGGGGTATTGAAATCTCCCACTATGTGTGTACTGGGGTAAGTCTGTGACTTGTGGTCCTGGAGAATTGTCTTTATAAAGTTTGGTGCACCAGAATTTGGGGCACATATATTCATAATTCTGAAATTATGAATTGTGAAATTTGTAATTGTGAAAACTCCTAGAAACGATTAACAGCTTCAGCAAAGTGGCAGGTTACAAAATTAACCTTAAAAAAAAATCAATGGCCCTTCTTTAAACCAACAACAAGCAACGGGAGAAAGAATTCAAAGAGAACTTCCCACTCAGAATAGCCTCAAAAACAATAAAATACCCATGAACAAACCTTAACTAAAGACACCAAAGACATCTACAACAAAAATTTTAAACCTTTAAAGAAAGAAATTGAAGAAGACATCAGAAGATGGAAAACCCTCCCATTCTCAAGGATTGGAAAAATTAACATTTTAAAAATGTACATTTTACTGAAACTCTTGTACAGATTTAACGCAATCCCAATCAAAATCCCCAAGAGTTTCTTCACAGGCTTGGAAACAAAGGTTCTTAAATTCATTGGAAAAAACAAAAGACCCCGAATAGCCAAAACAACCCTGAGTGGAAAGAGCTACACAGGGGTTATCTCTATACCAGACTTCAAACTATACTACAGGGCTATAGTCATACAGCAGCCTGGTACTGGCACAAAACCAGACCTGTTGACCAATGGAACAAAACTGAAGTTCCAAATCAGAGCACATACAATTTCAGCCATCTGATATTTGACAAGGGGGCCAAGAAGCTACAATGGAGAAAAGACAGCATCTTCAGCAAGTGGTGTTGGCAAAACTGGATCAGCACTTATAGAAGAATGAAATTAAATCCCTACCTCTCGCCCTGTACAAAAGAGAACTCCAGATGGATAAAAGACCTCAACGTGAAACTCCAAACTCTGAAGGTGATATAAGAGAAAGTTGGCAGCAGACTACAAGACATAGGTGTAGGAAAAGTCTTCCTAAATCAGACAGCATCTACAGAAGAACCAAGGACGACAATTGACAAATGGTACCTCACTAAACTCAAAAGCTTCTGTACATCAAAAGAAACAATCAAGGAAGTGAAGAGAAATCCCTGAGAGTGGGAGGAAAGACTCACTGCAGATACATCTGACAAAGCATTGATTTACAGAATATATAAACTACTCAAAAAACAAAGAAAAAAGAAAACAAATGACCCACTCAATAGATGGAGCAAAGAACTGAACAGAGACTTCACAAGCGAGGAATTAGAGATGTCTGAGAAACACCTCAAGAACTGCTCAACATCACTAATCATTAAGGAAATGCAAATGAAAACCACTTTAAGATATCATCTTACTCCAATAAGACTGGCTAGGATCAAGAAAACAAATGATACCAAGTGCTGGAGAGGTTGTGGGGAAAGGGGAACACTCATCCACTGCTGGTGGGAATGTAAACTCGTACAGCCACTATGGAAAGCAGTGTGGAGAACCCTTGGAAGACTTGGAATGAACTTGCCACCCGACCCAGCCATACCACTCCTAGGCATGTACCCTCAAGACTTACGCCACCACAGAAATACATGCACAGCCATGTTTATTGCAGATCTCTTCACAATAGCAAGGAGCTGGAACCAACCTAAATGCCCCTCAACTGATGAGTGGATAGAGAAAATGTGGTACATCTACACAATGGTGTTCTATGCAGCAGTAAAGAAAGACGACATCACGAGCTTTGCAGGAAAATAGCTGGAGCTAGAGGACATCATGCTGAGTGAAGTAACACAGCCCCAGAAAAACAAACGATGAATGGTATCCTTCATCTGTCAATGCTAGTGCCAATTACCCAGTTGTAAGTATTTCTTGTGTAGGGCCCCCTGAGCTTTTGTCCAAAGCAGTTGGGCGTAATATATATTGGAAACAACAACAACAGAAAGGACTGCATCAAAGAACTGACTGAAACAGTGAACTTCTGCTCAAAACAGTCAACTTCCTCATGGAGAATATTGAGAAAGACTAAGAGATGAAAAACATGTTTGGCAGAATGCATGAGCTCTGGCGATGTGGGGGAATGGGCGGTAACATGTGTCTAGATTTGTTAAAAAATAAAAATAAATTTATGTGGAAAAAAATTAATTAATTAATACTGAAAAAAAAGAAAAAAAAAAGAAAGTGTGGTTCTTGAGGAGGTGCACTACACCACTAAAGAAATTAATGAGTTTGCTTATTCATTCTGGCAGAAGCCTAAGGAATATGTGTGGGAATGCATTTTAAGGTTGTGGGATAATAGTGTAAGGAATAAAAAATTGGATCATACTGAGTTTACCGATATGAGCCCACTGAATAGAGATTCTAGGTTTAACATGGAAGCTCGAGCAGTTAAAAAAGATGTTAAATGTTTATTTGAATGCTTGGCTGATGTATATATTAAAACATGGCCTACTAACAGCGACTTAGAGATGCCTCATATTCCTTGGCTTAGTCTTGATGAAGGGATTGTGAGGGTCAGCCAGATGGGCATGCTCAAGTGGAATTGAAGTGTAAAACCACATTCTCCACAATATGAGGACCCAGAGGACATGACTTTCACTGAATTATAAGATGGAAAGTATTGAGAGAGACACCAGAATATTTGAAAAGCTTTGTTTTTGCTCTATTTCTTATGCCAGGACTTACAGTTAGAGAAGTTGTTGCTCACTTGCATAAATTAAATGTCCACGTAATAGGTATAACAGGACCTCAGGGTAGACGTCAGGTGGCAGCACTGAATTACAGAAGGCCAGATGAGCGTAGTTACCCTAATTATCATAATGGGTGGCAAAGGCAAAACAATGCCTATAATGACATTACCCGAAATTATCTTTGGAACTGGCTAATTAATCATGGCATTCCCAGGAACCAAATAAATAAGAAGCCTACTAAGTTTTTTTTTTAATTTTATTTTATTTTATTTATTTCCGTATGCCTACTAAGTTTTTATTTGATCTGTATAAGCAGAAAATCTCTAGAGGGACCTGAGGTCTTTTACTAGGGTAACTGTACACTGGGGAAAAGGAAATAATCAGACTTTTCAAGGCCTATTGGATATTGGTTCTGAGTTGACACTGATCCCAGGAGACCCTAAAAAGCATTGTGGCCCTCCGGTTTATGTATGGGCCTATGGAAGTCAGGTGATAAATAGAGTTTTGGCTGAAGTCCCACTCACGGTGGGCCCAGTGGGTCCGAGAACTCATCCTGTGTTTATTTCCTCAGTCCTAGAATGTATAATTGGGATACATATAATTAGAAATTGGCAGAATCCCCACTTGGTTCCCTGACCTGTGGAGTGAGGGCTATTATGGTAGGAAAGGCCAAATGGAAACCATTGGTGTTGCCTCTACCAGGGAAAATAGTGAAAAAAAACCAGTATCATATCCCTGGACGGATTGCAGAGATTAGTGCCACCATCACGGATTTAAAAGATGCACGGGTAGTGATTCCTACCACATCTCCAATTAACTCTCCAATTTGGCCTGTGCAAAAGACAGATGGATCATGGAGAATTACAGTTGACTATTGAAAACTCGACCAAGTAGTGACACCAATTGCACCCACTGTACCAGATGTGGTGTCCTTGCTTGAGCAGATTAATATGTCTCCTGGTACCTGTTGATCTGGCCAATGCTTTCTTCTCAATACCGGTTCATAAGGATCACCAGAATCAATTTGCTTTCAGCTGACAAGGCCAACAGTATACCTTTACTGTCTTACTTCAGGGGTATGTTAGCTCTCCAGCCTTGTGCCATAACTTAGTTAGAAGGGATCTTGATCGCCTGACTCTTACACAAAATATCACACTGGTTCATTATATTGATGATGTTATGTTGATTGGACTCAGTGAACAGGAGGTAGCAGCTAGTCTAGACTTGTTGATAAAGCATATGTGCATGAGAGGATGGGAAATAAATCCAACTAAAATTCAAGGGCCATCTACCTCAGTGATGTTTCTAGGAGTTCAGTGGTGTGGAGCATGCAGAGACATTCCTTCTAAGGTAAAGAATAAGTTGTTGCACCTGGCCCCTCCCTCCACCAAGAAAGAAGCACAACGTTTGGTGGGTCTTTTTGGATTCTGGAGGCAGCACATTCCTTACATCTGGGTGTGGTACTATGACCCATTATATCGGGGACTGGAAGGCAGCAAACTTTGAGTGGGGCTTGAACAGGAAAAGGCTCTTCAACAGGTGCCAGGCTGCGGTGCAGGCTGCCCTGCCTCCTAGGGCCATATGATCCAGCAGACCTAATGGTGTCTTGAGTGTATCAGTGGCAGATAGAGATCTGTCTGGAATCTTTGGCGGCTCCCATAGGGGAATCACGTGGAGACTCCTTGGGATTTTGGAGCAAGGCTCAACTTCATCTGCAAACAACTAATTCACCTTTTGAAAGACAACTCTTAACAGCTATTGGGCCTTAGTGGAAATGATCTTTGACAGTAGGCGTCACCAAGTCACCATGCGATCCTGAGCTGCCCTATCATGAGGTGGGTGTTATTGACCCACCAGACCATAAAGTAGGACGTGCACATGCAACACTTCATTGTCAAGGATGGAGTCGGCACAATACAGTGACAGGCCCAAGGTTAGGCCCTGAGGGCACAAGCAGCTTCATGAAGAAGTTTCCTAAAATCCATGCGTTCCCACTTCTGTTACATATGCCTCCGTCCTTAAGCATGACCTATGGCTTCAGGGTTTTTGCCCATTGATCTAGTTGACTGAGGAGAGAAAGAAGACTAGGGGCCTGGTTTACTGATGGTTACTGCACGCTTATGCAGCACACACCCAGAGGAGGACAGCTACAGCATTACAGCAATTTCTGAAACAAACCCAAAAGGACACTGGGTTGAAGGAAAAACTTCACAAAGTGGCAGAACTTTGGCAGTTGCACATGGGTTTGCATTTTGCCTGGAAGGAGATATGGCCAGAGTTTCTGATTATTATCTGATTCATGAGGCTGTAGCAATGGTTTTCTGGATGGTTCAGGGGACTTGGAAGGGGCTGATGGCTGAAAATTGGTGAGAAAGACATTGGGGAAGAAGTATGTGGATAGAGCTCTGAATGGTCAAAGGATGTGAAGATACTTGTGTCTCATGTAAATGTCATCAAAAGGTGATCTTCAGCAGAGGATTAGTTTAATAATCAAGTAGATCGGATTTCTCGTTCTGTGGATAGTCAGCCTCTTTCTTCAGCTATCCCTGTGTTTGCTCAATGGGCCCATGAACAAAGTGGTCATGGTGGAGAGATGGAGGTTATGAGCAGGCTCAACAGCATGGACTTCCACTCACAAGGCTGATCTGGCTACAGCTGCTGCCGAGTGCAGATTTCCAACAGCAGAGACCAACATTGAGCCCCCGATTATGTTGCTATTCCTGGGGTGGCCAGCCAGCAACCTAGGGTGGCAGGTTGACTACATTGGTACACTTCCATCATGGAAGGACAGTGTTTTGTCTTACAAGAATAGATACTTATTCTGGTTAGATGGATTTGCCTTTCCTGCATGTAATGCTTCTGCCAAAATACATCCAGGGATTACAGAATGCCTTATCCACTGTCATGATATTCCTCACAGCATTGCTTCTGACCAAGAACTCACTTCACAGCCAAGAAGTGAGACTGTGGGCCCAGGGTCATGGTATCCACTGGTCTTACCATGTTCCCACCACCCAGAAGCAGCAGGCTTTTGATAGATGATGGAATGTCCTCTTTAAGACACAGTTATCAGTGCCATTAGGTAGCATACCCTGGATGGGGCAAGGTTCTCCAGCAGCAGTATATGCTTGAATCAGCATCCACTATATTGGTACTGTTTCTCCTATAACAGAATCATGGTTCCAGGACACAAGGGGTGAATGGGAATGATTCCACTCACTATCACACCTAGTGACCCATTAGGAAAATTTTTGCTTCCTGTACCCACAGACCTTGGTTCTGCTGGTCTAGGATGTTTTGGCTTCAAAGAGGGGAGGTTGCTTTTTATGCCAGGAGATACAGCATACGTTCCATTGAACTGGAAGTAAAACTTCCCCTGGCCACTTTGGAGCTTCTACTGCCTTTAAGCTCAACAGGATAAGGAAAAAATAACAGTAGTAGTAGTAGGAGTTATTGATCCAGACTAGCCAGGGGAAATTGGACTTTTTCTCCACAATTGGGTGCAAGGAAGATTCTGTCTGGAATGCAGGAAGAGCTGTAGGAGTGCTTCATGGTGCTACCATGTCCTATGATTAAGGTCAGTGGAAAACTCCAAACAACCCAAACGGACAGGACAATAAATGGCCAGACCCTTCAGGATGAAGGTATGGTCACTCATCCAGGGAAAGAGCCAAGAACCTGCAGAGGTGCTTGCTGATAGAGGGAGGAAAATACAGAATGGTCAGTAGAAGAGTACGTCATAAATACTTCAAGCTGAGGCCACGGACCAGTTCGAGAAACTGGATTGTAACTAGATATTACTTTTGTCCCTTGGTTAATGAATGTGTTAGATTATATAATAATACCAATATTAAGAGTATTATTAATGAAACATATATTATATATATCATATATATATAACAAATTCTCCAATATATATCAAATGTTGAATTAATTAGAGGTATATGTAATATAGTTCCCTATATTAAACAACTTTATCAATTATGATTAGTTATTAATCATACAATATCATTTAAATTAAGTGGATACTTGTTGTCTTAATGTGCAGATGAGTATTGTGTAAGTGTTGTCATATTTAGGTCTATTAGATTCTGAAGGACTAAGTCTTCCTCAAAGACATAATCCACATATCTAAGATATAACATCCTTTGCTATCTGAGATATTATAACATGTTTGGTGGAATTATGACCCTGCTGTTGTTTGCAATTGACATTAAAGCATAACTATAGGAGTGCTTTATTTATTGGTGATGTCAAGTTGACGGGTGAGCTTGTGATGGTTAATCCTGGTGTCAACTTGACTTGGACTAAGGAACAAATATAGAGAAAAGGGGTCTTCTGTTGGACACCTCAAACCGGATTGCCCACCCCAAATTGGGACATTATTCTGCCACAGGAAAATATTTAAGGCTATGGCAGCAGGGACGCTGGGTCATTTTTCTCCTGCGGCTTGCCCTCTCTCATCTGGTGAGGTTTGTCTTGTGCTGTGTCAACTTCGGATCACCTCCAGATTGTACTGAGACGGCATATATCCTGGGAATCCATTCAGGCCTTCAGCAATAGATTGCTATACTGAGATTATTCCAGCACTTGCAATACTGAGCCAGTCTCCCTAGATTCATCGGCCTTTCCAGTGTGTGGGCTACGTTGGACTCCTTGAACTCTGCAATGCAGACAATATCAATAAGTTTTTATATAGCTGTTATATTCAGTCTGTTCTTACTGTTTCTTTAGAAACCCCTAATACAAGTGGATTGGTAAACACTCACTGGTATTCCAGAGACAATCTGTGAATTGCAATGTGTGGTATCAATATCATTCTTATCCCATGTTAAAGTCAGGTTTAGACAGCATGGCCTTATTGACTCTCTTCTTTCGGTATCCCAGTTTAGAGGCAAGGGGCCTTTACCTTTTGTGGGGGCTTGGATCTCCTGGCCAACATCTCCTTGGTAGAATAATCCATTGCTGATGTCAGAGCTCCTGCATTAATATATTTTGCATAAGTGCATAGCGTAAGGAGACTTTAGTATTATATTTGGTTCTGAATAGAGAATAATACTTTTCACAGTTCCTATGTCTATTAGTCAATTCAAGAAGGCAGTTTTACCGGTTTTATAAACGATTACTTCTATAATAGTTGTCTCCAATTTACAGTTGGAGAAAGGCATCATCATCATATATCTCCTTGATCAATGTGGGGGGGGGAGGTAAGAAAGTCATATTAAAACCTTTGCGGCTTCTAGAACATAAGTTTCATTAGGACTCATTATACATAGTTATTACAAGTAGGATCCACAGAGGGGTTTGATGTTTGTAGCAATCTGGGGTTTTTCTTCCTTTCAATGTTTAGATGGGCCAACCTTTCTGTTGGCACTTACTGGTACATCCTACTCGATGCAAAGCTGTATCTTTTCTTTCTCAGCTATTAAGTTGGTGACATTTTGACCTGTTGCAACATACAAATCTTTTCCCATAGTTAGTTTTAAGATTTGAATTGCAAGGTTTTTGACAAAAAGGTTTCTTTTCTATCTGTATCCCCACCCCATTTTTTCTTTTTTGGGGGGGTTGTTTTTTGACCCATGAGTCTCCAGAAGTCAGTTGTATTACACATACCTATGGGGTGGAATCAAGGCACACCTTTCATCAAATTCACCCATGCTGTTTTGGGTGACTGTATGAGATTAACTTGGGAAGCAAACTTAATTTTTTCGTAAATCATCTTATAGGTTAAAGAGAATGCTATGTACAACAGAAAAATTATAGAGAACATTTGTATGTGCCATTCCCAAAGTAATTTTTATATAGATTTTATGTAGAACAAACGTGGACAACAGCAATTTATATCTCCATTTAACTCAGATGCATTACCATTTTTATCAGAGCCTGTAAACCAATGTTGCTTAATATACACATATTTACTTTTACTGAGTCCTAAACCACCATGTACCCTGTATACAGTGTCTCGGCAAAACTGGATACTTGTTGAACTCACATCAATTAAAAATGCATTAATTGAATATACACCGTGTCCCTCTCCCACCCTTCCCACCCTTCCCAATTTACCATTTCAGACAGTGTTCTGATGCAGTCTTTCTGTTTTTGTTCTTTTATTATGCATTCCTCTCCATGAGAAATATTTATATCTGGGCTATTGGCACTAGCATCCACATATGAGGGATACCATTTGTCGTTTGTTTGTCTGGGACTGTGTTACTTCGCTTAACATAATGTTTTCTAGCTCCATCCATTTACTTGCAAATTTTATGATGTTGACCCTCTTTACCTCAGCATAGAACTCCATTGTATACATGTACCTCATTTTCTCGATCCACTCGTCAGTTGAGGGGCACCTGGGCTGGTTCCAACTTTTTGCTATTGTGAACAGAGCTGCAATAAACATAGCTGTGCATGTATCTCTGCAGTAAGATGAGTCTTGTGGGTATATACCGATGAGTGGTAGGGCTGGGTCAAATGGTAGGCTCATTTTGAGTCTACTAAGTGATCTCCACACTGCTTTCCATAGCGGCTGTACAAGTTTACATTCCCGCCAGCAGTGGATGAGTGCTCCCTTTCCCCACAACCTCTCCAGCACTTGGTATCATTCGTATTCCTGATCCTAGCCAGTCTTATTGGAGTAAGATGTTATCTCAAAATGGTTTTAATTTGCATTTCCTTAATTATTAGCGATGTTGAACACTTCTTAAAATGTTTCTCAGACATCTCTAATTCCTCGTCTGTGAAGTCTCTATTCAGATATTTGCTCTATCTTTTGAGTGATTCATTTGTATTCTTCTTTGTTTTTTGAGTAGCTTATATACTCCGGAAATTAATGCTTTGACAGATGTATCTGCAGTGAAGATTTCTTCCCACTCTGTGGGTTTTCTCCTCACTTCCTTTATTGTTTCTTTTGATGTACAGAAACTTTTGAGTTTAATGAGGTCCCATTTGTCAATTGTCAATCTTATTTCTTGTGCAGCTGCTGTCTGATTTAGGAAGTCTTTTCCTCCTCCTATGTCTTGTAGTCTGGTGCCAAGTTTCTCTTCTATCATCTCCAGAGTCTGGGGTTTCACATTGAGGTCTTTGACCCATCTGGAGTTGACTTTTGTACAGGGTGAGTGGTAGGGGATTAATTTCATTTTTCTGCAAGTTGTGATTCAGTTTTGCCAACCCCACTTACTGAAGATGCTGTCTTTCCTCCACTGTGTCTTCTTGGTCCCCTTGTCAAATATGAGGTGGCTGAAATTGTATGAGCTCAGGTTTCGATCTTCAGTTTTATTCCATTGGTCAACTGGCCTGTTTTTCTGCCAGTTCCAGGCTGTGTTTATGACTATATCCCAGAAGTGTAGTTTGATGTCTTGTATAGCGATCTCCCCTGTGTTGCTCTTTTTGTTCAGGGTTGCATTGGCTACTCGGTGTCTTTTGTTTTTCCAAATGAAATTGATGATTTTTTTTTCCAAGCCTGTGAAGAAACTCTTGGGGATTTTGATTGGGATTGCACTAAATCTGTACTGTAGTTTGGGTAGGATGGACATTTTTACTATATTTATTTTCCCAATCCATGACCATGGGAGGTTTGTACATCTTCTGATGTCTTCCTCAATTTCCTTTTTCAGGGGTTTAAAGTTTTTTTGTAGAGATCCTTGGTGTCTTTGGTTAGGTTTGTTCCTAGGTATTTTATTGTTTTGAAGGCTATTGTAAGTGGGAAGGTTTACTTGTATTCTTCTTCAGTTGCTTGTTGTTTGTGTAAAGAAAGGCTACTGATTTTTCTAGATTTATTTTTAATCCTGCCACTTTACCGAAGCTCTTAATTGTTTTTAGGCATTTTCTGGTGGAGTTCTTAGCATCCCTTAGCTATAAAATCATATCATCAGCAAAAAGGGATAGTTTGACTTCCTCTTTTCCAATTAGAACTCCTTTAATTTTCTTTTCTTGCCTTATTTCCCTAGCAAGGTTTTCCAGCACTATATTGAAGAGGAGTGGTGACAGGGTTCAGCCTTGCCGAGTCCCCTACCTTTAAGGGCAACGCTTCTGTTGTTTCCCCATTTAGGATGATATTGGCTGTGGGTTCCCTGTATATGGCTTTGATTACATTGAGGAATGAACCCTCCAGGCCAATTCCCTCTAGGACTTTAAACATGAAGGGATGCTGGATTTTGTCAAAGGCTTTCTCCACGTCAATTGAGATAATGGTGTGGTTTTTGTCCTTCAGTCCGTTTATAAGTTTGATGATGTTTATTGATTTTGTATGTTGAACCATTCCTGCATCTCTGTTATGAATCCAACTTCGTCATGATGAATGATCTTCTTGATGTGGGTCTGTATGCGATTTACCAGTGTCCTGTTTAGAATTTTGGCATATGTGTTCATTAGGGAGATGGGTCTATAGTTCTCCTTTTTTGTTGTATCTTTACCTGGTTTTGGTAATAGCGTGATGCTGGATTCATAGAAGGAATCTGGAAGAACTCCCTCTGCTTATATTCTTCAAAACAATTAGAGTAGTAATGGTTGTATGTCTTTTTGAAATATTTTATAGAATTCTGCCGTGAAACCATCTGGGCCTGGGCATTTTTTGGTTGTTAGGCTACTTATTACTTCTTCAATTTCTTCCTGTATCAGTGGTTTATTTAGGCTGTCGATCTCTTCTTGGTTGAGCTTTGGTGATTCCCAGGATTTCAGATATTCATCCATTTCTTCTAGGTTTTCAAACTTAGTAGAGTATAAGTTTTTGAAGTATTCCCGTTTGATTGTCTGTTGTGATATTTCCCCTTTCATCACAGATTCTATTGGTTTGGAGTTGTTCTTTCTTTTGGTTAACAGGGCTAGAGGTCTGTCTATCTTGTTTATTCTCTCGAATAACCAGCTTTTGGATTCATTGATTTTTTGTATAGTTATCTTTGTTTCTATTTCATTGATCTCTGTTCTGATTTTTGTTATTTCTTCTTGTCTGCTCCGTTTAGGGTTCATTTGTTGTTGATTCTCAAGTATTTTTAGCTGCAGTGTTAGATCATTCACTTGTGTTCTTTCTGATTTTTAATGTAGGCACTTAGAGGTATACACTTCCCTCTTAGAACTGCTTTTAAAGTGTCCCATAGATTTTGCTGTGTTGTTTTATCATTGTCATTCAGTTCCAGGAATGTTTTTATTCCTTTCTTTATTTCTTCCTTGACCCATTCATTATTCAGGGAAGTATTGGTTAGTCTCCATGTGTTCTTGTAGGTTGTAGAGTTTATCCTGATGTTGATATTGAGTTTTATTGCACTGAGGTCTGATAGAATGCATGAGATTATTTCAATCTTTATATATTTGTTGTTTTTTTTCTGTGTCCCAGTATATGGTCTATTTTGGACAATGTTCCGTGAGGCGCTGAGTAGAAAGTGTATTCTCTGGTGTTTGGGTGAAATATTCGATAGATGTCTGCAGGGTCCATTTGGTGTATTGTGTCATTTAGTTCAGATGTCACTCTGTTTATCCTTTGTACTGTTGATCTGTCTAGTGGACTTAATGGGGTATTGAATTCCCCTACTAATAGTGTGCCTTGAAATACTGAAGAATTGTCTTTATAAAGTTTGGTGCACCGGTGTTTGGTGCATATGTATTCATAATTGTGAGATTTTCACCGTCAATTTTTCCTTTAATAAAGATGTAATGGCCCTCTTTTTCTCTTTTGATTTCTTTTGCTTTGAAGTCTATTTTGTCTTACATTAGGATAGCCATGCCCGCTTTCTTTTTGGTACCATTTCCTTGGAATATTGTCTTCCATCCCTTCACCTTAAGTTGTTGCCTATCCTTGAAATTGAGATGAGTCTCTTGTAGATAGCATATAGATGGGGTTTGTTTCCTAATCCATTCTACCAGTCTATGCCTTTTGATTGGGGAGTTTAGCCCATTAATATTTACGGTTATAATTGAAAGATGGATGTTGCTTCCTTTCACTTTATTATCCATTTGATCTTCTAGTCTCCGATTTTGCTCCTATGGTTACGTTTTTATTAGTTTCTTTTCCTAGGTGTTTGAGGATTGTTGCTCCTCTCTTCTGCCCTTTGAATTGCTTCAAGTATTTTATGAAGAGTTGGTTTTCCAGACATATATTCCATCCTCTTTTTAATGTCATGCAAGATTTTTCTCTCTCCTTCAATTATAGTTGAAATTTTTGCTGGGTAAATTATTCTGGGTTGGCATCCATAGTCCCTTAACACTGGGAATGCTTTGCTCCATGTTCTTCTTTATTTCATGGTTTGAGACAAGAAGTCAGTTGTAATTCTGATGGGTTTCCCTTTGAATGTGACCTGTTTTTCTTTTGTATCCCTCAGAATTTTGTCTTTGTTTTCGGCATCTAGCATTTTAACTGTGATATGGTATGGAGTGTTTCTTTTCTGATCTTGTCTATTTGAGGTCCTATGTGCTTCTTGAATTTGTATGGGTTTGTCTATTTTTAGTTTGGGGAAATTTTCATCTCTTATTCTGTCAAAGATCTGATCGATACTATTCTCTTGAGATTCTTCTCCTTCCTCTATTCCTATGATGCGGAGGTTTGATCTTTTCATAGTGTACCATAATTCCTGATTGTTCCACTTGTGTGTATTTTTAAATTTTTCATCATCTTTATTTGAGCTTTTTAATTGCTCTGTGTTATCTTCCAGATCTGATATTCTTTGTTCTGCTTCCTCCATTCTGCTTCTGAGGCTTTTTCCTTTCCTTTCTTCTTGATTGAATAAGTGTTCTAATTCCTTTTTCATTTCATCCTGTGTTTCCTTTGTACTTCCCTTTCCTTTTTGAGCTTCTCAATCTCTTCTTGGTGCTCCTTACTTCGTTGGTTGGCTTCATTTTTCAGTGTTTCTACTTCCTTTCAGAGTTTGTTTTTTTCTCCCTCTATTTCTTTATGGAGTTTGTCATTCTGTTCCTTCAGTTCTTTCCGAAGTTTGTTATTGTATCCCTCTATGTCCTTTTTGAACTTTTTATTCTCTCTCTCTTTAGTTCTCTGAATTCTTGTTTAGTTTATTCTCCCTCTTGTTCTTTCTGGAGTTTGTCAATTTGTTCCTTTAGCAGGATGGGTGGTTATATAACTTATCTCTCATGGTTGGATACATGGTTATATGACTTATGTGTCAAGGCAGATTGGGTATTTATATTACTTACTTGTCAAGGCAGGATGGGTGCTTATCTTACTTATGTGTTAGGTCAGGATGCACTGTTATATTATGTATGTGTCAAGGCCAGGATGAATGCTTAGATGACTTATGTGTCAAGGTAGGATGAGTGCTTATCTTACTATGTGTCAAGTGAGGATGTGCTGTTATATTATGTATATGTCAAGGCAGGATGGGTGTTTATATTTCTTATGTGTGAAGGCAAATTGGGTGGTTTTATTACTTAAGTGTCAAGGCAGGTTTGTTGGTTATATTATGTGTCAAGGCAGATTGGGTGGTTATATTCAATATGTGTCAAGGCAGGATGTGTGCTTATTCGTCTTATGTGTCAAGGAAGATGGGTGGTTTTATGACATGTGTCAAGGCAGGATGGGTGGTTATATTACTTATGTTTCAAGGCAAATTGAGTGGTTATATTATTATTCAAGGCAGTATGGGTGGTTATATTACTTATTGTTCAAAGCATTATTGTTGCTTATATGAATTATGTGTAAACACAGGATGGGTGATTGTTTTACTTATTTGTCAAGGCAGCATGGGTGTTTATATTACTTATTTGAATATTAGGATAGGTGGATATATTATGCGTCAAGGCAGGATGAGTGGATATATTACTTATGTGTCAAGGCAGGATGGGTGGGTATATTACTTATGTGTCAAGGCAGGATGGGTACTTATCTTACTTATGTTTCAAGGCAGGATGGATAGTTATATTACTTATGTGTCAAGGCAGGATAGATGCATATATGACTTATGTGTCTAGGCATGATGGGTGCTTGTCTTACTTATGTTTCAAGGCTGGATGGGTAGGTTATATTACTTAGGTGTCAAGACAGATTGGGTGGTTATATTACTTATGTGTCAAGACATGATGTGTGCTTATCTTATGTGTCAAGGGAGGATGGGTGGTTATATTACTTATTTGTCAAGGCAGGATGTGTGGTAATATTACTTATGTGTCAAGGCAGACTGAGTGGTTACATTACTTACCTGTCAAGGCTGGGTGGGTGGTTATATTACTATGTGTCAAGGCAGGGTGGGTGGTTATATTATGTTTCAAGGTATATTGGGTGGTATATTACTTATGTGTCAAGGCAGGATGGGTGCTTAACTTACATGTGTGTAAAGGGAGGATGGGTGGTTACATAACTTATGTGACAAGGCAGTATGGGTGGTTATATGACTTATGTGTAAAGGCAGGATGGGTGGATATATGACTTATGTGTCAAGGCAGGATGGGTCGTTATATTACCTATGTGTCAAAGCAGATTGGATGGATATTTTACTTATATGTCAAGGCAGGATGCGTGGTTATATGACTTCCTTGTCAAAGGTGGATGGATGCTTATATGACTTATGTGTCAAGGCAGAATAGGTGGTTGTATTACTTATGTGTTAAGGCAGGATGGGTGCTTATATAACTTATGTGTCTAGGCAGGATGCGTGATTATATTACTTATTTGTCTAGGCAGGATGGGTGGTATATTACTTTTGTGTCAAAGCAGAATGGGTGGTTCTATTATTTCTGTGTCAAGGCAGGATGGGTGCTTATCTTACATATGTTTCAAGGTAGGATGGGTAGTTATATATGTGTCAAGGCAGGATGCATGCTTGTCTTACTTATATGTACATGCAGGATTGGTGGTTATATTACTTATGTATCAAGACAGGTTGGATGGTTATATTAATTACGTGTCTAGGCAGAATGTGTCAAGGGAGGATGGGTGGTTATATTGCTTATGTGTCAAGGCAGGATGGGTGGTTATATTACTTAATTGTCAAGACAGATTGAGTCGTTATGTTACTTATGTGACAAGGAAGGATTGGTTGTTATATTATTTATGTGTCGAGGAAGGAGGGGTGATTATATTCTGTGTAAAGGTAGATTGGGTGGTTGTATTACTTATATGTCATAGCAGGATGGATTGTTATATTATTTATGTGTCAAGACGGATATAGTGGTTATATTACTTATGTGTCAAGGCAGGATGGGTGGTTATATTAATTACTTGTCAAAGCAGGATGGGTGTTTATATTATGTGCCAAGGCAGATTGGGTTGTTATATTACTTATGTGTCAAGGCAGGACTTATTGTTATATTCCTTATGTATCAAGGCAAATTGAGGCGTTACATTACTTATATTTGAAGGCAGGATGGGTGGTTATATTACTTATTTTTCAAGGCAGGATGGTTGCTTATATGACTTGTTTGTCAAGGCAGGATGGGTGTCAAGTAGGTTGAGTTGTTATATTACTTATTTGAAAGGCAGGATAGGTGAATATGTTAAGTGTCAAGGCAGGATGGGTCGTTATATTACTTATGTGTAAGGCAGGATGGGTGGTTATATAAATTTTGTTTCAAGACAGGATGGAAGGTTAGGTGACTTTTTTGAAATGCAGGATAGGTGGATATACTATATGTCAAGACAGTATAGGTGGTTATATTACTTATGTGTCAAGGCAGATTTGGTGGTTATGTTACTTATGTGTCAAGGCATGATTGCTGGATATATTACTTATTTGTCAACGAAGGATGGATTCTTACATGAATTATGTGTCAAGGCATGTTAGGTGCTTGTATTACTTATGTGTCTAGGCAGGATTGTTGCTTATTTGACTTATTTTTCAAGTCAGGAAGGGTGGTAATGTTACTTCTGGGTCAAGCAGGTTGGGTGGTTATATTACATATTTGAAAGGCAGGATAGGTGGATATGTTATGTGTCAAGGCAGCATGGGTGGTTATATTACTTATGTGTCAAGGCTGGATGGGTGGTTATATAAATTATGTGTCAAGGCAGGATAGGGTGTTATATGACTTATTTGAAAGACAGGATAGGTGGTTATATTACTTATGTGTCAAAGCATGATTGGTGGTTAAATTACTTATGTGTCAAGGCGGAATGTGTGGTTATATTACTTTTGTGTCAAGGCAGGTTAAGTGCTTGTATTACTTATGTGTCTAGATAGGATGGTGCTTATATAACTTATGTGTCAAGGCAGAATGGGTGGTTATATTACATATGTGTCATGGCAGGATGGGTGCTTATCTTCCATATGTGTCAAGGCAGGATGGGTCGTTATATAACTATGTGTCAAGGCAGGATGGAAGCTTATATGACTTATGTGTCAAGGATGGATGGGTGCTTGTCTTACTTATGTGTAAAGGCAGGATTTGTGGTTATAATACTTATGTGTCAAGAAAGGTTTGTTGGTTATATTACTTATCTTTTTTTTTTTTTTCAAAGGGGGCTGAATGTGAAATCACAGCAAAATATTACTTATCTTTCAAAGCAGGATGGGTGCTTATCTTACATATGTTTCAAGGTAGGATGGGTGGTTATATTACTTATGTGTCATGGCAGGATGGGTGATAATATTCCTTATGTGTCCATGCAGACTGAGTGTTTATATTGCTTATGTGTCAAGGTGGGAAGGGTGGTCATATTACTAATTTGTCAAGGCAGAATTGTTGCTTATATGACTTAACCTGTCAATGCAGGATAGGTGTTTGTGTTATTTATGTGTCAAGGCAGGATTGGTGACTATATTACTTACTTGTCAAGGCAGCATAGGTGGTTATATTATGTGTCAAGGCAGGATGGGTGGTTGTGTTACTTATGTGTCATGACACAATTGTTTATTATATTACTTATTTTCAAGGAAAGATAGGTTGATATATTATGTGTCAAGGCAGATTGGGTTTTTATGTTACTTATGTGTCAAGGCAGGATGATTGGTTATTTGACTTATGTGTCATGGTTGGATGGGTGGTTATATGACTTATGTGTCAAGGCCCGATGCATGGTTATATGACTCACATGTCAAGGCAGATTGGATATTTATATTACTTATGTGTCAAGGCAGCATGGGTGTTTAACTTACTTATGTGTTAGGTCAGGATGCATTGTTATATTATTTATGTGTCAAGGCAGGTTGAATGCTTATATAACTTATGTGTCAAGGTAGGATGGGTACTTTTCTTAATTATGTGTCAAGACAGGAAGGGTGGTTATATAATTTATGTGTCAAGACAGGTGTGTGGTTATATTACTTATTTGTCAAGGCAGGATGAGTGCTTATCTTATGTCTCAAGTGAGGATGGGTAGTTATATTATGTATATGTCAAGGCAGGAAGGTTGTTTATATTTCTTATGTATCAAGGTTAATTGGGTGGTTATATTACTTAAGTGTCAACGCAGGTTGTGTGGTTATATTATGTGTCAAGGCAGAATGGTTATGTTAATTATGTAACAAGGCAGGGCGGGTGGTGATATTACTTATTTGTTAACCTAGGATGGATGATTATATTACTTATGTATCAATGCAGGATCAGTGTTTTTATTACTTATGTGTCATAGCAGGATGTGTGCTTATTCATTTAATGTTTCAAGGAAAGGTGGGTGATTATATGCCTTAGGTTTCAAGGCAGGATGGGTGGTTATATTACTTATATGTCAAGGGAAATTGGGTGGTTATATTTTTATGTTTCAAGGCAATATGAGTGGTTATATTATTTACTCTTCGAGGCATTATGGTTGATTATATGAATTATGTGTAAACGCAGGGTGAGTGGTTGTGTTACTTATTTTCAAGGCAGCATGGGTGGTTATATTACTTATCTGAATGTTAGGATAGGTGGATATATTATACCTCAAGGCAGGATGAGTGGATATATTACTTATGTGTCAAGGCGGGATGGTTGCTTATCTTATTAATGTGTCAAAGCAGGATGAGTGGTTATATGACATATGTGTTAAGGCAGGATATGTGGTTACGTGACTTATGTTTTAAGGCAGGGTAAGTGGTTATATTACATATGTGTCATGCAGAATGTGTAATTTTACGAATTATGTGTAAATCAGGATGGGTGTTTATATTACTTATGTTTCAAGGCAGGATATGTGGTTATATGACTTATGTGTCAAGGCAGGAAGGGTGCTTATATTAATTTTGTGTCAAGGCAGGATGGGTGACTATATTACTTATGTGTCAAGGCAAAATGAGTGGTTATATTACTTATTTTTCAAGACAGGATGGGTGGTTATATTACTTATTTGTCATGGCAGGATGGTTGCTTATATGACATGTGTCAAGGCAGGATGGGTGGTTGTGTTACTTATGTTTCAAGACAGGATGAGTGGTTATATTATTTATTTGAAAGGCAGGCTAAGTGGATATATTATGTGTCAAGGTAGGATGGGTGGTTATATTACTTATGTGTCAATTCAGGATGGGTGGTTGTATTACTTATGTGTCAAGGCAGGATGGGGTGTTATGTGACTTATTTGAAAGGCAGCATAGGTGGATATATTATGTGTCAAGGCAGGATTGGTGGTTATATTACTTGTCAAGGATGATTGGGTGGTTAATTTACTTATGTGTCAAGACTGGATTGGTGTTTTTATTACTTATTTGTCAAGGCAGGATGTATGCTGATATGACTTATGTGACAAGGCAGGTTAGGTGGTTGTATTACTTATGTATCAAGGCAGGATATGTGCTTATATGACTTATGTGTCAACGCAGGTTGGATGTTTATATTACTTATGTATCAACGCAGGATGTGTGGTTATAATACTTTTGAGTCAAGGCATAATGCGTGCTTATCTTACATATGTGTCAAGGCTGGCTGTGTAGTTATATTACTTATGTGTCTAGGCAGGATGGATGCATATATGACTTAAATGTCAAGGCAGGATGGATGCTTGTATTACTTTTGTGATAAGGCAGGGTGGTTGCTTACATTACTTATGTATCAATGCAGGATGGCTGCTTATATGACTTATGTGCCAATGCAAGATGGGCAATTATATTCCTTATTTGTCAAGGCAGGACGGTTGCTTATCTTACATATGTGTCAAGGGAGGATGGATTTTTATATTACTTATGTTTCAAGGCACTATGGGTGGTTATATTACTTATGTGTGATGACATAAGTTATATATAACTATTTTGTTATGTCTAAAAAAATAATGTGTATAACACAAAATCAATGAATGAATGAATCAATCAATCAATCATTCGATCAGTCAGTCAACAAAACAAATCCTTAAGCAACCAACTTAAATGCTTAGTTCCATGAAAAAGTAATTATCACCCAAGATTCGTGAATTATTTGATACACATGGACATAATAAAGGTAAAGATGTCTATGGTATCCTAATTTTGATGCTTTTGAATGTATTATTATATTTTAAGTATGTATATTTAAAATTTGTATATGTGTACTTAATCTGGCATGCAAAAACAAAACTAAAAATTCTCTGTACTTAAAGGATGGAAAGAAAGTTGAAATGGCCACTTTGACAGAAACAAGATAATACATTTATAATTGAATTACAAGCGCAGAATAAAATGTAGACAAATGAAAAGCATGACTTATGGGGAAAACCAGTTACCCTAAACAGAAAACATAGTTACCTGCTTTAAATATGAAAAAGGAGGAGTCCCCCTGTGAGGAAGTCTACGTTCTGAGACCTGGCCACCACTCTGATGTAGGACACAGACAACCAACTTGAAGGAAGGCTGACAAAGTTTTATTATTGACTCTTAAGCTTCTATACCTCTCACAGGTTGCAGAGGTTATCCAAAGACAATTACAGACTGCTACATGGTGTATACATGCTAGATGCAAGGAAGGCTTTAGTGGGGAAACAGAATTCAAGTTCAGCAGGCCTAGCAGTAAAACTAAACAGGGAGCATAGTGACATTGGGTTTCAGCAATAATGTGTCTAACAATTCCTGTGTTTACATTCCAATTATAAACAATCAAGGGCAAAGTCTTACCTAAACTCTGCAAGCTTCTACCAAGCCCAAGCATTCAAGAACTATCATACCAATGTGGCCCTCCATCAACACTTCAAGCTTCTTTCAAGCTTTTGGCATTCATCCACCTAGAGAATTCATAACTCCATACCCCCCTTATTTTTTTTTCTATAGACTTCAATACTGGATACAGCAGCTCATACCTCAGGTGGCTTGGGGTAGGGTGGGAGCCTAGGGGATACTCTGAGCTGCTGGACAGGTCAGGGGTCAGGTTCAGTGGCTGAGGACAACTGAAATAAAGGGGAGGTTGGAACAAGCAGTGCAGCCAAGTTACAATATCAAATATAAACCAGACCACTCTCTCCTGTAAGGGACTGAGAGATTCCCTTGGGGCCACCAAACCCTAGGGAAGACCCAGCCATTTCAGTTCACATGAAGTACTAAGGCAATCAGGCTTTACTTCCATTTTTAGTTTAAACTCCTGAAAATGAAACATTAGACTCAACAGCGTGGTGGTATACAGGGACCCACCTTGCCCCATACTTCCAGCAGTAAGAACACTTAAGGAAAAGCATATTCTAGAAAATGAAGGAGATAAGAATAAGCAAACAAAACACACAAAAAAATGGACAAGTTGGACCACACAGAGTCAAACAAACAATATACAAAAAAATGGACAGGTCAGACCACGCAGATTCAGACACTGGATACATTTAGGGTTTGATCCTCACTTACACATGTATACACCTTTTAACAAACAAACAAACAAACAGTCACACAGACTGAGATGAATGTTTTCAACACAGTGCCACAAAGGGTTCAGGATTCGTCCAGCCACCCTGAACTCGGGATTAATCAGATTACAGCTCTATACCAGAATTGGGCCCATAAAGATGACTGCACCCTCAGAATGGTCAGGCTTGGGGTATGTCATCCAGAGCACTTCTCCTAGGCACTCACTATTAATGAGAATAACGACTGTCCTCGATGGGCGATGGAATGGAAGAACTCTGGGAAAAATGGCCAGTGCTGGGACATGTCTCTCCATGTTCTCTCCATGGTGATTACCTTCTCACAGTTGCCTTGAAGTCACTGAGGGACCTACAATATTATAGGGTCATAACAGATAGACCACTCACTAGACCATGTGGGATTTTTTTTTTTTTTGGTCTTTTTGAAACAGCATCTCCCTGTAGCGCCAGCTTTCCTGGAACTCACTCCGTAGACCTGGCTTGTCTTGAAGTTACAAAGATCTGCCTGCCTCTAACTACAGAGTGCTAGGATTAAAGTTGTGCACCACCATGCCTGGCTTGTCCACGTGGAATTTAAAGTAGGGTTTGTTTATGCCCAGGCTCAGCACTCTGCTTTGGAGGATTGTGGCCCTGGGTAGTGGATTACACAGATTTTTTTAAGTACAACAGAATACAATATGATAGTTAAAATCACCAATCAAAGGGGAGCATGTGATGCAAGAAAGCCAGTTACAGAAGCAAGAGTCAGCAGTTAGACCAAACTCCCAGAAGACTCTCATACATTTCATGGTAAGACTCAGGAAAAATGAAACTTATTTAAATGTATAAAAATGGTATTTGAGAGCACTGTTCCTGAGTTCGTATAATCCTTTATCTCAATGAATAACTTTTTTTTGCATTGGAATATATATATATACATATATATATATGTATATATATACATATATATATACATATATATACATATATATATATACATATATATGTATATATATGTATATATGTATACATGTATATATATGTATATATATGTATATATACATATGTATATACATATATATACATATATACATATATATATATACATATATATATATACATATATACATATATATATGTATACATGTATATACATACATGTATACATATGTACATATATACAATATATATACATATATGTATGTATATACATATATGTATATATGTTACATATACAATACATATATATACATATACATATATACAACTAAGCTGTATGTATATATACATATATATATATGTATATATATGTATATATACATGTATATACATTGTATGTATATACATGTATATATATATACAGCTTAGTTGTATGTGCATGTGCACGTGTGAGTGTGTGTGTGCAGTTGTGCCTTTCACATGGTTATTTATAGGTCTAAGAGCATCAACTTGAGCATTAAGATTTGTCTCCCAGATTTCCTTTAGTCAAGGTATCTTGGGTTCTCACCCCATGTGTATTCAAAAGAATTATTTAGAATACATGTTTCCAGAGATAATCTTGTTTCTGCCTCCATCTTGCTACAGCATGGTTGTGGTGAGAGATGCATGCATCTCTGCCCATTATTACATAAGTATTTGTAATTTAAAGTGAGCCATCACATGAAATGCAGGGGATAAGTGACTGAGTTGTTCAGCCCTATGAGATCCATGTACAAATCTATAATGATACATCTATGCCTAAGCCTCAAAGAGCATCATTACACTCCCTGTGCCCCACTGCCAAAGCCTGTCTGTTTTGTGTAGGTGGCCAGCTGGTGGCCCACCTTGGCAGGTGCCATCCAGTGGTAGGAACATAGAGAGGAAGTGTGTCCATGGATAGAAAGTCAGCCAGTGGTGCACGATCCCTGTGCACTGCCTCCAAGGCCCTTACGTGTTGTGCAGGTGGTCTGCTGGTGGTCCAACTCAGCAGGGGCCATCCATTTTTGGACCATAAAGAGGAACTGCATGCATAGACAGATGGTGAACCAGCAGTGCACACTCCCTGTGCCCAGCCACCAAGGCCTGTCTGTGTTGTGAAGTCGGCCAGCTAGCTGCCCAACTTGGCAGGAGCCATTCAATGCTAGCACCATAGAGAGGAACTGCATGCATGGAAAAAATTCAGCTAGCAGTGAATACTACCTGTGCCCACCACCCAGGTGGGGACCTGTGCGCAACCCAAAGGATTCAACACCCCTCACCCGCTGCTCAAGCTACTAATACTGAGGTGGAAAGTGTAACTGCTGGTACTGTGGTTTAAAGATATTGGGAGGATACAGCAGCGTCAGTGATTGAAGGCTGGACAGGCAAAACTGAGGAAGAAACCAAGAGGAAGCAAAGTGAGTAACCAGCCAATCCCCCATAGCAACATTTGAGATTAGCAGCAGAATGAAAACAAATAAACAAAGGGGGAAACATCAACAACAATGAAAATACACATGCCAAAAACACAACGGAAAAACAGCAATATGGGAAAAGCTCAAAATAAATCCCCATCGAACCCAACCACTCCAGTAGAAAATCCCAGCAATGAGATCTCTCTGGAAGCGAACTAAGATACCGACCTTAGAAGAACAATTGTAGACATATTCAAAGATTATAAAGAACAAATCAGAGAACTAAAGGGAGAGAATGAAAAACTCATGAAGGAACTAAAAGGAAAGAACGATAAACTCCAGAAAGAACTAAAAGGAGAGAATGATAAACTCAGAAAAGAACTAGAGTAAGAGAAATACAAACTCCAAAAAGAGCTAGAGGAAGAGCAATACACACTCTGAAAATAACAAGAGTGAGAGAATGACAAACTAGGGAAGGAAGTGGAACCATTGAAAAGATCTCAGGCTGAAAGGAAAAAAGAAACTGACCATCAAAGCAATGAGCTACAGGGGAAAAAATGAAAAGTTCCAAAAGGAAGTGGAAATACTGAAGAAATCACAGGATGAAACAAAAAAGAAAAGGAAATTGAACATTCATCCAATCAGCAGGAAAAGATGTGAAAACGCCTTAGAAGCAGTATGGAAGAAGCAGGAAAAAGAATATCAGACCTACAGGATAACACAGCACACCTAGAAACCTTAAGTAAAGATTATGAAAAATTAAAAAAATAAGAGTGAAAAAACCAGGAAATGTAGGACACCATGAAAAGACCAAACCTCCGCATCATAGGTATAGAGGAAGGAAAAGAATCCAAGATAATGGTATTGATCAGATCTTCAATATAATAATAAAATACCTCCCCAAACTGAAAAAAAGACAAATCCATAGAAATACAAGAAGTACATAGAACACCAAATAGACAAGACCAGAAAAGATATTCCCCACGTCATATCGTAGTTAAAACTCTAGATGCTCAAAACAAGAACCAAATACTGAAAGCCAGAAGAGAAAAACAAGTTACATGCAAGGGGAAACCCATCAGAATTACACCTGACTTCTCAGTGCAAACTATGAAAGCCAGAAGAATATGGACCAACGTATTCCTCGTACGGAATGACATTAGGTGCCAACCAGATTATTATACCCATTGTATGAGTGTACTGTCTGCATGTAGGTCTGTGCACTCGTATTGTGAAATGACACGGAGATCAGGAGACGGTCTCGGATTCCCCTGGAACTGGAGTTCTCCTGGAATTGGAGTTACAATATGGTTCTTAACCGCCATGTGGGTGCTGGGGATCAAACAATGTGTTTTGATCATATTATCTCCACACCCTATCTTACCCCTCTTCAGCCCTCTGGACACTCTTCTTGCTAACCTGCTTCCTTACTGCTATGACTGGTGTCAAAGACAGTTCTCAGTCACCATGTGGGTGCTGGGGGTCGAACCCAGGTCCTCTGCAAGAGCAATTCATGCTTTTAACCACTAGGCTATCTCTCCAAGCCCCCTATTTTTCTTTTTCAATAAGCTCACAGCCTCATGAAAAATCTTACAATAATTCACTATGCAAAGTCATATCACCCAGAAATCAATCAAAATATAACTTATAGATTTTTCTTTTTCAATAATCTCACAGACTTATGAAAAATCTTACAATAATTCACTATGCAATGTCATATCACCCAGAAATCAATCAAAATATAACTTATACATTCAAACCATAAAAGTGGTATTAGTTCTTTCTTAGAAATTACATGCTACAGTTACAGTACGACTATGAAACCAAATATTGTAGCATTTTCCACTGCCAATACACAAACTTCCAAGTCTGTCTTCATTTGTCTAAGGACGGATATATTAAATATGAACTGGAAATTAACTTGAAATCTTTAACACTAGAGTTTATTCATGTGCATGTCAATAATAATGTTAACTTTTTATTTTATTATTTTTTTTTTTGGTCTTTTTCGAGACAGGGTATCCCTGTAGCCCCAGCTGTCCTGGAACTCATTCTGTAGACCAGTCTGCCTTGAACTCACAAAGATCCACCTGCCTCTGCCTCCCGAGTGCTAGGATTAAAGGCGTGCGCCACCACGCCCGGCTAATAATGTTAACTTTTAAGTAATTAATCTTATTAAAATGAAATATTTTATTCCATTGTATTAATAACATAGATTGAGACATGTGGACTTTCATTGTACATATAATTATTGTTACATGCTACATTATAACAAAGTGAATCAAAATTAATTTGTGTTAAAATTATGCAAATGTGGATATCTAAATACATTTTAAATTTCTTTTGAAAAATTAAGGTTTGCATGAAGGTTATTATAGACACTAAGATTATCATCAATAAATGAGTTGCTCATACTAAGTAAAATAAGAAAATTCAAAATAAATAGTATAATCCATAATCTGATCTAAACAAGTAAAACTCTTGTCAGTGCCATTTGTGTTTTATGTTATTCTGGATTGCATATCAATGTCCAACATAATAGCTCATGTAGATTATACTGATGTGGATAAGGCTGTAAAAAGAATGGCATCAGCTTTATTTGAGTATATCTGATTCTGTACAAGTGAAATTATTATTATTATTCGTTTTTAGCTGTGTATTCTCTTTTTTTTTTTATTGATGCTTTGTGTATTTCATACATCATTTTCCAATTCAGTTCAGGCATATATCCCCTTCACTTCCACCCACCCCACCCTTACCCAACCCAGATCATGTATTCTGCCGTAACTTTTTCTGCATCTTTCTCTGCATGTTTGTTTCAATTTTTTTAACAGTGTTAATCTGTAAGTACAAGCATCCGTCATGTAAAACCAGTTTGCAAGCAGTTGTGCCCAAACACACACAGCTCATGGGTCCCACCATCCAGCAGAGGGGGCTGGTATGTTCAATCAAGTTGATCAAATGAGTGTCCAGTCTATATTGTTGTAGTTTCACCATTGACCCTAATCGCTGCCCTTACATTCTACCACGCCCCATCTTCCACAGATTATTCCCTAGGTTTAGAAAAGTGGCACAGGTGGATGAGAAGCAAAAAAGTCCACTTTGAGTATATCTGATTCTGTACAAGTGAAATTATTTTTTAATGTAGAAAGTAAATGTCTGCTTCTGATTTTCACCATGAATTTGTGAGGTAGTGTTAAGTTAGAAATGCCACACTACCTTAGAATCTATCCAGAGTCCAAAAACTGGAGGAAAAGCTTTAATAAAAGAATGTTGCATCAAGGAAAAATTACAGAACACAAGACAGAGACAGTGACAGAGACAGATTAATGCGTTGGGCCAAGCACATTTCAATGGGACTGGAGGGCAGCATCCCTGAGATCTGATCCTCTCCCACTTTTATTCCCAGTTAGGGCATTTCCACTGCATTTACTGTGACCCTTTCTCTGATTGGTGGGTGTTCTAGTTTGTCTTCCACTCTTGTGACAAAACACTGTGACCAACACCTACTTGGGGAGGAAAGGTTTATTCAGCTCAAATATCCTGGGTCATAGTTCATCACTCAGGAAACCCAAGTCAGGAACTCAGGGCAGGAACATGGAGGCAAGAGCTGAGGCACAGGCTCATGGAGAAATGCTGTCTACTGTCTTGCTCCCCTGGCACATTCCCAGCCTGCCCTCATACAACACACAAACTTCCCAGGGTTGCACCACCCATAGTGGGCTGGGTCCTCCAATTGCTCCACAATCAACACAATACTCCACAGATGTGGCCACAGGCCAGTCCAATGGAGCCAATTCCCCAATTGAGGTTCCCTCAACCCAGGTGTGTCAAGTTGACACTAAAGCTATCCAGCACAGTGGGGTCTTGGTAGTTGCAGACCAGGCAGTCTTTCATTGGATCAGTCCACCTGTTCTGTACCCCTTTGTTTGAAACAATGGTTGTATTTAACAGCGTGAAGCCCCTTGGAGAGAAATGAGCTCCTTAGGGGTTGAGAAGCACTCCTACAGGGTTGGGAAAGTTCATCCTGACCTCAGGTAACTCTGGGAACTAATAACTCAAGGTGGGAAGGAGTAACTATGGGAACCAGAGTTGCTTCAACTAGAGACTTGTTCCTGCATGGTTAACCCTTTCCTTTTGATTAATGTCTTTATGACCTGGTCCTAACTGTAGAAATACTTGTGTTTTCAAACATAAGATTCAATTTGAGAAGGATACAAACTTTCCTGTTCAAAAGAACTTCTACCAATTTATGTGTGGCCTTCCTCAAGTATCAGAAATATCACCCTAATTATTAAGAAGATATAGGGTTCTCAGCACATATGGGAAATCAGAAAATCTTCTGTTATATTGGTTTCAGTGATTCAAAACATATTTTTCTGTTGGGCAAAAGGGAAGTGCATAGTAAACATATACACTGGAAAAGTGCACATACACACAAAATAATGCAAATAAGTATTTTTTATTACTTTGTGTGTATGAGTGTACTGTCTGAACGTAGGTAGGTGCACCCATGTTGCGCAATGCTGTGGAGGTCAGAAGAAGGTGTCATATTCCCCTGTAGCTGGAGTTAAAGACGATTCTTAGCCACCATGTGGGATCTGGAAATCAAACATGGGTCCTTTTCAAGAGTAGTCAGTGCTTTTAACCTCTGAGCTATCTCTCCAGCTCTGCAAATAAACATTTTTACGGTATTTGAATAATAGCAAAATAAGTTTGTACTAAATAATACCTCTGCTTTATGTTCACCCACTCAGGCACCAATACATAATTAATGTCATTGTTTTCCCCCAAATGCCACCTATAGAATCATTTTAATGTGCTCAATATTTAATCTACATAATACATATGTAATGGGATTGAATTTTACTCTAAGCATTAAGAACGTAATTCATTGAAGTTCTACATTGTGAATGTTAATGGAAGACATAAGATGATCTATAGACATTTCAGATCACTTTTAACTCATAATTTGATTTCAGTTCAAGTGAACTTATACTGCAAAAATGACAAATTATCTTACTGGGCCTTTTGAAATTTTCAGATAAAAATATCACCATATTCTGAAGTGGTTTCAGACAATTTTAAGCTTGATATGAAAATGTGACAAAAGAAATTTCTTTTAATATATACACTATTTGGTGAATTAGAAATGCATATAATAGAGAATTTTGCAAGTGCAAGAACATTTCTAAAAAAAAGAACTTTTCTGAGTGGCATCACCATTACATTGGAGAGGATGGTAGAGGAGTTAATCAGACTTCCTAAGACAGAACACAGTTTGATCAATCCATTTTTGAGGCAGGATTCTTTAGAAACTCACACTATGTTTTGAATTGACTGGATTATCTACACTTGCATTTCGCTTATTTAATAGTTTATACTTTGTATAATGTGAATAATACATGCATAGCAAATGGAACTGATGTAACCTAAATAGTGGGTTTGTTGAATTTACAGAAAACTGCAAGCATTTTTGGTCTGTCAATGATCTGTGAAATATTATGTAGTCGAGATAGTGTGTTGAATGCCCTATATTTTGCAGTCAAAGAAAAGCAAATTAAAATTTTCATTATGATTTGAAATTGGTATATGTGACGGGATTGTGAGAGTGTGTGTGTATGTGTGTGTGTGAAAAAGAGAGAGAGAGAGAGAGAGAGAGAGAGAGAGAGAGGTGAGAGAGAGAATTGGACACTATCTTATATTTACAAATCCCTGTCAGTTCCTGAAAAAATTAAAACTGACAATTAGTGCAATAAATAAATTTATTAAAATAGAATATATATGACCACCCTTTATTATGCAATTTATGTCTGTGAATTCCTTTAAATATTAGTCCAAAAATCATACATACATACTAACTTATGCTTTCACATTATGTCTTTTATATCACTTAACATTCTTTAAATATTTATTTACACTCTGCTATGTTATCAGAAGGGTAGTATTCATTGCATCAGGAATATCTTCTCAGAGAAAAATAAAAACATTGATTTCATATATCACATATATGTTTTGAATAACATAATGTCCTTTACACAGAAGATTCTACTGGGGATGGAAATGGAGAATATTTTATAATTCTCATAAATTTGAATGAATTTATTCATTTCCAGATTCTTGTTTGAAGCCGAACTTAGTCTTTGAGAAAATATTTCATATAAATAGAGACAAGTTAATCCTCAATTCTTCAGGAAGTGTATTAGATTCTAAAGGCTACACTTGCTACGTTTTTATCCAAAATCAGGAATATAGAGGGTACCGATTCAAAAATTTTAAAAATTGAGCCTGGACTATTGAGTCAACAGTTAAGAATAATGACTAAACTTGCAGATCTGTGGGATGAAAACTTAACAATTTGCCTGAACTTCACTTAGAAATTTCAACAGTGTAAGCTCACTTTTCAACATGTGATTTAATTTTTTCTTTTTGATTTGCATTTAGGAAATGTGAAAACTCACAAAAGGGCACACAGACATATTTCAGTGTCCTTTTTGATACAGAAATCTGATAGATCAAGATGGCTACTGCTGGGGAGGAAAGTGCATTGTAAGCAGCTTAGGCAAAGTGAGGTGAGAGGAACTTAGGGGCCCTTGTGAGAGTTGGGAAGCACCAGAGGTGGTCTGAGGGCATTTTGACTCTTGGAGAATGCAGGACAGTGCTCAGATGTGGTCTGAAGGGAACAGAAGACAGCAGCAACAACCTCTGTGGAAGCTGGGCCTAGCTCCCACTTGACCCAGATACAGATTTTGGCAGCTAGTCCTGGAGGGCTGGTGGGCAGGTGTCAGGTGGCATATGGTGGTTGTGTGTGCAGACCTCTCCAAGTGGATGACTGGGGCTGGACTCACTTTGGGAGGGGTACTTCACCACAATAAAGGTATTGTAATCTTCCCACCCACAAGTCTGGATCCCCAGGGCCCTCATTGTGCAGGTTCTGCAGGTCTAAGGGGATTCAGTCTGCCCTGGGTGTGACATAGCTTTGGCCACAAGGGGAGCTTTTTACTGACTGTATGTTCTAGGCTAGAGGTGAGAGCTAGGGGCATAAACTAACCACACATGTATGCCAAATAAGAAGACAACATCCAGACAACCATATGGGAATACTTCAGAAGCCTATATTCCTTTAAATTTGGAAAACATAAGAGACATGGAAGAATATATTAAATACTGAGAACCAACAAATCTTAACCAAGAAGAGATTGACAGTTTAAACAGACCCATCATATTTGAGGAAATTGAGGATATGATAAAAAAAAAATAACTCCCCATTAAAAAAGCCCAGGCCCAGATGGATTAACAGCAGAATGCTATAAAACATTTAAAGAAGTCCTACAATCATTACTACTCAATAAGTTCAGAAGAATACAAATGGAGGGAATTCTCCCAAATTCCTTATTTGAAGCCAGCTTCACCCTAATACCAAAACCAGGAAAAGATACATGAAAAAAATAAAGCTATAGACCCATGTAATTAATGAGCATAGATGCAGAAATTCTTAACAAAATACTTGCAAATCGCATACAGACACACATCAAAAAGATCATCCATCATGACCAAGTTGGATTCATACCAGAGATGCAGGGATGATTCAACATACGTAAGTCAATAAATATCATAAAACACATATATGGACTGAAAGACAAAAAAAACGCATAATCATCTCAATTGATGCAGAAACAAGTCTTTGACAAGATCAGGCATCCCTTCGTGTTTAAAATCCTAGAGGGAATCAGACTGAAGGGAACATTCCTCAACATGATCAAAGCCACATATAGCAAACCCACTGCCAACATCATCCTAAATGGAGAAAAATTGGAATCATTTCCCTTAAAGGTAGGAAACTGGCAAGGCTGCCACTTATTGCCACTCCTTTTTAACATAGTGCTTGAAATGCTTGCTAGGGCAATTAGAAAAGATAAAGAAATTAAAGGAGTACTAAATGGAAAAGAAGAAGTTATGCTATCCCTTTTTGCAGATGATATGAAAAGTTACCTAAAGGATGCTAAAACCTCCACCAGAAAACTTCTACAAATGATGAAGAGTTTCAGTAACGTGGTGGGATACAAACTTGACCTGGAAAAAAATCAATATCCTTTCTTTACACCAAGAATAAACAAGTGGAGAAGGAATATAAGAAGACCTTCCCACTCACAAAAGCCTCAAAAATAATAAAATACCTGGGAACAAACCTAACCAAAGATACCAAAGACCTCTACAACAAAAATTTTAAACTCCTGAAGAAGGAGATTGAAAATGACATCAAAAGATGGAAAGATCTCCCATTGTCATGGATTGGAAAAATTGATGCATTAAAAATGACCATTTTACCCAAATTGATATACAGATTCAACACAATCCTGATCAAAATCCCCATGAGCTTCTTCACAGACTTGGAAAAAAAATTCCTTAAATCCATATGGAAAAACAAAAGACCCTAAATAGCTAAATCAACCCTGAGTGGACCAGGGATGGAGAAATGGCTCAGCAGTTAAAAGCACCGAATGCTCTTGCAGAGGACCCAGGTTCAATTCCCAGAACCCACTTGGCAGCTAAGAACCATCCTTACCTCCAGTTCCAGGGGAATCTGACGCCCTCTTCTGACCTCTGCAGCATTGCCCTACACCGGTGCGCCAACCTACATGCAGACAGTACACACCTTAAAGAAGATGGTGATAAATTAAAGAATATAATGGTAAACTGTGGAATGAAATAACAAAAGATATAGAAACGCTGAAGAAAATTAAAGCTGAAATTAATAAAAAAAGTAGTGCAACATTCTACATGCCAGTTGCAAATGATGAGATAAAGCCTCAGTAACAGAATGGATGAAGTAGAAAATAGAATATCAAAACTAGAAGATAGTATGGAAAAACTGGATTGATAAAGTAAAGATTATGAAAAATTAAAAAGAAAAAAAAATAATGGAAAAACCAGGAACTGTTGGACACTATGAAAAGATCAAACTTACACATCGTAGGTAGAGCGTCATAGGATAATGGTATTGCTCATATCCTCAACAGAATTTTATAGGATATTTTTCCCAAATTAAAGAAAGAGATACATGTACAAATACAAGAATCATATAAAACACCAAATAGACAGAATCATAAAAGAAATTCCCCATGCCATCTAATGTAAAACCACTAGAGAGTCAAAGCAAAGAGAGGATACTGAGGGCAGCAAAAGGAAAACAAGTCACTAATGAGTAAAAAATAGAAAACTTTCAGAATGATATTTGACTTTTCATTGTTACCAATGAAAGCAGGAAGAGCTTGCTCTAAAGTATTCCCAGTTCTAAGTAACTATAGATGTCAACCCAGAATAATTTATCTAGCAAAACAGTCTATTATAATTAAAGAAGAAAGGAAAATTTTCCATGTCATACATCAGCTAAAAATAATTTATTTTCCAGAAAGTCATCCCTTCATAGCACATGTGAAGCAGCATAAATAGTAGAGAGTAGGGGCCATTGTAACCAACCAGTGCCAGAAATTACTTGATGAAACTACTACTATGAGAATAAAAACCTGGGTCAAGAATGCATCAGAAACAAAATGATTGAAAGCAATATAATTCTCTCAATAACTCTGAATATCAATGGAATGAATCCTCCAATTAAGAGTTATAGACTACTAGAACAGATTAAGAAACAATTAAGAGTTACAGACTACTATAACAGATTAAGAAAACAAACCATTCTTTTTGATGTCTGAAAGAAACTCTTCTCAACTTTAAAGACACATTATATCAAGGTGAATAGATGGGAGTAAGGAATAAGGAGTTGTTATTCTAATATCAGATAAAATAGACTTTGAACAAAAACTAATCAGAAAAGATGAAGAGGGACAGTTCATACATATCAAAGGAAAAATTAACCAAGAAAATACCACAAACATTAATTTAGATACACCCAACTTCATAAAAAAATTTTTACAGGACTTTAAGGCAAAAATTGATTCTAGGACAGTAGCAGTAAGGGATTCAATACCGCACTGTGTCCATTCACCAGGTCAACTGGGCAAAGGAGAAACAGAGAGACATATGAATTGAATAATATGATACAACAAATGGATCTAACTGATATTTATTGAGTATTCCACCCAAACCCCAAATAATAAACTTTCTGTTAAGCATGGCATGAAACCTTTTCCAGCACCTACCACACACTGGGACACAGAACAAATCTCAACACATAAAATAAAACTGAGACAATACCATGTATTATATTAAACCAAAATGCAATAAAGCTTAATATCAACACCAAAAAGAGTCTTAGTAAATACAGGAATTCATGGCGGTTAAACAACACTCGCCTGAATAATGAATAGGTAAAGGGAGAAATTAAGGAAGAAATAAAATTATTCCTGGAATAAAACAAAAAGGACAATGCAACACACACACACAAATACAGAAAGAACACAAATAAATTACCTAAGTTTTCAACTCAAAACACTTGAAAAACAACAACAAATGACTCCTAAACCTAAAAGACAAGAAGAAATAACAATAATCAGAGAAGAGATTAAAGAAATAGAAAACAACACCAAAAAAAAAAATACAAAAAGTAAAGGAATCCAAGAGCTGGCACTTCAAAAAGCTAACCAAAAGAAAGACCACTCCAAATTAATAAAATTAGAGATGAAAGGGAAACATTTCAAGAGATAACAAAAAGATCCAGAAAATTATATGGAAATGCTTTAAAAATTCATACTGTACTAAATTTCTAAACTTAAAGAAATGGATTAATATCTGAAGTCATGAGACTCCACAAAGCTCAACCAAAATATATCAACTCTTTATTTTTTTACTATCAACTCTTTAAACATATCCATAATATATGAGGAAATTGGAACAGTAATACAAAACCTCCCAACTAATAAAAGCCCAGGCCCAGTTGGATTTACATCAGAATTTTATCAGACCTATAAAGAAGCCATTCAAGNCCTTTTTGCAGACGAAATGATAGTTTACCTAAGAGATGCTAAAAACTCCACAAGAAAAACTCCTAGACACGATAAAAAGTTTAAGTAAATTAGCAGGTTGCAAAATTAACCTAAAAAATCAGTAGCATTTCTCTACACCAATAACAAGAAACTGAAGAAGGAATACAGGAGTCCTTCCCACTCACAATAGCCTCAAAAAAATTAAAATACCTAGTAATAAACCTAACCAAAACCACTAAAGATCTCTACAACAAAAATTATAAGCTCTTGAAGAAGGAGATTGAAGAAGACAACAAGATGAAAAGACCACCCACGTTCATGAATTGGAAAAATTAATAAAGTAAAAATGTCCATTCTACCTAAATTAATATACAGATTCAACACAATCCCAATTAAAAGCCCAAGAACATTCTTTACAGGTTTGGGAAAAAAAATCCAGAATATATATGCTATTCAAAAAACAAATAAGTAAGAATAAAATGACACACTCAAAAGATGGAATAAAGAGCTAAGCAGAGACTTTACAAGCGAAGAAATAGACATGTCTGAGAAACATATTTAAAAGTGTTCCAATAAGTACATACCATAGCAAGACCCACTCTTTGTATAATTAGTATGAGTTAACTCTTTTAAAAAAATTTTATGAGTATATTGCCTGCATGTAAGTGCACCTGTGTTGTGCAATGCCTTGGAGGCCAGAAGAGAACATTGTGTCCCCTGGAAAAAAAAAAAAAAAAATAAAAAAAAATTGTTCAACATCTGTAATAATTGAGGAAATGCAAATTAAAACCAATTAAAGATACTGACTCACTCAGATAAGGCTGGCCAGGATCAAGAAAACAAATAATACTAAATGCTGAAGAGAGTGTGGGGAAAGGGGAACACTCATCCACTGCTGGTGGGAATGCAGACTTGTACAACCACTGTGGAAAGCAGTATGTAAAACCTTAAAAGACTCAAAATGAGCCTACCACCAGACCCAGCCATACCACTTCTGGGAATATACCCACCAGACTCCTCATACCACAGAGATACATGTACAGCCATGTTCATTGCAGCTCTTTCTTCACAATAGTTAAGAGCTGCAACCAACCAAAATGCTCCTCAACTGATGAGTGGATAGAGAAAATGTGGTACATCTACGCAATGGAGTTCTATGCAGTGGTAAAGGAAGATGACATCATGAAATTTGCAGTTAAATGGATGGAACTGGAAGAAATTATCTTAAGTGAAGTAACACAGTCCCACAAAAACAAACGACGAATGGTATCCCTCATTTGTGGATGCTAGCACCAATGACCCAGTTGTAAATATTCCGTGTGGGGAGTGATGCACATTGGAAAGAACAAAACAACAGAAAAGACTGCATCAAGAACTGCCTGAAATGGTGAATCTGGTGGAGTGGGAAGGTTGGGAGGGGGACACAGGTCTACATTATATTAAGGTATAGTTAATTGATGTGAGTTTAACAGGTATCCAAATTTGCCCAAACTTTGTCTACATATTACTTGATATTCTAGGTCTTAGTAAAAGTAAAGACGTCTATATTAAACAACATTGCTTAAAAGGTATTAATAAAAATGTAATACATTTAAGCAATTTGGAAATATAAATTGTAGTCCACATCTTCTTCACTTATAATTTGTATAACAACAACTTTGGGGTCAATGGATACAAATATTCTCTACAATGTTTGTGTTGCACAGTTTCAACTTGTAACATTTTCTTCTACCATTACGATAATTTAACTAAAGGAATTAAGTTAGCTCCCAAAATTAACCACATACAGGAAATTATAAACAGCTTGATTAAATTTAATGCAGAAAAGTTGGCCAAGCTAAACATTAAAAGGAAAAAAAAAAAAAACCCTCAGACTGCTACAGACAACAAACATCTCTGTCCTAACTGTAAAAACTATTTATAATGTGTCCTAATGAACTTTACCTTTCAGGTGCCACAAAGTTTTAATATAAGAGACTTCCTTACCTCCCTTTCATAGAACAAAGAAAAACATGATTGTAATGAAGTCATTCCCTAAATGTAAATTACTGCTGACTATTACAGAGGTAATCTCTTTATTTCTCTTTTTTTATTCAATTTTTAAGGGATTCTACAATACAATAGCACAGTTGTTTTCAGATAACAATGATGTTTCTCAGTTTGCCGTACAATTAGGTAATTGGTGCAGATTTTTGGAGTGAGGCAAATTATTAAGCTTAAGCAATGAATGTAAGTAACATTCATGTAAAACCAATTTTCAAGTATCTATACCCAAATTTTGAACAACCCAAGGTTCCCAAAGTCCAGTTGGAGAAAACTGTATGCACAATCATGTTGATCAAATAGGATTTGAGTCTATATTGCTGTAGTCTCATGATTCACCCCAATCTCTCTGCAGCCCTTACATTCTACCATGCCTCCTCTTCTGCAAGTTGTTCCCTAGGCTTTGAGAAAGGGTCACAAGTGGGTGAGAAGCCAAACAGTCTATTTTCTTGGAGATGACATTTTGGACTCTAGTCTGTTCAGGTTGATTCCCTTCATGGGATGACAACTTATCCAGTGATACATTTTTAATCCTACTAACAAAGCACAAGCAATTGGTTGTACAGGCATTTAGGCAGTACTATTTATTATGGCAAGCTAAGCTGTGAACATGGACACAGATGCTTGGATGTTATGCTAATCCACAAACTGTGGTTTCTCTATAAAGGGTGACAAGTTCTTATTGTGGTTTATAACATCTCCTAACCACTAGAGGGCATAAGTTTGTGGCATCGGCTGTGATTTATTCCTCCAAGCAGATAGCTAATAGCCAATTAGATTTGGGATATATATAGACACATGGCTGCCACTGTTGAACAGTATCTCCAGGCAGTTGAGGTGTAGCTGATACTGACAGAGGAGTATTGCTTGTCTCAAGGAGACCAATATTTTGCTGTATTGCTTTTGTGGCCTTTGGTAACGCTTTCTGCCATTTCAGAGTCGAGTTGTTGTACCTTAGCAAGTGACGTCTCCAAACCTTTTTTCATTCTCACACCAGGTCTTCGACAGCAGGGACTTACAGCCTTTCTCCTTGCATATATCTCACTTATAGGCAAAAGGCCTTTATAATTTTGGGGGCTTGGATCCCCTAACCAACATCTCCTAGGCAGAATAATTCATTGCTGATATCAGAGCTTTCCTGTACTAATATATTTTGCTTAATTACACAGCTTATAAAGACTTTACTATTGAATTTGTCTCTAAATAGAGAATTATCCTTTCACAGTTCCTTTGCCTATCAGTCAATTAAAAAGGGTAGTTATACTTGTTTTATGAGAAATTACCAGTATAAGAGTTGGCTCTAATTTACAGTTAGGGAATGACTTCAGTACCATCATGTTTATCTTTTTCCTATAAAGGGGGGAGGTAGGAAGTTTTTCCAGCATCTGGAAGGTAAACTTCATTAGGGACCATTATAAACAGTTAACCCCAATAGAATTCAGAGAGATCCTCAGTGACTGTGACTCAGGCAGTCAGAGATTCTTCTTTCTTTAATGTTCAGATGGGTCATCCTCTCTGCTGGCATTTCCAAGTCCAGCCTGCACAGCCAAAAGTTGTACGTTTTCAGGCATTTAGAGTGGTGTTTTTATCTGTGGGAGCATACAAATCTTTTTCATAGTCTTTTTAAATATTTTCACTGCAAAGTTTTATTGTTTGGGGCAGAATTTAATTATACCAGTCCTTTCTGTGACCCAGTCCTTATGTTGTTGTCATTTCTTCCCAATTGTATTGCTCCAAAGTATGCCTATGTACACGTCATATATGTACCAGAATTATGTCTTCCAGGAACAAACTGTATGCTAACTCTGATATAGGTTTAGGAGTTCACGTTTTTTCATTTTAATTTTATATTCCTCTTTTAATTTAACATTACTCCTTTTAATTTTATATTACTCTAAAATATGAATATATACCTTTGTCCATATATAATAATTACCATGTCTGAAAGTAAGTTGTAAGATAATTCTAGGGCTCTTTAAGAGAAGCACATTATTACTTCCCAATTGATTTCAGATAGAAAGAAATATAACAAAAACGTTGCTCAGCTTGCCTTTAGGGCTTTTGGTACTAGCATCCACAGATGAGAGAAAACATTCCCCATTTTTTGTTTGCTTTTTTTGTGTGTTAGCATAATGACTTAGAATTCCATCCATTTACCTGCAAAGTTCAGGATGTCATCTTTCGGTTTTTTTACATGTACATTTTTATTTGATTTTTTAATAAAAAGTGATAAATAATGAATACAAGCACTTCATGTAAAACCAATTTGCAAGCAGTATCCCAAACTTATACAGCCCAAGGCGCCCATTGTCCAACTGGAAGGGCTTGCATGTACAATCATAATGATCAAATAAGAGTCCAGTCTATATTTCTGTAGTATCATAATTCACCTCAATCACATCGCCTACAGTCTGCCATGCCCCCTCTTCTGCAGATTGTTCCCTAGGCTTTAGAAAAGGAACACAAATGGTCGAGAAACAAAACAATCTACTTTCTCATATTCACCAAGGGGGCCAAGAAGAGACAATGGAGGAAAGACAGCATCTTCAGCCAGTAGTGTTGGAAAAATTTGATCACCACATGTAGAAGAATGAAAAAACCCGTGCCTCTCTCCCTTTACCAAAGTCAATTCCAGATTGGCCAAAGACCTCAAAGTGAAATCCAAAACTCTGGAGGTCATAGAAGAAAACGTTGGCAACAAACTACTAGACATCATCATAGGAAAAGTCTTCCTAAGTCAGACAGTGGCTACACAAGAAATAAGAACAACAATTGACAAGTGAGAACTCATTAAACTCAAAAGCTTCTGTACATCAAAAGAAACCATCAAGGAAGTGAAGAGAAAACCCGCAGAATGGAAGGAAAGCTTCATTTCTGATACATGTGACAAAGTATTTACTTTGTGACAAAGTATTTATTTCCAGAGTATACAAACTACTCAAAAAAAAAAAAAAAACAAAAACAAAGAAGAAAGAAAACAAATGAAACACTCAAAAGATGGAGCAGAGAACTGTGTAGAGACTTCACAGAGGAGGAATTAAAGATGGCTGAGAAACGTCTTAAAAACTGCTCATAGGGATTTTGATTGTGATTGTGTTGAATCTGTATATCAATTTGGTTAAAATGGACATTTTTACGATATTAATTTTCCCAGTCCATGCGCATGGGAAGTCTTTCCAACTTTTGGTGTCATTTTCAATCTCCTTCTTCAGGGGTTTAAAATTTTATTGTAGAGGAGTTTGATATCTTTTGTTAGGTTTGCTCTCAGGTATGTTATTTTTTTGAGGCTATTGTGAGTAGGAAGGTCTTTTTATATTCCTTCCCCCACTTGTTTATTGTTGGTGGAAAGAAAGGCTACTGATTTTTCTAGGTTAATTTTGGAACTTGACACTTTACTAAAACTCTTAATCGTTTTTAGAATTTTTCTGGAGGCGGTCTTAGCATCTCTTAGTTAAGGTATCATATCATCTGCAAAAAGCGATAGCTTAACTTTTTCTTTTCTGATTAGAACTCCTTTCATTTCCTTCTCTTTTCTTATTGCTCTAGCTTGTGTTTCAAGTTCTTTGTTGAAGAGGAGTTACAATAAGAGGCAGCCTTGCTGGGTTCCAGCCTTTAAGGGAAATGGTTGCAATTTTTCTCCATGTAGGATGATGTTGGTAGTGGATTTCCTGTATATGGCTTTGATCATGTTGAGGAATTTTCTTTCAGTCCTATTCCCTCTAGTACTATAAACATGAGGGATGCTGGATCTTGTCAAAGGTTTTGTCTGCATCCATTGAGATTCAGTTTGGGGAAATGTTCTTCTATTATCCTGTTGAAGATCTCGTCAATAGTGTTGTCTTGGGATTCTTCACCTTCCTCTATCCCTATGAGGCAAAGGTTTAGTATTTTCATAGTGTCACACATTTCATAGTTGTTCCAACTTGTGTTTTTTTTTTTTTAATTTTTCATAATCTTTACTTGAGCTTTCCAGTTGCCCTGTATTATCCTGCAGGTCTGATATTCTTCTTTCTGCTTCTTCTATTCTGCTTCTGATGCTTTTTTCCCATCATTTCGTGGTGGTTGAATGAATATTCAATATCATTTTTCATTTCTTCTTGTGATTTCTTTAGATTTTCCACTTCTCTCTGGAGCCTGTCATTCTCATCTTGTAGCTCCTTGGTCCGTTGGTCATTTTGTTTTTTCATTTCGGCCTTGGATCTTTTCACTTTTTCCACTTCCTTCTGGAGTTTGTCATTTTCTCCCTCTAGGTCCTTCTTGAGTTTTTCATTCTCTTCATTTAATTCTCTAATTTCTTTGAATATGTCTACAGTTTTTCTTCTAAGGTCAGGGTCTTGGCTTCTTTCCTCAGAAATCTCATTGTACGGATCTTCTGTAGGGTTGGTAGAGTTCAGTGTTGATTTATTATGAGCTTTTCTCATGTTGTTTTTTCTTTGTGTATTTGGCATTGTGGATTTGTCTGTTTGTTTCTTTGAATTCTGGCACCTCAAATTTGGCTGCATAGACTATGATCACCAATGCTCCAACTGTTAGGTCCTCTGCACCAGAGCTCCACCAAGATGGGGGGGGATGGGTTTGGCAGCTACTTTGGCCAGCATGCCAGTAGGCTACCCAAGGGTCAAGGCAGGACCCCTTGCCTCACTGGCACCTCAATGACTGCCAGTGCCTGTCTGGAGTCCAAGTTGGGACTTGTAGGTGTGAGTGGTGAGTTCCCCAAGGGACTAGGCATGTCAGCCTTGCCTCTCTGGCAACTCACTGACTCTGGGAGTGTGTCTGGAGTCTGAGCAGAGACTTCTGGAGGCATGTGGTGAGTCCCCCAAGGGTCACGGCAGTTCCGACTTGCTTCGCTGTCACCTCACTGACTCCGGACAGCTTTCTTGGGATTCATCTTTTAACCAAAGTTCTGCTTTCATATAAAAATGAATTATAACATTGATGGTGATTATTGTAGAAGCCAGTGGTAGTGCATGAGCATAAGGAAAACTGAGTCTCAAAGGTCCTAAGAACTTATTCAATGAACATACATCAATGGTGACACCATGCACAGGAGGGACGTAAACTCAAATCAGAGGCAAACCCAGCATAACATGGCCCACAGGCCCTAGTTGTAGCAGAAGAAATATGGGAAGCTTATATTGCTGGGTGATGGGCAGTTGATGTTTATTAATTAATTAATTAATTAATTTATTTATTTTGCAGTTGATCGTCTTTAAGAGATTGAAATTAGATAGGTAAACCAAGGTTCCATTTATCACCTCACACAGAGGGGCTTCTGGGTACACAAAATTGTCTCCATAGGCATGAACTTTGTTATGAGGGTAAAGATAAGGAAGGTTGTCTAAATATGATTAAGATATACTGTATGAACATAACAAAAATTCAGTAAAATAAATTTTAAAAGTAAAATTAATAAGAGAGAGAGAGACAGAGACAGAGACAGAGAGGGAGAGGGTAGGGGGAGAGGGAGAAAGGAAGGAGGGGAAAGTGGGGAGAAAGAAATTTATTTTAGAAGAGATTTTTTAAATTTTTATTGTGTTTTTGTATATTTAATAAAAATGTTTTTTCAGTTTTTAATTATTTTAATGGATTCACAATATAAGAGCACAGTTGTTTTCAGATCACATGGACGTCTCTCAGTTTGTTATACAATTATATAATTGGTATCAGCATCCACAGATAAGGGATAGCACTCATTGTTTGTTTTTCTGGGACTGTATTACTTCACTCAGCATGATATCTTCTAGCTCCAGCCATTTGCCTGCAAAGCTCATGGTGTCCTCATTCTTTAACGCTGCATAGAACTCCATTGTGTAGATGTACCACGTTTTCTCTACCCACTCATCAGTTGAGGGGCACTTGGTTTGGTTCCAGCTCCTTGCTATTGTGAAGAGAGCTGCAATAAACATGGCTGTGCATGCATCTCTGCATTAAAATGAGTCTCGTGGTTACATACCCAGGAATGGTATGTCTGGTTCAGGTGGCAATTTCATTCCAAGTATTCCAAGGGTTCTCCACACTACTTTCCATAGTGGATGTATGAGTTTACATTCCCACCAGTAGTGGATGAGTGTTCCCTTTTCCCCACAACCTCTCCAGCACTTGGTATCCTTTGTTTTCTTGATCCTATTCAGTCTTATTGGAGTAAGATGATATCTTAAAGTGGTTTTGATTTGCATTTCCTTATTTATTAGTGCTGTTGAACACTTCTTACGATGTTTCTCAGCCATCACTAATTCCTTACTTGTGACATCTCTCTTCAGCTCTTTGCTCCATCTATTGAGTGGGTCATTTGTTTTCTTTCTTCTTTGTTTTTGAGTAGTTTATATATTCTGGAAGTCAATGTTTTGCCAGATGTATCTGCAGTGAATGTTTCCTCCAACTCGGTGTAAATAAAACAGTTTTTAATAAAATGTATACCTCCCTACCCTGTCCATATGCCCACACACCTCTGCTGCAGAACGTCATGCATTGCACCATATATGTTAAGTCTCTTTTTAGTCAAGAATTTGTACACAGATATCCTTTGATGCAAGTTCATTCAATAGAGTCTAATCAACCTATGTAGAGAGAGTAAGTAAGGCCTACCCTCCCTCACCCAGTAGCAATCATTCTCCAGCTACTCCCAGGCTAGGCTCTGCCTGTCTCCCATTTCCCTCACTCGACTCTGGGCCCTTGTCTGATTGAGTTCGCATGGGTTTTCTGCATGGTACCAGCATACCATCATTGCTGAAAGTTCACAGGTAGAACTTCCAGTGGCCAAAAAATCCTCCATTTCCCTGTATTTGTGTACCAACCCTGGTTCTCACGATCTTCCCACCTCCTCTTCCCCAATGATCTCTGAGCCATGGGTGGGTGAGTTTTAATATAGGAGTCATATCCTCTAGTCAAATGAATGTTCTTACCAAATACTAAAAATGGATCCTTATATTTACAGACAACAAGGACAATGTATGCCACTCATCAAAGAAACTTCATTATACAACAAATGGAGGCTACTGTAAAATTATGCAACTGGTCATTCACATAGAATACACATCTGAAAGATTTCCAGATCATGGTGACACATCTATAGTAGAACATATACACCTCAGGTTCATGGAACATAGTGGAATGGGGGAGAGAAAAGTACTGTATCCCTCAACTCTCAGCAAGTCTTCTGCCTCTTGTACATTTTTCCAATTATAAAAAAAGATAATTTCTATTTCTTCACTAAACGATAAGCATTTAAATAATTAAGCTGAAATTAGTAGCTAACAATCATATAAATAAATGTCGAAATAAAATTAAGAAAACTAAGAAGAAATAGCAAAATATTTGGTAAATGATAATCATAAACGATTCATAGACACATAGCCAGAATAGCATAACTGTCATTATTTGTGTATAATACATGGAATGGTTGATCTTTAGCAAGAAAACAACTTATCTGAATAAGGTTATATATACCTGTAACCTTAGCACTTGGGAGGCTGAGGCAGGAAGTTGAATTCAAGGCAAGTCTAGGGTAATACCAAGTATGAGATCAGCCACTGTTCTATAAAAGGTCATGTGTTGAGACAAAGAAATTGAAAACTGAAGGAAAGGAGAAAGAAAAAGAGGAGGAGAAGGGGAAAGGGAAAAGGAAAGGGCAAATAGGCACAGAGGCGAGGAAAAGGAAGAAAGGAAAAAATTAAGAGAGAATGAGGGAGAGGAGATAGAAGAGGAAATGAAGAAGGGGAAGTAAAAAGGAAAGAAACAGAAAGAGAGGGAGAAGGAGAGAAGGGAGAGGAATGTGGAAAGAAGGAATGAAATGAACGACAGAGAAAAGTAGTTAAACACAGGATCAATTGCCAAAAAAATTGAATAAGAGGGTAGAACTGCCAAGTAGTCAATAAAATGGTCACTGGAAACATTTCCTATTTGATAGAAGACATAAACCAAGTGACAGAAGAAGGAAGAATATGAAATAAATGAATATCATCACCCCAAAATACAAGAAATTCAGGTAAGGATACATCATAATATGTTGGAACTAAACACAATGAAGAAAACCTTGAAAGGAGACATAGAAAATATTCATAGAAGAAAATAAAATACATGCAAGTGACAGCAAGTTTCTCTCAGTAAATCATGGAGATGAAATGTAACTGGGACAATATTTTAAAGATGCTGGAAGAATAGAATATACTGTGAATTTAAAATATGCTTCAGGAACAAAGACATTTGGAAAGGGAGAAAGTCAAAGAAAAATTTCTCTACAGAGTATCTACTCTAATATAATGAATGCAAAGACAATGTTCCTATGACTCAGTTGTTACAGTGCTTACCCAGCAGTCAGAAGCACTATGTTCAATCCCCGGCACTGTATACACCAAACATGGTAGTACATGCCTGTCATTCTGCCACTGGGTGGAGACATGAGGATCAGGAATTGAAGATTATCTTGTCTAATTATGGAGCATAAGGCCAGCCTGAGGTTACAGTAAGAGCTCTTTCAAAAATAAAAACATAAATAGCATGCACATCATAAGGGAAAAAATAAACTAAAACTGCTTTCAGACACAGTATTAAAGGCATTATTATTCTAAACTGATAAATTAATCTAGTGAGCATTTAGCTAACAGGATAATGGCACTTGCCACTAATCTCGACAATTTGAGTTTTACCAGCAAGCTGTGCACTGTTGGATGTGGTTACTAGCTGCCACAAGTTGTCCTCTGACCTACACATGCATGCTCACAGAGGATCTCTCTGTCTCTCTCTGTCTCTCTCTGTCTCTCTCTCTCTGTCTGTCTCTGTCTCTGTCTGTCTCTCTGTCTCTCTGTCTCTCTGTCTCCCTGTCTCTCTCTGTATCTCTCTCTCTCACACACACACACTCACACATACACACACAAAGAGATAGCACAGCACAACATACACAAAAAATAAAGCTGAGAAAAGTTGTTATATTTCTTTTTATCTGAAGGCAACTATGCTGTTATGATGTGACTTCCTTAACAAGCTCTAGAATTAACTGACCACTTATTTTCAGAATGCCTAACTGTGGTATATGTATGGATGTTATGTATTCTTATATTAGAGTAATATAAAATTAAAGGGAAAATATTAAAATGAAATAAAACTTGAAAAAAACATAAATAAATGCACTGTCTATTAGGGGCCTATGCCTTTATGGACAGGATTCCCTACTGTATGGGAAGGGGCCAGAACTTTGCAGAACAGTCTCTGACTCAGGTTTCCACAAGGTGAGTTTCCCAAAAATACACCCTTCAAAACCCCCCCTCCGCCCCACTCTGAAACTAACTGCTTCCCTGCCTTCTAGTAGGGAACAACACTTCCATCTGCCATCTTCTTTACTTAGACCATGATATTATTCAGTGTGTCCTCTGAAATGCTTCTATGTAGCCAGGTCCACTTCACCCTTCTGGAGTGCTTTGAAATTGTTCGACTGTAGCCATATGTCTCTCCAACATAAAGTCAAAAGAGAGAAACAGTAGATTACAACAACCAGCTTTTCATACCCACTCAAAAAAGGTATAGGATAATACAAACAGAATCAGACTTCAACTCAACAAAGGAAGGTTTGAGTTTCTTATAAGAATCAAAAATAATAAAAGAAATCCCCATTCTAAAACCACACCAAAAATAATAATGTGAAAAAACAAAATAATTCGATCTCACCAGACAGCACTACTCCTCTAAAAATGTTCTACAATCAGAATCCCCTAGAGAAAACACAGGACACAAATTTTAAAAGAACATTTACAAACATGATCAATAAATTCAAAGAAATTAAATAACTTAAAGAACTAAGATAGGGAAAAACTTCTCACTGAATTCACAAAAGATATAGAATGATGCAGGAAAATTCAGGCTGAAATGAAGAAGGAAGTGAATAATTCAATAAGCCAAATTGAAATGATAGGAGAAAGCCTCACCAAAATAGTGAATGAAATGGAGAACAGAATATCAAGATTGGAGGATAAAGAATAGACTGTTCAAGTAAAGAAGAGGAAAAAATCAATAAATAAAAGCAGAACTGTAATGGTTGGTATGAAGTGTGGGAAACCATAAAATGATAAAATTTATATATCACAAGCATACAGGAAAGAGAAGATCTGAGGTAAATGGCTTTGAGCAGACCTTCAACAGGATTGTACATGAAAATTTCCTCAAAATAAGGCCAGACATACTCTTACAAACACAAGAAGCACATAGAAACCCAATAGACAGCATCTGACAACAACCTCTTATGGACTTTCAGAGCAAAACAATAAAGTGCAGAACAAATAAAGAACACTGAGAGCTGTAAGAGAAATGCAACAAGACACATACAAAGGAAAACCTGTGATAATTACTGATGAATTTTCAGTGCTAACTATGAAAGCCAGAAGAACCTGGACTAAATTGTTCCCAGTTCTAAAGGACCATAGATTCCAAGCCATAATAATTTACCCACGAAAAATGATTGTTGAGGTTGAATGGGAAAGTCTTCCAGAACATGAATAGGCCGAAATAATTCAGGTAACTTAAATGAGCTTTTCAGAGAATACTCAAAGAAATACAAAAGACTGAAGAAAGGAATGACTATACCCAACGGGCAACAGAAAGAAACTAAATGGAAGATTTCCCATTTTCGGGGGACTGTGTTACTTCACTTAGCATAATGGCGTAGTTTGTCCTTCCATTGCTGTGACAAAACACGCTGACTGACACCAACCAATGTGGGGAGAAAAGTTTATTCAGCTTACACCTCCAGGGTCAGCATTTCATCACTTAGGAAGCCCACGGCAGGAACTCAGGGCAGGAACCCTGGAGGCAGGAGCAGAAGCACAGCCATGAGGAATGCTGTTCACTGGCTTCTTCCCTGGCCCATGCCAAGACTGCTTTCTTATCTTAGGACAGGTACGCAACAACACTGCCAAGCCATAGTGGTGACAACACAACCGACCCCATAGTGCCGGGCCCCTCCCACATTTCTCAACCATCAAGACAATATCCCACAGATTTGGCCACATGCCAGTCCAATAGAGCCATTCCCATCTTAGTCTCCTTCAACCCAGGTGTGTCAAGTTGACACTAAAGCTATCCGCACGTCAGCAAGCGGCCTCCAAGCCTCGACCCCTGCTGTTATCCTGCAAACCTGCCAAACCTTCCCTGGCACCGCCAACTTTATTTTGAGCCCTTGGGGAAAAGCATTGACCTGGAACAAATGACCTGAGGTCCAGCTTGTCTAAGCCCCCAATCCTGTGTGTCCTAGGCCCCTCCAAGTTTTTGTATAAAATATCCTGAGTTACAACATTTAAATTGAGTCTTTAATTCCCCCTTTTGGAATTACTCCAGGTCTCTATGAGTACCTGTTTTTCCTTTTTTTCTCTCCATGTTAACTTTTCACCATTACATCCCCCACCCTGCTTGTGGCATAAGTCTGAGGACGGTTAGCCAGCAAGCCTGGGAACAGTCCTGAGAGTTGCAGCATCCCAGAGCTGTGAGCCCTGGTCTCACGGAGGAAGAACAGCTAGTGGAATTCAGCACATGCATAATGAACATTTAAAGAACCACCAGATGTAAACTTCAGATGACAGAAAAATACAACCCTGATAGCCAAAGAAACCCTGAGTATAAAGAGTAATGCAGGGGAAATTACTATAGCAGATTTTCTTCCCAATACATAGTTATAGATATAAACAGAATTGTAGTGGATAATAAAAATAGATACGTAGATCAATGGAAAAAAATTGAAGATCCAAACATGTCAACCCGATAGATTTCTGGAACTTGTATATTTGACAAAAGGGCAAAAAACACTCATCGGTAGGATAAGCCATCTTCTCAATGGTGTGGCAAAAAATTTCACTTTGTATAAAATTCAACTCTAAATGGATGACAGATTTCAATGTGAATCCTGAGACACAGATTATGTTAGAAGATAATTTAAGCCAAGTGTGTAGGTTTCATGCTTTTAATCCGAGCACTCAAGAGCAGAGGCAGAGAGATATCTGTTATCAAGTCCACAGCCTGTCTACAGAGTGAGTTTTCCAGACCAGCTGGAGGCTTGGTAGAAACCCCTGTCTCACAAGACAAAAAAAAAAAAAAAAGAAAAAAAAAGAAACTTTGAATATGTTAAAAGATACCATAGGTAGTAACCTACAAACATATAAGTGTAAGAAAGACTTTCTAAAATCAAAAAATGTTTGCCAGTATAAGGTCAACAATTATCAAGTGGGACCTTATTAAATTCAAAACTTCTTATAGCAAAAGAAACAAAGAAAAGAGTGAAGTCAATCCAACAACTAGGAGAAATATGTCACGATGATACAAATCTGACAGAGGTTTAAAATCTATAATATATAAACTACTCAAAATACAAAGGTCAAAGGAAAGAAGGGTGATTCTAATTAAAAGATAGGCTAAATATCTTAAAAGAGTGTTGTCAAGAGAAAAACTTTAGATGGCTCAGATACACCTTAAAACTGTTCAACATGGTTTAATTAGTAAGAATGCAACATCAAAACACTATTCATAAATGTCATCCTACACTGCCAAAATTAGCTTTGGTCAAGAAAACACAGGGCACTAATTGTGGAGAGGGTGTGGAGAAAGGGAACACTTATTCATTGCTGGTGACACTGCAAACTATTGCAGATCCTATGTAAAGCACTGTGGAGGGAAAGACTCAGAAAAAGATGCAGACATGTATGGCAGAGTGCAAGGAATTGGGTGGGGTGGGAGAGGAAATGGAAAGGGAAATGAGTCTAGATTTGATTGATAAATGATGTATGATGTATTTTTAATAACAATAAAAACATAAAAAATTAAAAATACTAAAAGTGAACCTAGCATTTTACCCAATTATGCAAATTCTAAATATTTACCCCAAAGATGCATCCTCCAAGGAGAGATTACATGCAACGACTAATGTTTATTGAGCTGCCTTTTCACAATATCAAAGAACTGGAAGCAACCCAATGCCCCTGAATGATGAGTAGATAATGAGGATGTGGTACTTTATACAATGGAGTTCTTTGCAACAGTAAAAAATGACGACTCCATGAATTTGTAGGAAAAATGGATGGAACTGGGGGCTGTTATGCAGTGTCAGGTGACAAAGTCTCAAAAAAAAGACACGTGTTTTCCAACATTTGTGGTTTCTAACACAATGTCCACTGTAAATTAAAATGAGTAACTCATCAAAATTAACAACAAAATAATTGTTATTGCCATAGATATACTTGAAATATATATCTCTATTTTTCCCATCTAAATTTTTAAGACATTGTAAAAAGAGAACAGATAAGGATGAAAATTTATTTTTATAATACTTTTTTATTATTTTGTGTATGTCAACATCATTTTTCAGTTCAATTAGACATTTTCCCTTTTCCCTTCTTCCCTTCATCCATCAAGATCTGCTAACATGTTTGCTTCTTTTTCATCTTTTTAAAGTTTTCCTGCAGTTTTATTGTTTGGGGCAGATTTTATATATCGTCCTTTCTTGACCCAGTCCTTATGTTGTTGTTTACTTCCACATTGTATTGCCCAAAGTAGCCTATATAAACGTCATATATGTACCAGAATTTGTCCTCCAGGAATAAACTGTATGTAATTCTGATATAGGTTTAGGATTCACGTTTTTTTTTTCATTTTAATTTTTATTACTCTTTTAATTTAATATTTTTACTACTCCTTTTAATTTTTATTACCTAAAATAGAATATATACCTTTGTCCATATATAATATTACCATGTCTGAAATTAAGTGTAAGTAATTTCTAAGCTCTTTAAGAGATGCACATTATACTTCCCAATTGATTTCAGATAGAAAAAATATAAACAAAACTGTTGCTCACTTTAGGGAATTTGGACTAGCATCCACATGAGAGAAACCTTCCCATTTTATTTTTGTTTTTTGGTGTGTGTGTTAGCATAATGACTTAGAATTCCATCCATTTACCTGCAAAGTTCATGATGTCATCTTTGGTTTTTTTTACATGAACTTTTTTATTTGATTTTTTTTAAATAATTGATAGAATAATCAGTCATCTTCATGTAAACCAATTTGCAAGAGCTATGGCCCAAATTATACAGCCCAAGGCCCCCATTGTCCAGACTGGAGGGGCTTCATGTACAATCATTTGATCAAATAAGAGTCCAGTCATATTTCTGTAGTATCATAATTCACCCCAATCACATCCCCTTACATGTCTACCAGCCCTCTTCCGCAGATTGTTCCTAGGCTTTAGAAAAGCGAACACAAAGGGTCGAGAAGCAAAACATCTACTTTCTCTGGAGATGTCGTTTTGGACTCTGATCAGTTCAGGCCTAGAGGGTGATGTGTCATCTTTTCTTTGCTGATGCGTAGAAATCCATTGTGTAGATGTACCAGATTTGTTATTAAAATCATCAGGGGGCTTTTGATTAGTTTTCCAGCTCGTTCCTATGTGAAGAGAGCTTCAGTAAACCATAGATGTGGGGCGGAGAGATGGCCTAATGGGTAAAAACCAACTGACTGTGCTCTTGCAGAGGACTCGGTTTGATCCCCAGCAACCACATGGCGGCAGAGAACCGTCTTTAACGTACACAAACTCAGTTCCAAGGCAATCCTACACCCTCTTCTTGACCTCTGTGGCATGCAATACACGGTTGGGCTCAACCTCCATGGAAGAGAGTACATTCATTACACATCAAAAAAATGTAAAATTGAAAACATAGCTATGCATGTATCTTGCAGTAGCATGTCTTGGGGTATATATGTAGGAGGTGGTATGGCTGAGTTAGATTGAGTGCCCATTTTGAGTTTTTAGTTTTTTTTATACAATTAAACGCGTTCACATTGTTGTTGATTTATAATTCCTCAGATGATGAAGTTCCATTCGTCGCCTATACTTCAGATAGTCTGTTGAATTTCTTGACATTCGCGAGCAGACTGGGGTGGATTCCCCGGAACTCGATACGATTCGTTTTATTACATTTTCCTTAAGTTAATAGTGTATTAACACTTAAAGTCAGCAATTACTTCTCCGTTTGAAGACTCCTTTCGCATCTTATTCTATTTTTGAATAATTTTTTATTGCTGCTTGATTTTATTTTTTCAATTCAGTTCTTTTCTCCCCACCACAGTCACAGATTATTGCATTTCTGCATAACTGTCCTGCATCTATTCTCCAGTTTTTTTTTATTTAGCTATCACTGTATCATGAACACTTCCTCCATCAAACCTACTACGCTGTTGTGCCACCTATCCTTACCAGCCGTGGGTGCAGTTGATTTTGTGTCACATAGTGTTGATCATGAGTGTCGTCCCATGCTTGTGTTCACCATTCACCCCAACGACCTTAATTCACCAGCCCCCTCGTGTCGCATGTTGTTCCTAGGATTCAGAAAAGGCAGTGACAAGTGTAACAGGTCACGTTCTCTAGCTACTTTATAAGCTTGTAGATGTGCTACAACTTTTCTTTCTATCACAATCAGAGTATTGGGTTTATGTTGAGGTCTTTATTAATTTGTGGTTGAGTTTGTACGTGGTGTAGAGTGTAGAGGTTTAGTTTTCTCTTCTACATATGGTGATCAGTATTGCAAGCACTCAATTGGCAAAGAGAGCTATCTTTCCTCCGATGAGATTTTTGCCCCACTTTATCAAATATTAGAAGTTGGCAGAAAATTTCTATGAGTTTGCACTTGGAACTCTTCAATTTTTGTTCCATTGGTAACGATGTGTCTGGTTTTGTGCAGTCCAACTGTCTTCATGACTATAGCCCTATTATAAGTTTGACATCTGTGTAAGTGATCCCACCCCTGAATTGCATCTTTTCAACTCAGGATTGCTTTAACTCTCTTGGAGCTTTGTTTTTCATTTGAGTTTAATGAATTGTTTCCCAAGTTTGGTGAAAAAAATCTTGAGAATTGTATTTGGAATTGCAATGAAACAGTAAATTAATTGGTATAGAATGATAATTTTTATTTTCTGATTTCCTTGCATAGGTACAACAAGTTTTTCTTCAAATGTCTGTGCTTGGTTCTTCCTTCCAAGAGCTCTTTTTTGAAGTCTTTGCCAGACTGGTAGATTTTGGCTTGTGAATTTAGTTTCTTATGTTGGTTTTATCATTGTGATCTTGGGCATGTAGATTTTTTGGTTTTTTGGGGTTGTTGTTTGTTTTTTTTTTTTTTTTTCTTTCTGGATGTGCCTCTCACATTTGTGCTGCAGACTAGATTCCGTAACCCTCCTGCCATAGATAGTCTGACCACAGATCACCGTTTGGGGGGAAGGAGGTTGTATTACTTATGAATTAATTTTTATGGGATGAAATGTACTGTACTTCATATAGGGTATTTTGTGCACCCATAAAGGAAACCACCATAGAAAAATACCCTCTCCTTACATACCGACAAATCCTTAATATTTCTAACTGATTCATTAATTTCAAGTCAAACTTACTCCTGATTGAACTTTTACTTATTTTAATTATTTATTGTTTTATTCTAGAAGTTAACCCATGTACTATATCAGATCTCCAAAACATATCCAAGATGCAAATTCAACACCACTTTCCCCCCCAATATACTCATAGTCATAAAAATTATTTTTTTTTTTTCCATTTTCCTTTGGGTCCTCCCTGTAGCCCCAGCTGTCCTGGAACCGCTATGTTGTAGAGCATGCTGGCCCTTAGCTCACAAAGGTCCTGGCTGCCTCTGCCTCCTGTGGGCTGAGAATTAAAAGGCAGGCAACCACACACCCGCTAAAATTTTACGTAAGACATATGTGAAATACAATTCCATAAAAATTCATCCATCATGGCAGATCTCCCTCCTTCACCCTTTCTAACCATCCCTTCTAACCCCTGTCTGTCTCTTCTTGTTTTCATACTCCATCTTCCTTAACGGCTTCCCCAGTGGTCACACCAGGCAAGACTGCTAAGCCCAACAACAAAAGAACAGATAAAGTAAGGTACATTTAACCAGTGTGTTTTTATTTGGTGTTCAGGTAAATAAGTCATGATATCCGCAAGTAAATTGAGCTTTTTCTATGCTCTTAGATTACTGTATCTTTCAATGTTAGAAGAAGAATCTCTTAGAGAAGAAGGCAGTATGACTGAGACCCACAGCTGGATGATGTCTAGGGAGGATTAGAAACTCACCCATAAATGAGATATCTAGAACCACATTTTCCCCACAGGTTTCAGGTATCTTTTCATGAAAGCATAAAATTGTTAAAAGTTAGAGTTGGTCAATGATAACAAAGAAACTGTTTTTTAGAACTATAGAACAATTAATAACAACAATTTGGGATAACAAGCACAAGACATGCTCAAGCTCAAACCAGACAATCCCAATCCCAGTTTTAGAAGAAGAAAACCTAGGTATCAACTCTCCGAGCGTGAGAGCTATTGCTACTTAAAGCTGCTGATGAGAGACGTATATGCTACCTTGAAGAAAAAATAAGCTTATCTATTCTTTTTTCTGGTTCTGGGGCTGGAGAGGTGGCGCAGCAAGTTAAGAGCACCGACTCCACTTGCAGAGGACCCGATTCGATTCCCAGCACCACACAGGGCAGCTAAGAATGTCTTAGGCAGGGCTTGGTGGTGTATGTTTTTAATCCTAGTACTTGAGAGGTAGAGGCACGCGGATCTCCGTGAGTTCAAGGGCAGCCGATTTCTAACACCAATAACCCGGCCAGCTGGGATTAAAAAGGAAGACAATTGTCCCTCACAAAAGAAAGTAAGCTTTCTTAAGAGTGTGTGTAATCCCCTGGTAAGTAGACCATGTTCCAAGGCAGGTTCCACATTCAACAGTTTTGAGGCAAGAATAACTGGAGTTATGAGGGGGGAAAAAAAAAAAGAACATGGAAAAATTTGGAAGAGTGGATATGACCGAAATCTATTTTATGGAGTTCTAAAACAATAAAAATGTTTTTTGAAAATCTACTTCATTTGAGGCTCAGAGGGATGGCTCAGCAACTAAGAGCACTGCCTGCTCTTGCAAAGGACACAGTTCAATCCAAAGCGCCACATGGCAGCAAACTGTTTGTAACTCCAGTGCCAGGAGTCCAACCAATCACCTTCTCACACCTTAGGCAATGGCACAACACAGGAACACTAACATATATGTAAAGGCAATACTCTTATACACAAAATAAATAAATTTTTTTTTTTTCTTTCTTTTTTGCCACCATGCCTGGCTGCAATCTAAGTTTTAAAAGGATGTAAATGTTAGAAAATGGAATCTTTCAAAGAAAATCGAGAAAAATGAAAAAATATTTTTCCTCATTCTTTTCGTTTTTCCCAAATTGTTCATCTTTGTAAATATGGACTTGCTCTCTACCATAAGACTTTAAAGAACATGGCTTTCCAAAGGAAAACAAAATAGCAATTTACGACAAGAATTTATTGTTTCATATTTACTAAGTATTGATATGTATTTACATAAAATTTCAAATCATTTATATTTTTTATTGCGTATTTACTTGAATTTCTTAAAATACAGTAACAAGCAGGCATGGTGGCACATGCCCTAGCACTTTGGGCAGGCAGGAGGCAGGTGGATCTTTGGTGAGTTCAAAGTCCAGCCTGAGTCTACAGAAGTGAGTTCCAGGACAGCTTTTGGGCTAAGGGGAGACCTTGTCCTCAAAAAGACCAAAAAAAAAAAAAAGTCAGTAACAAATGCCTCCAACACAAACCAAACACTTGGGGCTTGAGAGATGGGCGCACATTGTTTAGGAGCACTAGCTGTTTCATTAGCTGCTCTTGCAGAGGACACAGGTTCAAATTCCCGACACCCACATGCAGGCTAATAACTGTCCACAACGCTAGTTCCAGGGGATCCATCCCTCTCTGACTTCCCGTGGGCATTGCACAAAGAGTGACCTTATATGCATACAGGTAAATACACTCATATACATAAAGTATAAATAAAAATACTTAAAATGCTAGGCATGGTGGTGGCACAAACCTTTAAACCCAGCACTCAGGAAGCCCAGATGCAGAGGCAAGGTGGATTTCTTCCTGTAGTCAAGGCCTCGCTGATCTACACAGTGAGCGTCAGGCCAGCTGGGACTAAAGGAAGACCCCTTTTTCCAAAAGGCCAAAATAAATTAATTAATACCCCAAACTCCTAGAATTAAATAAACCATACATAAAGCAAAACAGAACTTTTAAAAAAGAAAAATTACCTTTTGAATACCTCCTGTTTTTTTTTCAGTAAGAGATTGTAGTGAACCTAGATGGAAACAGAAGAAATCAGATCCACTTTTGTTCCCTTCAGCTTTTTATTTACTGTTAAAGACTCATAGCAGTGAACAGCCTAGGGAATGAAACATATGCCAAATAATTTAAAAAGTAAAACTATTATTTTCCTCCTGATAGAACACATATTTTATGACTAAAAATGTACAGTAAATGATATACTACTTTTCCATCCGTGAGAAAGGAGAAGCTAAGGGGCTGGAGAGATGGCTCAGATAGAGACCATTGGTTTATTGCTTCCTGTAGACCTAGGTTTGAGTAGAATCCCAGCACCCACATGGCAGCTAACAACTGTCCCGAATTCCAGTTCCAGGGAGTACAATGTCCTCTTCTGACCCTCACAAGCATTGCACAACAAGAGTGAGCTTACATATATACATGCAGGCAAAAAAAAAAAAAAAAAAAATAAAAATAAAATGTTTGTAAAAAAGGGTAAACTGGCCAGGATTGTTATGCATACTTTTAATCCCAGCACGTGGGAGCCAGGGGCAAATGAAATCTCTGTGAGTTCAAGGCCCAGCCTGGTCTCCAAATAGTGAGTTCCACCAGGCCAGCTAAGACGGGGGAAGACTTCAAAAGACAAAAAAATAGATAAAAGCTAATAAATTAATATAGGAACACATTGNATGTTCAGAAATAGAAAGAAATATAACAAACATATACTGAACATAAGCTCATGTAGCGCAACACACAGTCTTGACTCTTTTGGGCTTCTTGGTCTGCCAGCCCAATCACAGATAAGAGAAGTTTATAAATCAGCCTTAAACATTATTATAAAGATTTAGGTGCTGTGTTGTTGTGTGTGTGTTAGCATAATGACTTAGAATTCCATCCATTTACCTGCAAAGTTCAGGATGTCGATCTTTCGGTTTTTTTTTACATGTACATTTTTATATTTGATTTTTTAATAATAAAGTGTTAATAATGAATACAAGCATTCTTCATGTAAAACCAATTTGCAAACAGTATAGCCCAAACTTATACAGCCCAAGGCCCCCATTGTCCGCAATGGAAGGGCTTGCATGTACAATCATAATGATCAAATAAGAGTCCAGTATACTATTTCTGTAGTATCATAATTCACACTCAATCACATCGCCTTACAGTCTGCCATGCCCCCCTCTTCTGCAGATTGTTCCTAGGCTTTAGAAAAGGAACACAAATGGTCGAGATATGCATCACAAAATCCAATCTACTCTCTCTAATTATTCACGAGACTAAGGGGGCATAGAGAAGACACAATGGAGGAAAAGACAGCATCTTCAGCCGTGTGTTGGCAAAAATCTTGATCACGCACATGTGAAGAATGGACATTAAACCCGTGCCTCTCTCATCCCTTTACACAAGTCAATACTCCAGATTGGCCAAACAGCACCTTCCAAGTTTGAAACCCAAAACCTGGAGGTCAATAGAAGAAAAAGTTGGGCACCAAACTATACTAGAATCATCATAGGAAGTCTTCCTCGTACAGTCAAGAACCAGTCGTGCTAGCACAAGAAATAAAGAAACAGACAAACTGACAAAGTAGAACTCATCATAAACTACAAAGCTTTCTGCCATAATGAAAGCAACCATAAAGTGAGTAGACAGAGAAAACCGCAGAAGTGGAAGGAAAGCTTCATTTCTGATACATGTGACAAAGTATTTACTTTGTGACAAAGTATTTATTTCCAGAGTATACAAACTAATCTCAAAAAAAAAAAACAAAAAAAAACAAAACAAGAAAGAAAACAAATTGAAACTCTCAAATAGGATTGACCAGAAAAGTGGGAAATTGTAGTACTTCATGCAGAAGAAGGGAATTAAAAATGCTGAAAACGTCTTAAAAACTGCGACATCCAGGGAATTCTTGATTGTGGATTGTGTTGAATCTGTGTATATCCAATTGATTTTGGTTAAAAATGGACATTTTTTTGACTAGATTTAATTTCCCAGTCCCAAGGGCGCATGGGAATCTTTTCCACCTTTTGGTAGTCATTTGCAATCGTTTACCTTCTTCAGGGGTTTAACAAATTTTATTGTAGATGGAGTTTGATATATCTCTTTGTTAGGTTTGCTTCTGCAGGTATGTTATTTTTTGAGGCTATTGTGAGTAGGAAGGTCTTTTTATATTCCTTCCCCCACTTGTTTATTGTTGGTGGAAAGAAAGGCTACTGATTTTTCTAGGTTAATTTTGGAACTTGACACTTTACTAAAACTCTTAATCGTTTTTAGAATTTTTCTGGAGGCGGTTCTTAGCATCTCTTAGTTAAGGTATCAATATCATCTGCAAAAAGCGATAGCTTAACTTTTTCTTTTCTGATTAGAACTCCTTTCCATTTCTTCTCTTTTCTTATTGCTCTAGCTTGTGTTTCAAGTTCTTTGTTGAAGATGGAGTTGACAATAGAGGCACAGCCTTGCTGGGTTCCAGCCTTTAAGGGAATGGTTCATAGTTTTTCTCCATGTAAGATGATGTTGGTAGTGGATTTCTGTATATGGCTTTGATCATGTGAGGAATTTTCTTTCAGTCCTATTCCTCTAGTACTATAAACATGAGGGATGCTGGATCTTGTCAAATGTTTTGTCTGCATCCATTGAGATTCAGTTTGGGGAAATCTTCTTCTATTATCCTGTTGAAGATCTCGTCAATAGTGTTGTCTTGGGATTCTTCACCTTCCTCTATCCCTATGAGGCAAAGGTTTAGTATTTTCATAGTGTCACACATTTCATAGTCGTTCCAACTTGTGTTTTTTTTTTAATTTTCATAATCTTTACTTGAGCTTTCCAGTTGCCCTGGATTATCCTGCAGGTCTGATATTCTTCTTTCTGCTTCTTCTATTCTGCTTCTGATGCTTTTGTCCCATCATTTCGTGGTGGTTGGATGAATATTCAATATCATTTTTCATTTCTTCTTGTGATTTCTTTAGATTTTCCACTTCCCTCTGGAGCCTGTCATTCTCATCTTGTAGCTCCTTGGTCCGTTGGTCATTTTGTTTTTTCATTTCGGCCTTGGATCTTTTCACTTTTTCCACTTCCTTCTGGAGTTTGTCATTTTCTCCCTCTAGGTCCTTCTTGAGTTTTTCATTCTCTCCATTTAATTCTCTAATTTCTTTTAATATGTCTACAGTTTTTCTTCTAAGGTCAGGGTCTTGACTTCTTTCCTCAGAAATCTCATTGTACGGATATTCTGTAGGGTTGGTAGAGTTCAGTGTTGATTTATTATGAGCTTTTCTCATGTTGTTTTTTCTTTGTGTATTTGGCATTGTGAATTTGTCTGTTTGTTTGTTTGTTTGTTTCTTTGAATTCTGGCACCTCGAATTAGACTATGATCACCAATGCTCCAACTGTTAGGTCCTCTGCACCAGAGCTCCACCAAGATGGGGGGGGATGGGTTTGGCAGCTACTTTGGCCAGCATGCCAGTAGGCTACCCAAGGGTCAAGGCAGGACCCCTTGCCTCACTGGCACCTCAATGACTGCCAGTGCCTGTCTGGAGTCCAAGTTGGGACTTGTAGGTGCCAGTGGTGAGTCCCCCAAGGGACTAGGCATGTCAGCCTTGCTTCTCTGGCAACTCACTGACTCTGGGAGCGTGTCTGGAGGCATGTGGTGAGTCCCCCAAGGGTCACAGCAGTTCCGACTTGCTTCGCTGTCACCTCACTGACTCCGGACAGCTTTCTTGGGATTCATCTTTTAACCAAAGTTCTGCTTTCATATAAAAATGAATTATAACATTGATGGTGATTATTGTAGAAGCCAGTGGTAGTGCATGAGCATAAGGAAAACTGAGTCTCAAAAGTCCTAAGAACTTATTCAATGAACATACATCAATGGTGACACCATGCACAGGAGGGACGTAAACTCAAATCAGAGGCAAACCCAGCATAACATGGTCCACAGGCCCTAGTTGAGCAGAAGAAATATGGGAAGCTTATATTGCTGGGTGATGGGCAGTTGATGTTTATTAATTAATTAATTAATTTATTATTTATTTATTTATTTATTTATTTTGCAGTTGATCGTCTTTAAGAGAGTGAAATTAGATAGGGAAACCAAGGTTCCATTTATCACCTCACACAGAGGGACTTCTGGGTACACAAAATTGTCTTCATAGGCATGATCTTTGTTATGAGGGTAAAGACAAGGAAGGTTGTCTAAATATGATTAAGATATACTGTATGAACATAACAAATAGTAAAAATAAATTTTAAAAGTAAAATTAATAAGAGAGAGAGAGACAGAGACAGAGAGGGAGAAGGTAAGGGGAGAGGGAGAAAGGAAGGAGGGCAAAGTGGGGAGAAAGAAATTTATTTTAGAAGAGATTTTTTAAATTTTTATTATGTTTTTGTATATTTAATAAAAATGTTTTTTCAGTTTTTAATTATTTTAAGGGATTCACAATATAAGAGCACAGTTGTTTTCAGATCACATGGACGTCTATCAGTTTGTTATACAATTATATAATTGGTATCAGCATCCACAGATAAGGGATAGCACTCATTGTTTTTCTGGGACTGTATTACTTCTCTCAGCATGATATCTTCTAGCTCCAGCCATTTGCCTGCAAAGCTCATTGTGTCCTCATTCTTTAACGGTGCATAGAACTCCATTGTGTAGATGTACCACGTTTTCTCTACCCACTCATCAGTTGAGGGGCACTTGGTTTGATTCCAGCTCCTTGCTATTGTGAAGAGAGCTGCAATAAACATGGTTGTGCATGCATCTCTGCATTAAAATGAGTCTCATGGTTACATACCCAGGAATGGTATGTCTGGTTCAGGTGGCAATTTCATTCCAAGTATTCCAAGGGTTCTCCACACTACTTTCCATAGAGGATGTATGAGTTTACATTCCCACCAGTAGTGGATGAGTGTTCCCTTTCCCACACAACCTCTCCAGCACTTGGTATCTTTTGTTTTCTTGATCCTATTCAGTCTTATGGGAGTAAGATGATATCTTAAAGTGTTTTGATTTGCATTTCCTTATTTTAGTGCTGTTGAACACTTCTTACGTTTTCTCAGCCTTCACTAATTCCTTACTTGTGACATCTCTCTTCAGCTCTTTGCTCATCTATTGAGTGGGTCATTTGTTTTCTTTCTTCTTTGTTTTGAGTAGTTTATATATTCTGGAAGTCAATGTTTTGCCAGATGTATCTGCGTGAATGTTTCCTCCAACTCGGTGTAAATAAAACAGTTTTTAATAAAATGTATACCTCCCTACCCTGTCCATATGCCCACACACCTCTGCTGCAGAACGTCATGCATTGCACCATATATGTTAAGTCTCTTTTTAGTCAAGAATTTGTACACAGATATCTTTGATGCAAGTTCATTCAATAGAGTCTAATCAACCTATGTAGAGAGAGTAAGTAAGGCCTACCCTCCCTCACCCAGTAGCAATCATTCTCCAGCTACTCCCAGGCTAGGCTCTGCCTGTCTCCCATTTCCCTCACTCGACTCTGGGCCCTTGTCTGATTGAGTTCCCATGGGTTTTCTGCATGGTACCAGCATACCATCATTGCTGAAAGTTCACAGGTAGAATTCCAGTGGCCAAAAAATCCTCCATTTCCCTGTATTTGTGTACCAACCCTGGTTCTCACGATCTTCCCACCTCCTCTTCCCCAATGATCTCTGAGCCATGGGTGGGTGAGTTTTAATATAGGAGTCATATCCTCTAGTCAAATGAATGTTCTTACCAAATACTAAAAATGGATCCTTTATTTACAGACAACAAGGACAATGTATGCCACTCATCAAAGAAACTTCATTATACAACAAATGGAGGCTACTGTAAAATTATACAACTGGTCATTCACATAGAATATACATCTGATAGATTTCCAGATCATGGTGACACATCTATATAGTAGAACATATACACCTCAGGTTCATGGAACATAGTGGAATGGGGGAGAGAAAAGTACTGTATCCCTCAACTCTCATTAGCTAGTCTTCTGCCTCTTGTACATTTTTCCAATTATAAAAAAGATAATTTCTATTTCTTCACTAAACGATAAGCATTTAAATAATTAAGCTGAAATTAGTAGCTAACAATCATATAAATAAATGTCGAAATAAAATTAAGAAAACTAAGAAGAAATAGCAAAATATTTGGTAAATGATAATCATAAACATTCATAGACACATAGCCAGAATAGCATAACTGTCATTATTTGTGTATAATACATGGAATGGTTGATCTTTAGCAAGAAAACAACTTATCTGAATAAGGTTATATATACCTGTAACCTTAGCACTTGGGAGGCTGAGGCAGGAAGTTGAATTCAAGGCAAGTCTAGGGTAATACCAAGTATGAGATCAGCCACTGTTCTATAAAAGGTCATGTGTTGAGACAAAGAAATTGAAAACTGAAGGAAAGGAGAAGAAAAGAAAAAAAAAAGGGGAAAGGAAAAGGAAAGGGCAAATAGGCACAGAGGCGAGGAAAAGGAAGAAAGGAAAAAATTAAGAGAGAATGAGGGAGAGGGATAGAAGAGGAAATGAAGAGGGAAGTAAAAGGAAAGAAACAGAAAGAGAGGGAGAAGGAGAGAAGGGAGAGGAATGTGGAAAGAAGGAATGAAATGAACGACAGAGAAAAGTAGTTAAACACAGGATCAATTGCCAAAAAAATTGAATAAGAGGGTAGAACTGCCAAGTAGTCAATAAAATGGTCACTGGAAACATTTCCTATTTGATAGAAGACATAAACCAAGTGACAGAAGAAGGAAGAATATGAAATAAACGAATATCTCCCCAAAATACAAGAAATTCATGTAAGGATACATCATAGTATGTTGGAACTAAACACAATGAAGAAAACCTTGAAAGGAGACATAGAAAATATTCATAGAAGAAAATAAAATACATGCAAGTGACAGCATGTTTCTCTCAGTAAATCATGGAGATGAAATGTAACTGGGACAATATTTTAAAGATGCTGGAAGAATAGAATATACTGTGAATTTAAAATATGCTTCAGGAACAAAGACATTTGGAAAGGGAGAAAGTCAAAGAAAAATTTCTCTACAGAGTATCTACTCTAATATAATGAATGCAAAGACAATGTTCCTTTGACTCAGTTGTTACAGAGCTTACCCAGCAGTCAGAAGCACTGTGTTCAATCCCCGGCACTGTATACACCAAACATGGTAGTACATGCCTGTCATTCTGCCACTGGGTGGAGACATGAGGATCAGGAATTGAAGATTATCTTGTCTAATTATGGAGCATAAGGCCAGCCTGAGGTTATAGTAAGAGCTCTTTCAAAAATAAAAACATAAATAGCATGCACATCATAAGGGAAAAAATAAACTAAAACTGCTTTCAGACACAGTATTAAAGGCATTATTATTCTAAACTGATAAATTAATCTAGTGAGCATTTAGCTAACAGGATAATGGCACTTGCCATTAATCTTGACAATTTGAGTTTTACCAGCAAGCTGTGCACTGTTGGATGTGGTTACTAGCTGCCACAAGTTGTCCTCTGACCTACACATGGATGCTCACACAGGATCTCTCTCTCTGTCTCTCTCTGTCTCTCTCTCTGTCTCTCTCTCTGTCTATCTCTGTCTCTGTCTGTCTCTCTCTGTCCCTCTGTCTCTCTGTCTCTCTGTCTCCCTGTCTCTCTCTCTCTCTCACACACACTCACACTCACACATACACACACAAAGAGATAGCACAGCACAACATACACAAAAAATAAAGCTGAGAAAAGTTATTATATTTCTTTTTATCTGAAGGCAACTATGCTGTTATGATGTGACTTCCTTAACAGCTCTAGAATTCTGACCACTTATTTTCAGAATCCCTAACTGTGGTATATGTATGGATTTATTATTCTTATATTAGAGTAATATAAAATTAAAGGGAAAATATTAAAATGAAATAAAACTGAAAAAAAACATAAATAAATGCACTGTCTATTAGGGGCCTATGCCTTTATGGACAGGATTCCCTACTGTATGGGAAGGGGCCAGAACTTTGCAGAGCAGTCCCTGACTCAGGTTTCCACAAGGGTGAGTTTCCCAAAAACACACCCTTCAACACCCCCCCCCCGCTCTGAAACTAACTGCTTCCCTGCCTACTAGTAGGGAACAACACTTCCATCTGCCATCTTCTTTACTTAGACCATGATATTATTCAGTGTGTCCTCTGAAATGCTTCTATGTAGCCAGGTCCACTTCACCCTTCTGGAGTGCTTTGGAATTGTTCGACTGTAGCCATATGTCTCTCCAACACAAAGTCAAAAGAGAGAAACAGTAGATTACAACAACCAGCTTTTTATACCCACTCAAAAAAGGTATAGGATAATACAAACAGAATCAGACTTCAACTCAACAAAGGAAGGTTTGAGTTTCTTATAAGAATCAAAAATAATAAAAGAAATCCCCATTCTAAAACCACACCAAAAATAATAATGTGAAAAAACAAAATAATTCGATCTCACCAGACAGCACTACTCCTCTAAAAATGTTCTACAATCAGAATCCCCTAGAGAAAACACAGGACACAAATTTTAAAGAAACATTTACAAACATGATCAATAAATTCAAAGAAATTAAATAACTTAAAGAACTAAGATAGGGAAAAACTTCTACTAATTCACAAAAGATATAGAATGATGCAGGAAAATTCAGGCTGAAATGAAGAAGGAAGTGAATAATTCAATAAGCCAAATTGAAATGATAGGAGAAAGCCTCACCAAAATAGTGAATGAAATGGAGAACAGAATATCAAGATTGGAATAAGAGATAGACTGTTCAAGTAAAGAAGAGGAAAAAATCAAAATATAAAAGCAGAACTGTAATGGTTGGTATGAAGTGTGGGAAACCATAAAATGATAAAATTTATATATCACAAGCATACAGGAAAGAGAAGATCTGAGGTAAATGGCTTTGAGCAGACCTTCAACAGGATTGTACATGAAAATTTCCTCAAATAAGCCGACATACTCTTACAACACAAGAAGCACATAGAAACCCAATAGACAGCATCTGACAACAACCTCTTAGGACTTTCAGAGCAAAACAATAAAGTGCAGAACAAATAAAGAACACTGAGAGCTGTAAGAGAAATGCAACAAGACACATACAAAGGAAAACCTGTGATAATTACTGATGAATTTTCAGTGCAAACTATGAAAGCCAGGAAAACTGGACTAAATTTCCAGTTTAAAGGACCATAGATTCCAAGCATAATAATTTACCCAGGAAAAATGATTGTTGAGGTTGAATGGGAAAGTCTTCCAGAACATGAATAGGCCGAAATAATTCAGGTAACTTAAATGAGCTTTTCAGAGAATACTCAAAGAAATACAAAAGACTGAAGAAAGGAATGACTATACCCAACGGGCAACAGAAAGAAACTAAATGGAAGATTTCCCATTTTCGGGGGACTGTGTTACTTCACTTAGCATAATGGCTTCTAGATCCATCCATTCACCTGCAAGTTTCATGGTGTCATCTTTTTTTTACCACTGCATAGAATTGCATTGTGTAGATGTACCACATTTTCTTTAACCAGTTGTTTGTTGAGGGTCACTTGGCTTGCTTCCAGGTCTTCCCTATTGTAAAGAGAGCTGCAATAAACATAGATGTGCATGTATTTCTGAGATAGGATAAGTCTTATGAGTATATACACAGAAGTGGAATGACTGGGTGAGGTGGCTGGCTCATTTTCAGTCCTTTAATCATTCTCCACACTGCTTTCCGTAGTGGTTGTACAAGTGTGCATTCCCACCAGCAGTGGATGAGTGTTTGCCTTTCCCAACAACCTCTCCAGCATTTAGTATCCTTTGTTTTCTTGATCATAGCCAGTCCTAATATCAAAGAACTGGAAGCAACCCACATGCCCCTGAACTGATGAGTAGATAATGAGGATGTGGTACATTTATACAATAGAGTTCTTTGCAACAGTGAAAAATGACGACTCCATGAATTTTGTAGGAAAAATGGATGGAACTGGAGGCTGTTATGCAGTGTCAGGTGACAAAGTCTCAAAAAAAAAAAGACACGTGTTTTCCAACATTTGTGGTTTCTAACACAAATGTCCACCTGTAAATTAAAATGAGTAACTGGTCAATAAATATAACAACAAAATAATTGTTATTGCCATAGATATACCTTGAAATATATATCTCTATTTTTCCCATCTAAAATTTTAAGACATTGTAAAAATGAGAACAGATAAGGAGTGAAATAATTTATTTTTAATATAATACTTTTATTTATATTTTGTGTATGTCAAACATCATTTTTCAGTTCAATTTAGACATTTTCCCTTTTCCCTTCTTCCCATCTCATCCCAGGTCAATCTGCTATACATGTCCTGCTTCTTTTTCATAGTCTTTTTAAATGTTTTCCCTGCCATGTTTTATTGTTTGGGGCAGAACTTTACTATATCCGTCCTTTCTTTGACCCAGTCCTTATGTTGTTGTGGTTACTTCCCACTTGTATTGCTCCAAAGTAGACCTATATAAACGTCATATATGTACCAGAATTGTGTCCTCCAGGAATAAACTGTATGTTAACTCTGATATAGGTTTAGGAGTTCACGTTTTTTCATTTTTACTTCATATTTCTCTTTTAATTTTATATTACTCTTTTAATTTCATATTACTCCTTTTAATTTTATATTACGCTAAAATATGAATATATACCTTTGTCCATATATATTAATTACCATGTCTGAAAGTAAGTGGTAAGGTAATTCTCAAGCTCTTTAAGAGATGGCATTATACCTTCCCAATTGATTTCAGATAGAAAGAAATATAACAAAAACGTTGCTCAGCGTGAGTTTAGGGAATTTGGTACTAGCATATACCATGAGAGAAACCATTCCCCATTTTTGTGATTTTTGTTTGTTTTGTGTGTGTGTGTGTGTGTTAGCATAATGACTTAGAATTCCAGCCATGTACCTGCAAAGTTCATGATGTCATCTTTCGTTTTTTTTACATGAACTTTTTTTATTTGATTTTTTTTAATAAAAAGTGATAAGTAATGAATACAAGTATCCTTCATGTAAAACCAATTTGCAAGCAACTATGCCCAAATTTATACAGCCCAAGGCCCCCATTGTCCAGATGGAGGGGCTTGCATGTACAATCATATTGATCAAATAAGAGTCCAGTCTATATTTCTGTAGTATCATAATTCACCCCAATCACAGCCCTTACATTCTACCACGCCCCCTCTTCCGCAGATAAAAAAAAAAAAAAAAAAAAAAAAAAGAAAAAAAAAAAGAAACTTTGAATATGTTAAAAGATACCATAGGTAGTAACCTACAAACATATAAGTGTAAGAAAAGACTTTCTAAATCAAACAATGTTTGCACAGTACTAAGGTCAACAATTATCAAGTGGGACCTTATTAAATTAAAAAGCTTCTTTATAGCAAAAGAAACAAGAAAAGAGTGAAGACAAATCCAACAAACTAGGAGAAAATATTCACGAGTGATACATCTGACAGAGGTTTAAAATCTATAATATATAAACTACTCAAAATACAAAGGTCAAAGGAAAGAAGTGATCTAATTAAAAGGCTAAATATTTGAAAAGAGAGTTGTCAAGAGAAAAACTTTAGATGGCTCAGATCCACCTTAAAAACTGTTCAACATTGTTAATTATTAAGGAAATGCAAATCAAAACCCTATTCATATGTCATCCTACACTGCCAAAATTAGCTTTGGTCAAGAAAACACAGGGCACTAATTGTTGGAGAGGGTGTGGAGAAAGGGGAACACTTATTCATTGCTGGTGACACTGCAAACTATTGCAGATCCTATGTAAAGCACTGTGGAGAGGAAAGACTCAGAAAAAGATGCAGGACATGTATGGCAGAGTTCAAGGATTTGGGTGGGGTGAGAGGAATGGAAAGGGAAATGATAAATGCTGTATGACTTCTGGAAAAATGTTTAATAACAATAAAAACATAAAAAATTAAAAATACTAAAAGTGAACCTAGCATTTTACCCAATTATGCAAATTCTAAATATTTACCCCAAAGGATGCATCCTCCAGGAGAGATACATGCACTACTATGTTTATTGCTGCTCTTTTCACAATATCAAAGAACTGGAAGCAACCCACATGCCCCTGAAATGATGAGTAGATAATGAGGATGTGGTACGTTTATATAATGGAGTTCTTTGCAATAGTAAAAAATGACGACTCCATGAAATTTGTAGGAAAATGGATGGAACTGGGGGCTGTTATGCAGTGTCAGGTGACAAAGTCTCAGAAAAAAAAGACACGTGTTTTCCCACATTTGTGGTTTCTAACACCAAATGTCCAAACGTAAATTCAAATGAGTAACTCATCAGCAAATGTAACAACAAAATAATTGTTATTGCCATAGATATACCTTGAAATATATATCTCTATTTTCCCATCTAGAATTTTAAGACATTGTAAAAATGAGAACAGATAAGGAATGAACTAATTTATTTTTCAATATAATACTTTTATTCATATTTTGTGTATGTCAGACATCATTTTTCAGTTCAATTTAGACATTTTCCCTTTTCCCTTCTTCCCACTTCATCGCAGTTCACAGAATATGCCATACATGTTCTGCTTCTTTTTCATTGACTTTTAAAATATTTTCACTGCAAAGTTTTATTGTTTGGGGCATGATTTAATTATATCGGTCCTTTCTGTGACCCAGTCCTTATGTTGTTGTCATTTCTTCCCAATTGTATTGCTCCAAAGTATGCCTATATACAGCTCAAATATGTACCAGAATTATGTCTTCCAGGAACAAACTGTATGCTAATTCTGATATAGGTTTAGGAGTTCACGTTTTTTCATTTTAATTTTATGTTACTCTTTTAATTTAATATTACTCCTTTTAATTTTATATTACTCTAAAATACGAATATATACCTTTGTCCATATATAATAATTACCATGTCTGAAAGTAAGTGGTAAGTTAATTCTAGGGCTCTTCAAGAGATGCACATTATAACTTCCCAATTGATTTCAGATAGAAACAAATAAAACAAAAACGTTGCTTGACTTCCCTTTAGGGCATTTGGTACTAGCATCCACAGATGAGAGAAACCATTCCCCATTATTTTTGTTTGCTTTGTGTGTGTGTTAGCATAATGACTTAGAATTCCATCCATTTACCTGCAAAGTTCATGATGTCATCTTTGGGTTTTTTTACATGTACATTTTTATTTGATTTTTTAAAATAAAATTGATAAGTAATGAATACAAGCATTCTTCATGTAAAACCAATTTGCAAGCAGCTATGCCCAAACTTATACAGCCCAAGGCCCCCATTTGTCCAGCTGGAGGGGCTTGCATGTACAATCATATTGATCAAATAAGAGTCCAGTCTATATTTCTGTAGTATCATAATTCAACCAATCACATCCCCTACAGTCTGCCATGCCACATCTTTTGCAGATTGTTCCCTAGGCTTTAGAAAAGGAACACAAATGGTCGAGAAGCAAAACAATCTACTTTCTCTGGAGATGTCGTTTTGGACTCTGATCAGTTCAGGGTGATAGAGGGGTTGATGTCATCTTTCTTTGCTGATGCATAGAAATCCATTGTGTAGATGTACCAGATTTGTGTTAGGGGCTTTTGAGTTAGTTCCAGATCTTCACTATGGGAAGAGAGCTGCAGTAAACATAGATGTGGGGCTGGAGAGATGGCCTAATGGTTAGGAACACCAACTGACTGGTCTTGCAGAGGACTCGGGTTTGATCCCCAGCACCCACATGGCGGCAGAGAACCGTCTTTAACTCCAGTTCCAGAGTAATCCGACGCTCTCTTCTGACCTCTGTGGCATTGCATGACACAGGTGCACAAACCTACATGCAGAGAGTACATTCATACACATACAAAAATAATGAAAATTTGAAAAAAACATAGATGTGCATGTATCGTTGCAGTAGGATGTCTTGTGGGTATATATGTAGGAGTGGTATGGCTAGTTAGGTTGTAGGCTCATTTTGAGATTTTTAAGGAACCACCACACACTGCTTTCCACAGTGGTTGTATGAGTTTACATTCCTACCAGCAGTGGATGAGTTTCCCCATTCTCCACAACCTCTCCAGCATTTGATGTCTTCTGATTTCTTGATCTCAAGCAGACTTTTTGGAGTGAGATGATATCATAGATTCGTTTTAATTTACTTTTCCTTGATTATTAACGATGTTGAACACTTTTTACAATGTTTCTCAGCCATCTTTACTTCCTCATTTTTGAAGTCTCTGCTCACATCTTTACTCTATCTTTTTAGTAAGTCTTTTTATTTTTATTTTTTTACTTCTCTTTTTTTTGGTAAGTTTATATGTTCTGGATTTTAATATTCTGCCAGATGTATCACTGTTGAAAATTTCCTCCCACTCCGTGTTTTCCTTTTTACTTCCTTGTTATTTTGCTGTACAGAAGCTGTTGATTTTGATGTGTCCCACTTGTCAGCTGTAGACCTTATTATCTGTGCAGCTGCTGTTTGATTTAGAAAATCTGAAGACTGTTCCTACTCTTATAACTTGTAGATTGCTACCAACTTTTTCTTCTATCACATTCAGAGTATTGGGTTTCACGTTGAGGTCTTTTATTCATTTGTGGTTGATTTTTGTATAGGGTGAGAGGTAGAGGTTTAGTTTTGCTCTTCTACATATGGTGATCCAGTATTGCAAGCACCAATTGCAGAAGATGCTATCTTTCCTCCGATGAGATTTTTTCCCCCTTTATCAAATAAGAAGTGGCAGAAATTATATGAGTTGAATTTTGGATCTTCAATTTTTGTTCCATTGGTCGATGAGTCTGTTTTTGTGCCAGTACCAGACTGTCTTCATGACCATAGCCCTATACTATAATTTGAAGTCTGGTAAGATGATCCTCCTTGTATTGCATTTTTCACTCAGGGATGCTTTAACTATCTGGAGCCTTTTGTTTTTCCATATGAGTTTAATGAACTTTTTCCAAGTTTGTGAAAAAACTCTTGAGAATTTTAATTGGAATTGCAATGAATACTTAAATTAATTTGGATAGAATATACATTTTTAGTATTTCTTTGATTTCTTTGAATATGTACACAATTTTTCTTCAAATGTCTGTGGCTTGGTTTCCTTCCAAGGAGCTCTCCTTTTTGAAGTCTTCTGTCAGACTGGTAGATTTTGCTTTGAATTTATTTTCTTATGTTGTTTTATCATTGTAACTTTGGCATGTGGATTTCTTTGGGTTTTTGTTGTTGTTGTTTGTTTATTTCTTTGTTTGTGTTTTTCGATTCCGATGTCTCTACATTTGCTGTGCAGAATAGATTCACTAACACTAGATAGTCTGCACCACAGCATCACCAGTTTTGGGGGAGGAGGGTTGTATTAATTAATTAATTAATTTTTATGTGTATGAATGTACTGTCTTCATATAGGTATTTTGCACCCATAAAGGAAACCACCATAGAAAAATACCTCTTACATACCACATCCTTAATATTTCTACTGCTTCATTAATTTAAATTCACCCTTACTCCTTATTGAACTTTTACTTATTTTAATTATTTATGATTGTTTATTCTAATTAACCCATGTACTATATCAGATCTCCAAAACATATCCAAGATGCAAATTCAACACCACTTTCCCCCCCAAATACTCAATAGTCATAAAATAATTATTTTTCCATTTTCTTTGGGTCTCCCTGTAGCCCCAGCTGTCCTGGAACTCGATTTGTAGAGCATGCTGGCCTTGATCTCACAAAGGTCTGGCTGCCTCTGCCTCCTGTGTGCTAGAATTAAAGGCATGCACCACCACACCCGGCTAAAATTTTACTTAAGACATAATGTGAAATATCACTTCCATAAAATTCATTCCATCATTCATTCTCCCTCCTTCACCCTTTCTAACCACCCCTTCTAACCCCTGTCTGTCTCTTCTTGTTTCATCCTCCTCCTTCCTCTAACTGCTTCCCCAGTGGTCACACCAGGCAAGACTGCTAAGCCCAACAACAAAAGAACAGATAAAGTAAGGTACATTTAACCAGTGTGTTTTTATTTGGTGTTCAGGTAAATAAGTCATGATATTCCCAAGTAAATTGAGCTTTTTCTATGCTCTTAGATTACTGTATCTTTCAATGTTAGAAGAAGAATCTCTTAGAGAAGAAGGCAGTATGACTGAGACCCACAGCTGGATGATGTCTAGGGAGGATTAGAAACTCACCCATAAATGAGATATCTATAACACATCATTCCCCACAGGTTCAGGTATCATTTCATGAAAGCATAAAATTGTTAAAAGTTAGAGTTGGTCAATGATAACAAAGAAACTGTTTTTTAGACATAGAACAATTACTAACAACAATTTGGATAACAAGCACAAGACATGCTCAAGCTCAAACCAGACAATCCCAGTTTAGAAGAAGAAACCTAGGTATCAACTCCTCTAGCTGAGGAGCTATTGCTACTTAAGAGCTGCTGATGAGAGGACGTATAGGCTACCTTTAAGAAAAATAAGCTTTCTGGGGCTGGAGAGGTGGCTCAGCAGTTAAGAGCACCGACTCCACTTGCAGAGACCCGGATTCGATTCCCAGCACCCACAGGGCAGCTAAGAACTGTCTTTAATCTGGGCTTGGTAGCGCACGCCTTTAATCCTAGTACTTGAGAGGTAGAGGCACGCGGATCTCCGTGAGTTCAAGGGCAGCCTATTCTACACAATGAACTCCAGGCCAGCTGGGATTAAAAGGAAGACATTGTCTCACAAAAAAGAAAAGTAAGCTTTCTTTAAGAGTGTGTGTAATACCCTGGTAAGTAGACAATGTTCCAAGGCAGGTTCCACATTCAACAGTTTTGAGGCAAGAATAACTGGATTTATGAGGGGGAAAAAAAAAAAGAACATGGAAAAATTTGGAAGAGTGGATATGATCGAAATCTATTTTATGGAGTTCTAAAACAATAAAAATATTTTTTGAAAATCTACTTCATTTGAGGCTCAGAGGGATGGCTCAGCAACTAAGAGCACTGCCTGCTCTTGCAAAGGACCCAGGTTCAATTCCCAGCGCCCACATGGCAGCAAAAACTGTTTGTAACTCCAGTTCCAGGAGATCCACCATCACCTTCTCACACCTTAGGCATTGCACAACACAGGAACACTAACATATATGTAGGCAATACTCTTATACACAAAATAAAAATAAATTTTTAATTGTGTCTTCTAACAATAACATAAAAAGAATGGCTTAGACATCTTATTTAAACATCTAATAAAAATGGAATCTTTCAAAGAAAATCGAGAAAAATGAAAAACTATTTTTCCTCACTTTTCCCAAATTGTTCATCTTTGTGTACATGGACTTTCTCTGTTCCATAAGATTTTAAAAAAAACATGGCTTTCCAAAGGAAAACAAAATAGCAATTTACTACAAGAATTTTATTGTTTCATATTTACTAAGTATTGATATGTATTTACATAAAATTTCACAATCCATTTATATTTTTATTGCTTAATTGTCTGAATTTCTTAAAATCAGTAACAAGCCAGGCATGGTGGCACATGCCTAGCACTTGGGAGGCAGAGGCAGGTGGATCTTTGTGAGTTCAAAGTCAGCCTGGTCTACAGAGTGAGTTCCAGGACAGCTTGGGCTAAGGGGAGACCTTGTCTCAAAAAGACCAAAAAAAAAAAAAAAGTCAGTAACAAATGCCTCCAACACAAACCAAACACTTGGGGCTTGAGAGATGGCTCATTGTTTAGGAGCACTAGCTGTTTCATTAGCTGCTCTTGCAGAGGACACAGGTTCAATTCCCGACACCCACATGCAGGCTAATAACTGTCCACAACTCTAGTTCCAGGGGATCCAATGCCCTCTTCTGACTTCCTTGGGCATTGCACAAAGAGTGACCTTATATGCATACAGGTAATACACTCATAAAAGTAATAAATAAAAATACTTAAAATGCTAGGCATGGTGGTGCACACCTTTAAACCCATCACTCAGGAAGCAGATGCAGAGGCAGGTGGATTTCTGTGAGTTCAAGGCCTCCTGATCTACACAGTGAGCTTCAGGCCAGCTGGGACTAAAGGAAGACCCTGTTTCCAAAAGGCCAAAATAAATTAATTAATACCCCAAACTCCTAGAATTAAATAAACCATACATAAAGCAAACAGAACTTTAAAAAAGAAAATTACCTTTTGAATACTCTTCCAGTAAGAGATTGTAGTGACCTAATGGACAGAAGAAATCAGAATCCACTTTTCCTTCAGCTTTTACTGTTAAAGACTCATAGCAGTGAACAGCCTAGGGAATGAAATATGCAAATATTTAAAAAGTAAAACTATTATTTTCCTCCTGATAGAACACATATTTTATGACTAAAAATGTGAACAGTAATGATATACATACTTTTCCATCTTGAGAAAGAGAAAGGCTAAGGGGCTGGAGAGATGGCTCAGTAGAGACCATTGGTTTATTGCTTCCTGTAGACCTAGGTTTGAGTAGAATCCCAGCACCCACATGGCAGCTAACAACTGTCCGGAAGTACAGTTCCAGGGAGTCCAATGCCCTCTTCTGTCCTTTGTGTGCACTAGGTGGCACACGTGTACTTAGAAACATGCAGGTAACACATGGATATACATGAAATAAAAATAAAATATTTTTAAAAGGTAAAAACTGGCCAGGATTGGTAATGCATGCTTTTAATCCCAGCACTTGGGAGCCAGGGGCAAATGAATCTCTGTGAGTTCAAGGCCAGCCTGGTCTCCATAGTGAGTTCCAGGCCAGCTAAGACTGGGGAGACCTTCAAAAGACAAAAAAATAGATAAAAGCTAATAAATTAATATAGGAACACATTGATCACTTCACACAAATGCTACAAGGCTAAATCATTACTCTGTCCATGGTTCATGAAGAAAAGAACTAAGTAGGCTTAAAAAAACTTTATTATGTTCAAATTCCATATAGCCACATGAATTTATGTGTGTGAGTCTGTCTTTCTATATGTGGTATGTATCATTTTTTGAGACAGAGTCTCCTTGTAGACCCAGCTGGACTGGAACTCACTATATAGACAAGATCGCCTGAACTCCCAAAGATTCATCTGTTTCTACCTTCCAAGTGCTCAATGTATATTTTTACTGATATTTTTTATATTCAATGTAATAGCTTTTAGTCAAATTTAGACACTGTCCCCCAGCCATATAAATTTTTTGAACATCTGACATGTGGTTAATCCAAACTGAGATATGCTGCAAATTTCATCTTAAAAGTATTTTATTATTGTTATATGTGTATGAGTGTATTATCTATATGAATATAAATCCACCTACCTTAGAGGACAAAAGAGGGTGTTGAATCTCCTGGAACAAAAGCCATTAGCTTCCATGTACATGCTGGGAATTGAATCCAGATGCTCTTAACAGGTGAGCCATCTCTCCAGGTATTTTAAAGTATTTTATTAATTATGCAAATTCCAATTTTATACAACAGATTTCATAGTTCATTTAAAAATATGACAGCAAGCCATGGCACTTAATGCCTGCAATTCTAACATTCATAGAATCAAAAACTGCTACTACTTCTTTGGTCCCTCTGAGCTACAAAGTAAATTTAATGCCACCCTAGGCTACAGTGTGATATTCTATCTCAATATCTTTTCCCAGCAAACTATAAGTAAAAGATAAGAGTACCATAGTTTAGCAAACTCCCTGTAAAATTTTAAGCTGTAAAAATGACTCATGATTTTCAATTCATTGTTACTGAATACAGTTGTTCTCTAACTCCATTTTGTTCTAGCTGACTTTTACTTGGTCCTGTTTTTGCCCAGCCATTCCTACTGCAGCCAGCCACAGAACATCTCATGCAAGTAGTTTCAGTAAGTATGTTGTTTCTACAATACTGGAAAATTTACAAGTACCCAGGAATCATGTCCAGATAGCAATGCCTCCCTACCAGCTATCCCTCCATCTCTAGACAGCCCACTGTGTCTATAATTCTGAGAAACTAGTTTTTTTGTTGTTGTTGTTGTTTTTGATGTTGTTCTTTTTGAGACAGTGTCTCCCTGTAGTCCCAACTGTCCTGGAACTCACTATGTAGACCAGGCTGGCTTTGAATTCACAGAGATCCACCTGCTTTTGCCTCCCGAGTGCTAAGATTAAAGGCATGCAACACCATGCCCGGCAGAGAAACTTTTATTTTTAATTTTTATTTCTGTATGTGTATGAATGTACTGTCTGTATGTAGGTCTGTGCACTGTGTCATGGAACGCTGCGAAGGTCAGAAGAGGGTGCTGGATTCCCCTGGAACTGGAGTTCTCCTGGAATTGGAGTTTCAGACGGTTCTCAGTCCCCATGTGGGTGCTCTGGATCGAGCTCGAGTCCTCTGTTTTTTTTTTTTTTTTTTTTTTTTTTTCCTTCTTTTTGTCTTTTTGAGACAGGGTCTCC